>CM042539.1:18433754-18481254 GCA_023630585.1 Cranoglanis bouderius
GACAATAACTTGTACCCTTAGTTTACAATTTTTCTTATTTAGAGATATTGTTTACAGTTTAGGCTCATGTGATTTGTTGACTATATATAATTTTGTTATTACATTAAATTTTGTAATCTGCACTGCAAAATGACATCTTAGCAAGTGAAAATATCCTGAATATAGTTACATTTATCTAGTATTCCCCATTATATGATTACAATAATTACAAATAAACCAAATATACAATTATTAAAATTATATCTAGATATTTTTACTCATTTCAAGCTTGAAATAGTATTGTTCTTTTAGCAGGAAATGTTTCTAATTTTAAGCATTTATTTCTAGAAAAAAGTCAAATAATCTGGCAACAGAATAAGAATATTTAAAGTTTGAAATGTGTAAAATCATCTAGAAACAGGGTGAATAATATTTTATTTAATTTATAATGATCTCATAATAAGAAATAATAGATACAGTTTCCCATATTCAGGATATTTTCACCTTCTAAAATGTCATTTTGTTTTGTTTTTGTTTTTTTCGTTGCGTGCTAGAAGGAGCATGTGGCTCGGAAAACCGCATGGCATTCGAGAAAAGAGAAAGCAGCCTCTGCAGAGTGTAAGTGTGCAATAATGGCATTATTGAATTTGACTGTGGTTTTTATGGTCGACATTCTTCAGTGATTGACTTCTCATTTAATGTTTCCCTTCTTTGGACACATTCATCTTTAGAGGCACAAGTTAAAACGATGGTTTCTTTAGAGGCCCAGACAGTGACTTTTACACAGTTTAGTGCATATAAAACTGCATATAAAATGTACTTTCATCTAAGTGAGAGTTTTTCTTTTTGTGCAATTTCTTTTTATGCCCACATTAGTTACAACAATCTCTCAAATACCTGACACTTTTTATTCAGCATGTATTATATGTCATGCCAAAACATTAAAAGTGGCAAAAGCACTTACATTGCATTATTTATACCATTCTCTTGACATCATGGAATAATTTTTAGCAGCTTTATAAAGCCACAGGCACACACGCACACACACACACACACACACACACACACACACACACACACACACACACACACACACACACACACACACACACACACACACAGAGCGAGAGAGAGAGAGAGAGAGAGAGAGAGAGAGAGAGATAAACTTATACATGCCTTACACATTGTATTCCAAAGTTGTGTTTCCATGACATTCAGCTGGGTGATATAATTAGGTGGCAGATGAACACATGGCACTAAGTGTTCTCTGGAGGGAGAGAGAGTAATGATGTGCAGAATGCAGGCATTTGAAGAACAGGTTAGAAGTCGGCCGAGGGGCAGCGTGGCTGCCTGCACCATGGGGATGACCTTGGGAACTTTCTGGAACACTCGAGACCATGTTGCTTCAAAGACAAGCATGTCCTTGGGGGAGATTCTGGAAATTGGTTATTGTATTGCAAAGGCTATTTACCTTTTTGGAGGATTAACATATTTAATTCCCGCCACTAATCCCATCGGAGTTAATACCCCTCCATTTCCAATTATCCCACTAACTGTGACGAGGAGGAAACCGGGAAAGCTTGCCACAAACTGCTTTTAAAGACCTCATTTTGTTTGAGTAACGCAAGTGCTTGTGATTTTATTCTTTCACCTCATGCATTTCAGTTGTTGTTATTCTAATGCTATCACTTCTGATCAATATGCACATTTTATTTGAAACATTACAACACATAAATATGCTTAAGCTACTGCAATAAGCATGACACATACACCAAATCCAGCTTATAAACAAATCCAAAATCCTCACTTAGCATTTTAAAGCAGGCATATATGCAAATCTTATAGCATTTATAGTGAGTACGTAATGTTACTGCACTTATTTTTTCTTCATATTTTGTTTATCAGGGAGAGGTGAAGACTTTCCCATGCTAGGACCTTTTTGTCCCAGACAGAAAACTGAGACATTGGGTCGGTCTGCTCAGCGTCAGTCCAGGGGAGACAGGAAGTGTGATGGAAGCTCTGGGATCTGCTTTGTTTTTAATAGGCATTCATTAAAGAGATTCCTTTAGGATGACACAGTCAGGGTTGTGGTGTGTGTGTGTGTGTGTGTATGTGCGTGTGTGTGTGTGTGTGTGTGTGTGTGGACAGAGTACTTAGTGAGGG
This sequence comes from Cranoglanis bouderius, assembly GCA_023630585.1. NCBI lineage: Eukaryota > Metazoa > Chordata > Actinopteri > Siluriformes > Cranoglanididae > Cranoglanis > Cranoglanis bouderius. Next base: position 18,435,897 of record CM042539.1, read on the forward strand.
GTCTAGACTCATGTGATTGCTCTCATTTCAGCATAGAGACCCTTATTTCCTTTCAGATCAGTCTAAAGGCCAGGAGTCTCAGTGTGGAGTTTGGAAATAACCGGGTCAGCTTCCTCAGACCTTAAATCTAATGACACACCCACAAAGAACTCCAAACACTCACACTCACTTCTGCTTGCTTTCTGCTCTGAATCTATGACTGTACAAAACTGTATTAGTTTTACTGTAGTTACTGACAAATTTATATAATATACTTTAAGATTAATTAGCTGATACATATTATGGGTTATAATCTGGTTTATCTGGTAATCTGCATTTTTACTCTGTCATTTCTTCACCAGATCTGTAACTATAGAAGTGTTACAAGCATATCACAAGACATCTGTTTCACAATCATAACATCTATATTCAGTCTATATTAATATAAATGTACACTTCTTAGTGATCACCAGCACACATATGGTTTGTGAGATCATGTTTGTTTTAACTTAATTAGTAAAATTAGCATCAGTATTTCATGCAGAGATTTAAAGCATTGTTTACTAATGGTGGGCAGAATCATTTCTATATCCTGTCTTAAAATAGCAGAACCTGCAGTATGTGTATACTAGTATTTTGACTAAGCCTTGGTAACAGTAACCCCTATGCAACATTGCAGCACAGCTTTGATGTGGCTGGTGGCTTTGTACATTGCTAATTACCCTGGCGGGGTAACGTTGCTTGAGTTGGGGGGTGCGGGTGGGGGGGGTTGTTTGTGATGTTAAGAGGGAAGTCAATGTAAAAAGAGAGAGAGAGAGAGAGAGAGAGAGAGAGAGAGAGAGAGAGAGAGAGTGAGAGAATGAGACAGGGGTTTGAACTCTGCTGTAGGAAATCACAACTCTAAGGAATATAAAGATGTCTCTTGTCCCATGTTTCCTCTGTTTCACTATCCTGCCTCTCCTCTGTTTCCCCATTCTGCCCACCCCCCCCTCTTCCCTGACACTGACTTGCTCTGCCTTTCCCTGCCTAGTCTCTCACATGTTTTCCTGACTCAAACCCTGCCTGCTTTCTTCTGTCTCTCTGCCTGGTCCTGGGCTTCTCATGTGATTGTCAGGGTTTTGCTCATAAATGCTCCTAGTCACAATTAACTGTCTATAAAGCATGACACATCCTCTCTCTTCCTGTTTCTTTCTGTGTCCTTTCCTATGTTATGATCAAAATTAGTGGTGCACATTGCCATTTCACCATTGGGGTGATTAACTGAAGTGTGTTGTTGTCTATTAATATGGTATTCAGTTAAAAGTAAAATTAAACTAGTCTAAATAATTAGCATAATGTCTACCATCTGAACTATAAGCCTAGCATTATGCTGAGACTCTCATATACATCAGGAGAAAAGGTAAAACCATTAACACCACAAAGCTATAAAGAGTTTAATCTCTTAAAGTTCTGAGTTATTATTTAAATTCCCATTACTCATCCTGAGCTTAGCTACAGTCCAGAAAAGAGTAGTTAAGGATTGTTACAGAGTTGAACAGTATATAAGAGCAAATTTTTATAGTAACTGTTAGTTATTTTAAGCTATTATAGTTATAATGCTCAACATAAGAATACTTTTGATTTATCAAGAAATTATTTATCTAAGTTGAGCTTATCTGATTGTACTGTGTGTCATTACGGTAACTCTAAACTAGACAACAAATTACATTTGCCATTATTCCACAAACACACACATCTCTTTCTCCTGTTACATGCACGTGTGCACACACACACAGAGATACACACAGTTACTCTTATCTCTCAAGGCTAATTTCAGGCCATGCTAACAGTTCAGCAGTGGGGCCCCTCATCTCACCCTCCATCAGCACTTGTTGTACCACTTGAACCTCTGCTGAGAGGAAAACCCCACATCTTTCATTTGTCCAGACTCGAATGCCGCCTCGCCTCCACGTCCCTCCACCCTTTCTCCCAGGGTGACAATCCAGCTATTGTCCCATCCTCTCCTCGCTCTCCTCGCCCTCCACCCCTTCCCCACACAGCTATGAGCTATATTGCTCTGACCCTTCTCCATCAATCAGCTTCAATTGGATAATGATGTGTAATCACTTTCTTTCAGGGGAGTCTATAAAATGGAGCAGGGCTTCTGCTCCTCCCCAGAGACCTCCTTCTGTTTGCTCCTATTTGATCCAACGCCCCTCCTTTCAGAGCGTCTAAATACCCTCGCAACTCGACCTGCCCTGTGCAGCCAGCTCTAAACTGCCCTCCCTTCCCAGCGAAGCAGGACGGGGTTCGGCCCAGTTGGGGGGAAAACCATAAGCCCCCGGGGCTATTATAACTGACCTTTCATTAGATCAGACTGCTTGGATGCTTTGAAATGGATCGACCGCGAGAGGAGAAACAAGAGAAAAGGTCTCTGGTGTTAAAAGGGGGAGTAGAAATTGATCTAAAGACAGAAGAGATCATTAGTTCACACTCAAGTCTCAAAACAAGGTGGCAAACCCATCTATGAGAGTTTTTATAATGGGACAAATTAGAAAAAAATAGTAGTTGAAAGCTAGATTTCTTGTTAGGTGCCTGCAGAATTCGGACCGGATTGACAATAAACTATTGTGGATAAAAGCTGTTCTTGTGCAGTGATCTGAAGAAAAACATGGCAACATACAAGAAATTGTAAATTTGTCAAATTTGTCATCTGTAAAGACAGTATATGAAACGTTTCCATTTGGCAGGCATAGCCTGCTGTGAGAAACAGATTTATTTGGGTCTGGCTAAGAGGAGGGGGGAAGCAAGCTATGCACCTTAAATGCAAAATACATGTGTGAGTTTACACAGTTCAGGAGGCGAACAGTCTGAGTGCGATTTAAAGCTCTATCATGGCAGCGGGAGCCTTTGTCTCAGCACTTCTGCACTCCTGCCCATACATAAAACAACCCATCACATGTAAGTAAGACCCACACAATGAGGCCATGAATGAAGTAATATTGCCCCCCATCCTGTCTCTCTCTCTCTCTCTCTTTCTCCCTCTCTCTCTCTCTCTCTCCCTCTCTCTCTCTCCCTCCCTCCCTCCTCCTTGTGTATATCATTATTTCGGTAGCCCATTCTTCAGCGGGTGTGGAGCTTCTCCACACAGAGAGCATATGCCTTTTGAAAGCAAGGCACCATGCGAGGCAGGCCCAGATGGAGTTAGCCTCCCCATCAATGCAGGACAATGGCGAATGGAAATCAAAGTTAAAGGGGTGCATCCAACCCCATTTAGGCCAGACAAAAGCTGCCTGTAGGGGGTGAGTGCAAGGGAGGGGCCGGCCTGGCACTGGAACATGTCACACACCATAAAACATCGTCCTCAGCTGCCCACTCCGTCAAAGGCCCGATAGAGACGTGCTGACAGGAGCTACAGTCCCAGCAAAGAGGGAGACATGTGCCCTAATCTCTCTCTCACTCTCCCTTGTACCAGAAGGATAATGAAATAAGTAGGACCCTAAGTGTTTCTTCTATAGGATGCTTGATTGATGCTGCAGTGAAACTGTTCATAGATATATTTTTAATTTGAAGCATTAAGTGGTGTCTCTGCTCTCTACTAGCTAGATGTTTGAGTGCTGTATTTATTTATTTATTTTTTTAAGTCTCTAATTCTGCAACTTTTGGTTCTAATAAATGAACCAACGACGTCTAGAAAACAAAAAGAGGAAGCAGGAAGATGCACATCCTGCAGTGACCATACTGCTTGCTTTGAACACACTACAGTGGGAACTTATAAACCAGTGTGTGTGTGTGTGTGTTAATTAAAGCCTGTGGATAAGCTCTCATTAAAGGAAACACACACTCCCCAGCTGGAGCTGTTTGTTAAGATGTCAATAAAAGGTGTTTTTTGCTCCAGCAAACAAATGCATGAATCAGCTCGAAGAACATGAGACATGCCAGATAAAGTTTGTTTTGTTACCATGCATCTATAAAGATATGTTTCACTGTTTGCTGTGAATTTTGCCTTTTTACTAGACTGGGTTAGTAGAGGAGGGACATGGGGGAAGTTTAGTAATTAGCTAATGAGTTAAATCAAGTTTGTTGACTCAAGACAGGAATCTGACCACCAAATGCTTGAAACAAAGATATTCATACATATAATTATATTCCCAAATCCCAAGATCTATATTAAAATATCCACCATTTTTAAAAATTATTATATTATTATAGTGTCTCTCTTGCATTCTTTGTTATTAGTCCTAATGTTAAAACAAGGGTAGCAATAATGAGTCCTTAATGCACCTTTGAAGAAGAAGAAGAAGAAGAAGAAGAAGAAGAAGAAGAAGAAGAAGAAGAAGAAGAAGAAGAAGAAGAAGAAGAAGAAGAAGAAGACCTTTTTACCCTGTAGAGGCATAAATGTCCATAAATCTCCCTATTGTTTTTAAATTCAGCTCATCTGCTTTCTGTGAATGACTGTGACACATCCTTCATTATGTGTTAAAAAATGACCATCACCATGACAGCCTCCTGATTCATTAACACTTTATTTCATTCTATAGCTCTATCCTCTATTCTATAGCCCTCATCTCTTTCTGATTCAGGTGTGTAAAAAAATTATTCCATTCCAGAAAGCATGCCAGCCACAAAATATGTCTCAAACATACGAGTCCAATTAGTCCAGAGGAGAGTCCAGTCCAGACGAATTCACACATACATGGTCAGTGGAAGCAGGGTCTCTGTTTAAGCCTTCTGCTTCAGTGATTCCCCCCTACACCAGAACATGCACAGCAAAAGAGAAAAAACACACACACACACCCACACACATACACAAACCCCACTGCAAGCCAATTTGCTTTCCTCGGACAGACGGTTGTGCAAGCAGAGGCTGTTAACAAATCAGCATGTGATTATGGTAATATCGCTGAAATGATTACACATGTGCATAAGAGGAATTAGAACGCACGATAACTTATGCATTCATTTGGACTGCACACAGAGACTACCTTGCATGAAAATAATGCAAGCTAAAATAAAGCTTGTTTCGCTACTTCATGCATCATGAGGCTGAAGCTAAATAATTTGGGTTAATGCAAATGAGTAACCTAGGCCTACTGTGCCGTTTTTCTCAATGCTCTTTCAACATTTTAGACAGAGAAAATGAAAATGAATCTGTTGTGCACAGTGTGCAGTAAATGTGACCTAAATATATAATTGTAATCTATTTGCGAGCAGACTGTATGTAACACTATACACACAAACACCTGACTAAATGCTATATTGGGTAATATGGATGGGGGAGGCTGGGGAAGCTGATCCTGTTTATCTACAATGTATAACACCCCCGCCACACACACACACACACACACACATACACACACACACACACACACACACACACACACACACACACACACACACACACACACAGACACACACAGCAGTTCTGCATCCAAATCGGAGTATAATGTACCCACTCGGAGCCCAGTCCAACCCTTTCCAAAAAAATGGAGTGGCTTATTCTAAATGACATGTCCCTCAGCAAATTACACCTAATGAAATTACCATCAGACGGTCATTAAAGGAACTGGGCTCGACTCAACCAGCACCTGGGCCACGCTGCATGATTCTACACTAACTGCTCAGTCAATAGACAAGCCGCAATAACGTCCATGGTTTGTGTGTATACTAGGGTGGAGAGCGCACATGTGCTTGTGTGTTTGTGTATATGAGTACGGGCGAGTCAGAAAGACATACAGGCATGTCCTGCTTGCTCCCACAAACTGCAGGACCAACTCTTTAAAGATAAGCAAACTAAGCTACCCACCACGTACCAAAGCACTTAGACTGTTTGCTGTAATTTGTGTAAAACCAATTGTCAGCCATTTCGATCCCATTTGAAAAAAAAAAAAAAAAAAAAAAAGCAAAATGCATTTACAAATACAAGAACCAAAAAGTCCATTTTAAATACATTTGAAAAGTATGTAAATGTTTTGGTATGCAGTATGTGCAATATTTTATGAAATACATTTTAAAGTTTGGAAGGCATTTTGGTATGGAATACAACCCAGTGATACCAAAGATGTTTAAAATGCATGTCTTTGCCAACAACCTTTTTTTAATAAATCTTTTTGATGACTTTTGAGGTCATTAGGATTTCAAACGTAATATAAAAAAATGGACATAGCTTACATTTTGGTGCCAAATCAAGGTGAACCAGGACCAACACAAAGTAGACCAATGTCAGTGTTTTTTTTTCCCTGTATGGTGTAATTTATCATGTCCCTGAATTATCTAAGATACAGAAAATAATCAATTCCATTTTCACTAATATAAGATGCTAGCTGATGTTGAAATTTGTCTCGCATTGACGTTCAATTTAATTTAATGTAATTTTATTTACATAATGCTTTTAACAATAGACACTGTCACAAAGCAGCTTTATAGAAACTCAGATTTGGTTTTAACATTTAGATTTACATTGCTAATGAACAAACCAGAGGTGACAGTAGCAAGGAAAAATCTTTTAGTTAACATGAGGAAGAAACCTTGAGAGGAACCAAAGTTAAAGTGAATCCATCATAACGTGACACCAGATAATGTGATTATAAATCATTTCAGTAGTAGGCAATTGTTTTGGGGAAGTAAAATCTTTATAGTACCCTTCCTATTTTTTTTATCCACAGCCCCACGTCTCAGGCAAAGGTTTGGGTGATATCCATACAAATTCATTGTCACAAGTGCAGTGATGCACCTTTTCTGCCAACACAATTTTCAAACCATTCCATTTTCCATTTGTACTACTCTTGGTTTTCTAAGTAATATAGATTCCTGTGCAACCAATCAACATTTGTTTGACAGTGTAAAAACTGTAATGAATTTTCCTGGTTACACAGTTGCACTATTTGACCATGTAGTATTAGCACATTTATAGAAGGGATTTATTTATAATTACACTATCCGTTGTTACCCAGACGATGATGGGTTCCCTTTTGAGTCTGGTTCCTCTCAAGGTTTCTTCCTCATATTGTCTCAGGGAGTTTTTCCTTGCCACCGTCGCCTCTGGCTTGCTCATTAGGGATGAATTCATACATTTAAAATCTATATCCTGAATTTATATATTTCTGTAAAGCTGCTTTGGGACAATGTCCATTGTTAAAAGCGCTATACAAATAAAACTGAATTGAACTGAATTAGGTCCTCAGCATGCCTCTGCCAGTTACTATTACTGATACACCCTTCTCTGCTGAAATTTGTGCTTCTGACATAGGAAGGCATAAAAAGAGATTTTGTAGAGCTAGCTTTATAAGAACATACTGTATATAGGTTTTTTGATGGTGGAGTGGCTGGCCGCCTTTGTCCCAGGGAGCCCTCATGTCTGTGTTACCTTCTGGCTCTCCCTTTTAGTTGCTGTCATAGCTAGTCTTGCCGGAGTCCCTGCTTGCACTCACGCAAAGTACACTGTCCTTAACCATTACGGGACAATAAGCATACCTAATAATCTCTCTCTCTCTCTCTCTCTCTCTCTCTCTCCCTCTCTCTTTCTGTCGAGCTACACATGATACTCCTGAGATGCCAGTGATCCTGACCCCTTCTGCTCTCCGGACCTGCCTGATCCATCCTGATGCCCTACTTCTGGTTGGAGTTCTCATCAATTGGAAGTCACATGCTGCTGCTGAGGATGGCTCCACATGGTGCAGCCTAAAGATCACTGAGATTACTGAGGATGGTACCAATTAAAAACCATAAAGATGGCATTGGATCTCAATTCATGTGAACAGTTATGCTATGATGGCTAGGACTACAACTGCCGCAAACAGTTTTGCACTCAAGTCTCCATCAGTGAATAGTGGAGAAGTTCAACAAAACAGTTTTCATGTAAAAACTGTAATGAATTTTCCTGGTTACACACCATTTATAGAAGGGATTTATTTATTTATAATTGCACTATCCAGTGTTACCCAGATGAGGATGGGTTCCCTTTTGAGTCTGATTCCTCTCAAGGTTTCTTCCTTGTGTCTTCTCAGGGAGTTTTTCCTTGCCACCGTCGCCTCTGGCTTGCTCATTGGAGATAAATTCATACATTTAAAATTTATATCCTGAATTTATATATTTCTGTAAAGCTGCTTTGGTACAATGTCTATTGTTAAAAGCGCTATACAAATAAAACTGAATTGAATTGAATTGAATATATATGCATCTTAAACATAATTAAACAGAAGTCTTGTTCAGAAAAAAAAGAGGTCTGCCCTATTACTCTCTCCCACAGTTCAAAATAAGGTAGATTACGTGTGTGTGATTCGCTCACTCACCTCTGGATGTATGCCCATGGCAAGTGAACAGCTGCTTTGTGGGTTGGTGGAGCTGGGATGTTTTTGATAGGGTAGTGCAGTAGGGATTATTTGAGCCCAGATTCTTTACCTCCTCAAGCAACTTTTAAAGTGATACAATTGAGTAAACAAAAACATACATGCCTATTTCCCTGTCTGTCTGCTTGTCTCTTGTTTTCTAGTGCACACCTATATGGAATGTGTGTGTGACAGTTTGGTGTGTCTGTGTTGTGCACACGTGTGTGATTTGTATGTGGAATGTTAGCCCGTGTGTAGTGTGTTTGGTGTGTGCATGTGTGGTATCTGACAGCAGATGGTGTTTTAATAAAGTCCAGTAGGAATATGTGTGTGAGTCAACAGACAGGTCTGTGCCAGCTCAGTAATTGCTGGGCACTGTTACAGCTCCTCAGCCGGGCTGAGGTGGAAGGGGGTCCCAACACACACACACACACACGTATGCACACACACATGCACACTTATTCACACACAAACAATTGTAGAGTCGTTGAATGAGAAGGATCCCAGTAGAGTACATAGACATTCAAATGCAAGCAGATGCACAGAACTTTAGATCGATTCTAGTTGTTTCCGTCTCTCTAAATCTCTCTCACCCAAACACTCACCATCTTGCGGCTGGAGCCAAAAAAGCACAGCTGCTCCAGTGAAAGAGGACGGAATGCATGTAGAGATGGACGACACGAGAAAGAGCAAAGGAGTACAGGGAGAGAAAGTGCAGATTAGAAGAGAGACAGAGGGGACGTTTAGTTCCACAGCATCAGATCACTGGAGTAATAAGGCCAACTGGCTTGTGTTCAGTTTAGTTCAGCCCTGCTGCATACACACAAACCTCTTAAATCATTAAGAGGCATTAGCCAACTCACCCACTTCCCATTTCACACTACCACACTGCAACACACCAAACCTGCAAATTCTTATGAACACAAACATGAGGTTCATTGCTGTAACTCCATAATTTCAGCAATGCAATATAGTTCAGCATAAATGTAACTGTATGATCTATCAGTATCAATCTACCAAGTGCTGAGACGCAATCAACATTCATTTTGATAAGTGGGCCACTCTAAATGTCTGAGTGTTCCCATGTAGAATTTCATTAATTTCATTGATAGACATTCTGGATTCTTTATCCAAAGTTCTGATGTTCTGATGTGCTGGTGTGCGTGTGTGTGTGCATGTGTGTGTGCGTGTGTGTGTGTGTGTGTGTGTGTGTGAGAGAGAGAGAGAGAGAGAGAGAGAGAGAGAGAGAGAGAGAGAATTTGCATGCATGCTGAGTTTTTTATGCCTAAGAAGAGCCTCATTAACCTGCAGCCTGTGGGCCTATCCCTCACTACACAGACAGACCCTCCATTAGCTTTATCTGCAGGTGTTTTTAATACTACTATCAGATTCCTTTCATAAACACTAAATAATAATAATAATAATAATAATAATAATAATAATAATAATAATAATAATCTACTATTCCAAGAAAAAGGTATACTCACCAAGGACAAGGAATAACTTGTACTACATTTCATAATGTTATTATACACATATATGCAGCTGCACAACATGTTTTCAACCTTCCCAATTTCTCCCACACCACCCTATTGCTACTCTCCTTCCACTGGGTTCCTGTATCTGCCTGCATCAGATTTAAAACACTGAGGCTTGCCTACAAAGCCAAAAATGGACCAGTAGCCAACTACCTTAAAGCATGTACCCCGCACTGCAAAGCATTCCCTCTGATCCTCTAGCACAGCTCAGTTGGACACACCATCAGGGTACAAGGAAAGTATACATCAAAACTCTGCTATGTTCTGGCACCTAGGTTGTGGAATGAACTGCACCTACAGTAGATGTCTGAACAGTTGAGTCACTGGCTGTCTTCAAACGACTATCTATAAGAACTACCTCTTCAAGAAGTAATTAAATTACCACTTTGTATTTCTTGCTTTTCATACTATACTACCTCCCAACAGGGTTTTTAGACTAGTATTACTCTTAATACTCTTAGACCTAGTGAACCAGTTTGACGATGTATTTATTCATAGACAATTCAAAGTACTTCTGTAAGTTGCTCTGGATAAGGGTGTTTGCCATAGATGGCATAATTGTAAATGTAAATTATACAAAAATTTGTTCTCATTCAATGGACTAGAAGCATTCATAAATTCCAATTCTAGCAATAGTTTTTTACACTGAAAACATTACTACACTTACTATGGGCTGTGCATTGGCATGGCAGCATGCAACAATCTAACCAGCTATGGCATGCAAATTTTGATTGGTTACACTGGAATCTATATTACCTAGAAAACCAGAAGTAGTACAAATGCAAAATGGTTTATAAAAGCAATATCACACTCACAATGGTGCTGTTTAGCAGGTTATCAGACTCTTGCTTGTGCAATATTGCTTAATTGTCTACACTTGTAGTGTTTACTACTTTGGCCATCAAAACAGCTCAAAGTTTGTGAGTTGTGAAGCAATCAACATCATCATGTTTCTCAATATGGAAGAACCCATGGAAGTACAGTTAGCAGTCTATAATAATTTCTACAATTATTAGCAATTGTAGAGATCTTTCTGAGCATGTTATCGAGCGTGTTGAGTGTTCACCATCCCATGTTTAGACAAAATTCCTTTTGAATGTACCATTATACTAAAGAAAATCTAAAATATTAAATATACAAAATCCTATAAAATGCTTTATAGATACTGTATATTCAACCCAGCTTTATAGATCACTGAAGGGGGGCAGGATGGGGCAACATTGTACCTCCACGACTACTTTCAGAATATTTTATAATGTAGTATTATTATCACTGCATGTGCACACTGGCATGACTGTAATGATTACAAGAACAACAGGATTTCTTGATGTCATTATGCATGTTCCTTTTCCCCCAGTCTCACTGACACACTGTTTACACATACAATGCTGGTCACCATAACACAATTGTTAAATGTCTTGTGGTCTAAAAGCCACCATATACAAGGAATTACCCATTATCATTTTACTAAATATGGTATTTTCTTTAATGAAATGCCAACCTCCAAATAACCCTAAAATGGTCCTACCTAGAGCTACCTTTTTCTTTTCTTTTCACCTACGTTTTTATGGTGCAAAGTAGAACCAAATACCCCTTGATGCTAAATATGTTTAGTCCATGTTAGCTTACATGGCACAGTACACTAATTATTTTTTATTTTGTTATGAAAGAGCCTTACTCATTCCAAATCATGCTGATTGTTCAAGAAACTACTAATTGTCAGTCTCCAAACAGGGCAATCACAGATGAGAACATTTTTTGTATCAAATCTACCTGGAACTTTACAAACACTGGCCTGAGGCAGTTTCTAAAATAAAACTTCAAATGCTTCTGACAGCTTTTGCTGATAAGCACAACAGCACCCTTTGTTCATGTCTAAACATGGCTCCTCTCTCTGACACTGTGAACCCATATCAAACCCTCAGTCCTGCATACTTTTGGACCTGAAGTATCCTTAGAGGCCCCTTAGGGCAGGGAAAGATCAGGAACCAGGCTAAGAGAAGTTGAGTTATGAGAGAGCTGACACAAGCATCACACAAACACTTTGGAACTAAGCAGTCTCTCTCCTGAGCCATTGAGCCTTGCTTCTGCGGTCCGGCGTCCATTTGCTTTTAGCCAGCCTTTCAGACTAGCCTGCCCAGAAGGTCCAAGCCTACACCATCAATCTTACAGACCAATGGAAAGAGGGAGGAGATGCAGGGAGGCACTTCTCACTGTTTAAGCAAAGGAGGAAGAGGTGGAAGTGGGTCAGGAGCTCCAGAGCGAAGCGAGAGCAGCTGCCCGGAGACGAAAAGCCATCTCCAGGAAGAGTCGTAGCCCTCACCCTTTTACCCAGCTCTGGAGACAAGGCAGCTGGTCAGGGCCCTGAGATGGAGCTGTGCGGTCACATGACTGCTAGAGACCACTGAGGTCACATGACCTGCAATGCCATGGGCATCCAGCCAAGATTCCAACACTGAAAACTTAAACTGACCTGCAGTCCTTAGGCAGCTGGTCATTCTGTCTAAGAAAAATATGTTTAGGATATTATTGAGTGGGATATGTGCTGTAAGTGCAGTTATACAACAAGGTCGGATGTTGAGTTCAAACCTTCTTGAACAGGTTCAAAGAACAACTTGAGAAGGAAAAACTCATATAAATCAGTTAGTGTTATAGCCTACTGATGTAAGCGCTTAATATTATGCAATGTGTGACATTGCATAATCAAATATTAAGACATTCAGCCAACATTACAAACATTTACATACTCATTAGCACACCTGCGTTTTCATACCTAACCCCAGACTTTGTTTTTTAGCTGTATAGATTGCAATTGCCATTTCTGGAGATTGACACTATGATGTGCTGGAAAACATACAAATCTCCTATGTTTGCTGTGTTGATATGGAGCTTGGAAGCCGAGAACAGTATCTGAAAATGAATAATGAATTATATACATATCATATTAAATAATTAAAAAAAAAAATCATTTGAAATTACAGGATATGGTTTTGGGATTTAAAAAACAAACAAACAAACAAAAAAAAACCATGATTCTAAATACAAATTTAAAAAGCTTTAAAAAGGAATTTCAGTAGAACATAAAAACTGTGATTTGGTAAACTGCTGAGTGTGAGCACTCTGAAAGCATTGACTTTTCCCTGAGAATTCTGGATGATTCATATTTGGCCTAATTTACATAAAACCTGTGTTTCAGACATGTGTTTTTTTTTTTTTTTTAGGGTTCTGAATTTTTTAATCTTAAATTCATAACTCATAATTTTGAACTATGTTTTTACAGGCAACTCTTACCCCTAGCTAGTTCAAAACACTCGAAATATAAATTCATGAAATAAACCGAGGGGGGGAAAAAAAATATTTAATGTGACATGTATATAATTCAAATATACAAAATTCACTTAAATGCTTTGTCAGCTTCCAAACCCCATATTTAAATCACATATATGGATGAAAATTCAAATAATAAAATCCCAAAGGGGATGTAAAAGACTGATTTGGTGATGATTGGATTAGGGATGATTTAAAAAAAATAAAAATAAAAATTAAAATGGGAGAACACCACTGCCTCCACTTCCTCTCCAACTGAGCTCTATATAACAAAATATACAATTTAGGCTCTATAATATAATAAGTAAGAATAGTTAAAGATTTTATGAAACAATACTGCATGATGAAATTAACTAAGGCATCATTACTTGTGTGAACAGAGAGGGGTGGGGGGTAGAAAATAAAGGGCAGGGGCTTTAAATGTACTTTCTCTGATAAGGTAGGCCAGGGCCAGGAGTCAAACCCAGTGTTAGATAATTACAGTCCATGATGAATGAAATAAGTGGAAAAGCAAATGTTGACTTACGATGTAACCTTTTAAGTTCTTAATCCATTCTTTTCTAGAGATGTGAAAATGTAGCCACTGTGTCTGTAGGCTATATGCCATCACAGGGAAGTAGAGGAGGTGGGGGGAGCTTTCAAAATGTTTAACATTTGATCCTACCTGTTACTTCACCAACAGCCATTATCTGTTTTCTGATATGTGTTTATGCCTGCTTCTGCAAGAAAAGAATTTCAAACTAGAACACATTATTGACATCTATAAAGAGGAAGAAAAATAGGTGGAGTGATTATTAATAATTGCGGAGGAAGCGGCTGTAATTGTTTGTTGTCAGTGTTATTTTAGTTGTTGTGTCACTGTTGCAGGCTGAGCTCCCTGTCAGAGGTACATAGCCTGGAGCTGCACATGGATGTAATTTCATCAAGATGACTTTTTACCACAAATCATATAAAAGACTCTGCATGAGAAAGAAGAAAACTGAGAACTGAGAAAAACACAAACACTAACATAGTGTAATATTAGTGATATTAGTAGAGAGCCAAAGTCTGCCAAAAGGCTAGCTATGTAGAAAAACATGTTGTTGGATGTAACTATTGTTGTTCCTTTGCAATTTTCCTTTTTTTTTTTAAAATTATTGTGTTTGCCTTTATTCTTATGATTTACTCAAATAGTCAGTTGAAGAAATGTAAATGGTTCTTTCTGGAACTAGTGATTATGTTCTCTCGATTTCATTCCCATATGTTTCCCGCACCTAGAAATGCTCCGCGGCAGTCCTTCGTAGAGCCGCTATCAACCGCCATTGTTAGAGAGCAGTGTGGATCAACTTGGACAGATTTATCAGACATATTGCAGTGCCTAGTGTTCATTTCTGTGAGGTTGAGACTTCACTGAGGTTGCATTGGATTCCTGTGAAGTGAAAATGGTTCCTGTCTGACTGTTGGAGAAAAAAAAATAAAAATTGTCTGTGTGAGCCACGGAGACAGTGCATTTGGCTTTCCTGCACTATTGTAAGTCAGTTTGACTGTATAAGAGTCAGCATAGTCATGAGACTCTGTGTGTGTGTGTGTGTGTGTGTGTGTGCGTGCGTGCGTGCGTGCGTGCGTGCGTGCGTGCGTGCGTGTGTGTGTGTGTGTGTTATGCATACAGTGTATGAAGAACATCTGTATTCACTCCGCTCGACACTGTTTTCGGCAACGCTTCACAAGAGGCTGCATTCAGAATCTACTCTTCTGGAAGTGTCTTCCAAAATGAGTGCAAACACACACACACATACACACACACACACACACACACACACACACACACACACACACAAGCACACAGAGCAGTCATGTGTCCAATAGACTGTAGTTTGTAGCTCATATTCAGTGTGCTTTCCCATAATTCCTTCTGCTAAACCAGTATATTAGAATTCATCATCATCAAAAAAAAGAGCAAACAAATGCACATGAAGCTTATTATGGCATTGTTTTATCACAGCATGGCATAGACAGAAGACAGATGTAAGTATTACTGGTGCTGGCATGAGAAGCTTGAGAATAAAAAGAATAAAATATGCAGTCAATAATATCAGTCAGAATGACAGTATACATTTAAGACATGCTCCTGAATGTCTTTTGCCTGTTATAGAGCTGTGAAAGCTCCAAAGACACACCACATGAATCATGTGCAAATAAATAAATGGAAAGTTTTAAGCATCTCTGCTAATATTGACCATGATACAAGGTTGTGTTTTATTTTACAGTACAGTGCATACATGGTGCTACATTGGATTAGTATGGGATATATAATGAAGGATATAGTAACTTGTTTGAAAACAAGTTTGTGTCAAAGTATTCATTGCACATTGTAAATAATGTAATTGCTAATACATTATACATTATTATACAAACATACAGTAATAGTACTAGGTAACTACCACTTCAGTACATACATGAATATCTGTCTGACAGGGCAGGTAACAAATGCCTAATAAAGCCTATAACATAAAATAACTATTTAACAGTCACATGAAAATAAATGGTTATTGTATAATTTTTATTTATTTATTTTTTACAGTAGTTACTATTTACATTTGCACTAAATGTTATTTGTAGGAGCATCATATTTACTGATTAAATTCTGAGCAGTTATTGCACTGTAGTACCAAGCAGTGCTGTACATACTAAGTAGTTTTCACATAAGTCACTAAATACTGGAATGTGCCAGACATTAGCTGTAATTACTATGTACATTTAATCTAGGGCAACGCAGTGGCACAGTGGTTAGTGTTGCTGCCTCACAGCTCCAGATCCGTGGTTCAATCCTGAGCTTCAGTTACTGCCTTGAGTTTCGCATGTTCTTCACATGAGTTTCTGACCCAAATAATAGGTAGGTGGGTTGGCTACTCTAAATTACCACTAGGTGTGAATTTGCGTGTGCATGGTGCCCTGGTGCTGGTGTCCAATAAATTAGAAATTCTAAATCGTAAGTCACATCACTATAAATTTTATGTCAGCCTTTTTATCTATCTATCTATTTATTTATTTATTTTATTTATTTTATTCTATCATTAGTTTTAGTAAATGACAGTAAGTAAAATAGTATAAAGTATAAAATATCTAAGCTAATCTTCAAACCATCAACTAATCCAGATTATGAAAGTGACACCGTCAAACTCATCTGCCTTGCTGTCCTTGCAGGAATGTGTGTGTGTGTGTGTGTGTGTGTGTGTGTGTGTGTGTGTGTGTGTGTGTGTGTGTGTGTGTGTGTGTGTGTGTGTGTGTGTGTGTGAGTGAGTGAGTATAGTGCTAATTTTCATTGTAGTGATAAAAATAAATAGACTGGACTTGGAGCTGAAGGGTTAGTGTGTGTGTGTGTGTGTGTGTGTGTGTGTGTGTGTGTGTGTGTGTGTGTGTGTGTGTGTGTGTGTGTGTGTGTGTGTGTGTGTGTGTGTGACAGAGAGCTCACAGAGCATTACACTCATGTGCAGTGACAGGAGCTCATCACTGTCAGACGTCTGAGAACCAGGCTTTGATGGAAATGACTGTAACTGCGAGCCAATGTCACAGATGAATCTGTGTTGACAAGGATTGTATTCAAGGGCACAATGAGGCTCATTCTTAAACTTTTTTCCCTCTTAATTGTTGGAAGAGACTTGTGAGGGCAGGTCTAGATGACTGAGGCATGATGGGTCAAATGTCTGTGATTGTGTTGACTATAATTAGGCTTTACACTGATTATGCATGGGATTCTTAAACGGCAGGGAAATGTTACCGTAGTTGGAAAAGGAAAGTGTTGAGCAGAAACAAGCAAGTATTTATTCATTTATTTATTTATTTATTTGTTGGTTGATTGATTGTTTGATTGATTTACATGCATGTGTGATATTTCTGTAATATTCCTTCCAGAAGCTGGATGGTGGTAAAAGAGGTGGATTTAGCCTGTGAGAACTACTTTCAGTGTTTCTCTCTCTCTCTCTCTCTCTGTGTGTGTGTGTGTGTGTGTGTGTGTGTGTGTGTGTGTGTGTGTGTGTGTGTGTGTGTGTGTGTGTTACAGTGTTCAGTGTTACTAACCACACTGAGCCTTCTGCTCTGTTTCTCAGAGTCTGATCTCTGGAGTGTGCTGGAATTGAAGTAGCCACTAGGTGGCACATTGGTACAGTGATTTTTCCCCCCATGACACAGTATATTGTCACAGTAATGACTATAACACCATGCATATCCTTCACCTAAACAATTACCAATAACACCACACCCCAGTGCTTCTAAACACACATTTTAGCTTAGTGACTAATCTTACACTGTGAAGAAGTAGCTCAAAACTAGTCAACTAAATCAACTCCATCAAACCACAACAGAGGTAGGAATGTATGGCATGTTTACATTAAGAGCTGATGATAATTAAATTTCCTAGTGGTACAAGACTAGATAATCATGCTAAATAAAGAGAAAAATATACAGTAACAGTCAGAATTTATATATGAGCCTCTAGCTAGCATCAACGCACTCCAGGAAGTTCTTATACATAGCTCTGGATGCTTATTGGTCCAGTATTTGTTCATTTTCTCAAGACATGTATTTAACCATACAAACAAGTCAACAACTTCAGCAACGGCTATTCTGATCTCAGGCACACAGCCGACCTTGTGAGACCTGCAATGCCAAGCCTAGCTGGCAGGCGCTAGAAGCCAAGATAGCTAGGGGGACAGACGGAGGGATGGGAGAGACGAGTGGGGGGTGGTTGTTTGGGGCAGGAGTGTGCAGCTGTGTTGTTGTGTTCCTGTTGACATGAAGCAGCTAAACAGTACCAGCTTGCTGGAGCTCTTAACCTCTCCTCTCCCACCCATCTAATAAAGTCCTGAAAGACTTCCTGACTTGCTCATATGGCTTTGTTTAGGGTTGTAGTGAGGAGAACCATTACTGAACAAATACACACACACACACACACACACACACACACACACACGCATGCATACAGACACATACATGCCAATGCACTACAATAATAGTGGCATTAGAAAGCTAACAAAAAGGCCAGAGATACACACTCATCAGCAGAGGGTAAAAATAGTATGGGGATTATATTGATATTGATTGAGTGAGATGGGGGAAGAAAAGAATAAAAGAGAGAGAGAGCGCAAGAGAGCAAGAGGAACGAGTAAGAGGAAGGCCCCCTTTTGCTTTGTGAACATGTAATGGCACTTCATTTTAATTTTATGGTTTGCCAGTGCTCCGCAGAGGGAAATTGTTTTCTATGTGGTTACACAGCTTGTCAACAGAGAAAGAGAGTGAGAGAGCGAACGAGAACGAGTGCGGGAGAGGGAGCACGCCAAATAAAACAGCTGTGGTGGCAATTGAATTTGTATTCACAGTAAAGTAGGTTAACCCAGTTAAAAGTCAGAAATCCAATTGCAGCTGCAGATCCATGCGGCTGTGGCGGCGGATCTCCTGGGGTTTGGGAATGTTCCTCTCATTCACCCTGGTTTGAAAACGTCACATTGTATCAGCATGGTAAGAGAGCGATAGATGTGGAGACGTGGGGAAAGTGAAGCTATGATGCTCTTTTCGATTAGTCCTAACATGTGGCTTATAGTTTCCTGGTGCAGTTGTTTTATTTATTTATTTTACTTGTTTAATTTATATATATATATATATATATATATATATATATATATATATATATATATATATATATATATATATATATATATATATATATTTACTAGTGGTGGCAGGCAGGCAGGCAGACTGACAGCTTCATCAGAGAAAAGCTCAGGCTTTGTCATGGTTTGAAGCCTTGTCTGTTCATTTGCTTTGTGGAATGTGTGCATTTTATTGCCTTTATCCTGTGAGGGAGGCCTGATGATCTCTCCTGTGTGGACTTCTGTGGGAGAGGATGTATTTTTTATAAAAAGAACAAGAGCTGAGAAACGACATCCAACTGTACATTTGGTAATGGAATATATGGGCTCATGACTGTCAGTAAAAGAGAACAAATATTCTATAATTTTTTAGTTTAAGTGAGCATCAGTAAGTATGTGTTAAATCAGAGAGAAAGAGAATCAAATGCTTTTGTTTTCGTGCACAGACAGAAAGTCTGCAATAGAGTTTCAAACATGTTTTCTTAAGAGTTTTTTACAAGTGAGTGTGTGTAGAAGAGAGAAAGTGAAAGAATGACATAAAAAATTATGCATGTGAGCATATGCAAATGTGCTAGGCCAAATGCTGTTGTTTTGGCACAACAGCATGCGTACATGGACACAATATGCGTGAGACATTTGAAGCAGCGCTCCTTCGCCATTTCTGCCTCTGTGGTGGTCTTCCATAAACCGGCGCCACTACATCTGCCAACACAGGGGCTTCTGCCTGCCTCCTCTCGCCCGCTCTCCCTCACCCGCTGGGGCACAAGCGGGCATGGGCTGCACAACCTCTTCCCCCTCTCGCCCTGAGCCACGGCCCAGCCAGAGATGCCATCTGATAGGAGTGTGTCATAATGAAGGTCCAGCATGAGGCTAAATGTGTTGTGGTGGCTGGGCGGCGCGCAACGCTAATGACTGTTCTCCGCCAGCGCTGGAGGCCTTTGCTCGGCTTTGTCAGGGCATATGGCACTTGCCACAGCCATGAGGTTGAGAGAGAGAGAGAGAGAGAGAGAGAGAGAGAGAGAGAGAGAGAGAGAAACACAGACAGAGAGAAAGAAAGAGAATGAGACGATACTGTATGTACAAGACTGTGGAAACTACACTAACCCATAACTGCGCTAGAATTCTCCAGAACTACAGCAGGACATCTGATGTAGCAAATGTAAATGACCTTATAAAATAATTTTGCCCATGAGCTTATTATTCACACAGGACCAGTATAATGATCCATCATGAAGTTTCAGGAACAGCACTTTTGGCTACATTTAAATAACTGCATTTATTGAGTGTAGTGAAATTCTGAGAAGTTGATTTTTTTATTTTATATCTCTCTTCTTTGTGAGAAACTGAAATAAATTATTTGTTTCTTAATGTTTTTGTTCAGAGCAGCATCTTTGGCTCAGCAGAAAAAACACTGCACCAGCATAATAGACCTAGAAATCAGGGTTAGCTCGGCTCTTGCCATCAGCCTAACAGGCTTGGAGACTGAGGTTAGCAGATCATGCAGCTTCAGACAGTCTTTCAGGGCCTCGCAGGTCATCACGTATGAGCTGGTTTTTTGAATCTGGATGTAGGAAGCCATTGAGTTCTATGAGACTATGAGCGGATGCCTTCCCAGCCAAATAGTCTATTTGTAATAGCTTTTGTAGATTTATATTAATTTGGTGGGATTTAATTATTTAAATGGCATGCGATCAGTAAGGAGAGAACAAAGTCAGTTAAATGTGTGTTACAGTTAAAGAGGTGTGGAAAAGGGGGAAGCCAGAATAACACTGCATTTTCATTGCTCACTTTTATAGTCTGCAAGTTATCCAAATTAGCTTAAAGGATTGATAATTCTTCCTTAATATAACACTGTTAGAGAGGCCCTTAACTGTGACTTCCCTATTCTGGTTTTGTCAAACGTTAAATAGGGGCTTGGTTGTGGAAATTAAAGCAAAATCGCATAACAAGGAATTTTAATTTGATTAATTCATTGTTGTGTTTGGATGCGGCGCAGAGGAAACCGCAGCCGTTTCCACGTTATTTGTTCCACTGACTAATGACAATTTCCTGCACAATAACAGCAGTATAAAATACAGCCTCAGAGCGAAGGGAAGCCTCGAAATCATAGACGAAATAGAAGCCAAAGGGAAAACAAATAACCTTGCCTCTAATTCTTCTGCTGGGCTACTGGTGGCTGTGCTGCTCCACTGTCTCTTACAACTTTTGTGGATAATTTCATATAGAAGAGAGAGAGAGAGAGAGAGAGAGAGAGAGAGAGAGAGGGAGAGAGAGAGAGAGAGAGAGAGAGAGAGAGAGAGAGAGAGAGAGAGAGAGAGAGAGAGAGAGGGGTCAGTCCTACCGTACTTCCTTTTTTTAGAATCCAAACTTAATTTAGGCTTATATTTTTTGTAGGAAATGTTTCACTCAAGAATAAAAGCAAAAAACAAAAACAAAGCATACTGAACTCTTAAGGGATATGGTCAATACACTTTTGAACTAAATTAATACTACTTTATGGCCAAAGATGTGTGTGTGTGTGTGTGTGTGTGTGTGTGTGTGTGTGTGTGTGTGTGTGTGTATTTGATTTAAGCCACCACTGCTATGACGATGATGCCCACTTATTATTACACTCTCACCACACAACTAGTCTAACGCGGGCTTCTATCACTGAAGCAAATGGTAAAATCTCTCTCTCTCTCTCTCTCTCTCTCTCTCTCTCTCTCTCTCTCTCTCTCTCTCTCTCTCTCTCTCTCTCTGCTTCCCGCCAGAACTGATTGCATGCAGCTGGGGCGCATTGAGAACATTTTAATATTATGCAGAAGATTAGAGCAAACTAACTACATTATTCTCCAATTACACTCATTTCATCCACCTGACGTCTTTATTTCCTTCCTCCGTGCGATTAGCCTAATGTGAAAATCGGAATGCGCTTAGGACTGTTCTGATTGTTCCTGGGCCGCTTATTATGTCACCTCAACCATTTCAGACTCGTCTTTTATTGTAACTGTAAATAAAACGATTAGAGGCAGACACAGCCGTGGCCGGGGAGATTTCATTCTGGGATCTGCTTATCAACATTCTTGGAAGGTCTGGAAAGCAAGCGCAGTATTCCGGCATGATGCAAAAGTCCCTCCACCCCCAACACATACACACACACACACACACACACACACACACACACACACACACACACACACACACACATACACACACACACACACACACACACACACACACACACACACACACACACAAATACCCCCACCCGAGCCGCATTACACAGCCAAATCTGGAATTGCGCAGGAATTGCTATGCATCACATTGAATAAGAAGGAAACTTAATTTATCAATTTAGATTCAGCGCAAGCACAAGCACACATCCTGCCCAAACCTGAATTCAAGGCCCCGCAAACACTTTCATTGCATACACATAAGCTGTCTTACTGCCCCACAAAGAGTGTTCAGATTATTAGGTGAACAGGTGGGAGTGCTGTAACCCTGTGCTATGACTGTGAGGAGGTATAGTAATGTTCTTTTGTAAGGAGGAAGGTTGATGAAAGTTTCTTTCCTGTAAAGCAGGCCTGAATTGTGGGTGTTCTGAGCTAAGACAGAGGAAAGCACACGTAGAGTATAATTAGGGAGGGGGAAACAAGATACCAGGGCATTGGGAGAATTAGCCTCCTTTTTTTTTTCTTGCAGCAATGCAACAAGTTCAGCAAACAACCAGCACACACACACACACACACACACACACACACACACACACACACACACACACACACACACACACACACACACACACACTAGCGCACAGCTCCAGATAGATTTATTCCACTGACTATTAAAAAGTACCAGTTGATAGCTGGTGTATTGAAATGTGTCCTTGCTGATACATACTGTTAATGCAGCTAATAGAGGCTGTTATTATAACATTCAGTAAGTATTCAACAGGTTATAAGAGGGTTAGACTGTAATGTTCTCAAAATAATATTTCTGCAATGTTATAAAAACTGCTGTAGGCTAATAATGATTTGCTTTACACTGTTGGTGGAAATGTTAGTATTATTGTTCCTATGGCATAAAAATGTCTCAACCAGTTCCCTAGTTCAGTAAATAGTGAATCAGTATATTATATACACGAGTTAGGGCACTGGTAAGGACCCTGCCTCACTATACACTGGGACACTGACAACTGAATTTCCGGTGACATGACTACGTACTCATGTTGTGAAAGGTCACCAAAAGTTTTATATGTCAAATACATTTGTTAGCTTAATCACACACATTTCTGTCATAATATGTCAAGCAGGATCGTAGGCAAGATAGTGGATTTAAAAAACAAAACAAAACAATCATTAAACACTTAAAAGTCATTAGACTCAAACAAACTGTATATAGAATGTCAAATAAAGTTAAAAGCCGCTAACGTAAGTAATCATTTGAGAGCTTTTTTAGGGAGCGAACATTCCAGTGCATTGGAAGGATTTTGCGACTGAGACAGCCCTTAAAATAGCTGCCCTGACTACTGAACTAGGGAGCTGGTTGAGACATACCTGTTGTAAGATGTAATGTTCAGAAAACCTAAAAACTGGTATTACAATGTTAAAGACACATTTTAACATTTAAAATTGAGACTTTCTCTGTATTTATATAAAATTCTAAAAATAAAGGTGATATGTATGAGCTCAGTTTGTAATATAGCAAAATATCATTGTATAAGAATGTATTACTGCCAGATACGCAAATTATTAAAGGGAGATGTTTTACCTGTAAAGAAAGTTAAGACTAAACTTTATGAAAACATGCTAACCTAACTTGTAAGCTAACGCAGCGAGAGTGCTTTGTATATTTTGAAAGGTTTTGCTACAGTTAAACAAGTCCCTGATAATAAACAATGCAAACTGAGATGCAGATACTGAAATCTGACTCATGTCCATCAATGACAAAGATGAACTAATTTTCTAGCAGTTAAATAATCAGCTAGCTAGGTAGTTAAATTGAATAGTGTTAGAAATGCGCGAAATCATGGTTGTTATGGTACAGTTTGACAGATTTAGTTAATGTCCAATTAATGGCAGATATGATTATGTGAATCAATTCTGAAAATATCAACCGTGTGACAAATGCAAGCGAGCGTGCTAGCATTTAACCAACTGTCAAACTATTTGGAATGGCATGAGGCATAGCTCCTGATGATCCTGATCATGTTTGATAAGGGTAAATGTGTAGTGATGTAACTAGGCCATTTTTAGCATTTTCTTAAACATTAAGCAATATTTATGATAAACAACAATAATAACAAAAATAATGATAAACGTTTTATTACTGTAAATTTGAATGGTTCAAAATGACACACTCTATGAAAACTGAACTCCGGCATAGCAGAGAGTCAAATGATTTGCAGTAGCCTGCTTCAGTATGACGTCCCCTCAGCCAACACAAAGTCAGGTATCGGATTGTCATGACCTTGTGCAACAGGTGAATACCTTAAAGTTACTGAACTGTTAAACAACAGAATGGATGACCGTATGTCATGACATCAGCAAGTAAATGTGGTCACCCAATCCTGACTGCTT
This sequence comes from Cranoglanis bouderius, assembly GCA_023630585.1. Lineage (NCBI taxonomy): Eukaryota > Metazoa > Chordata > Actinopteri > Siluriformes > Cranoglanididae > Cranoglanis > Cranoglanis bouderius. The sequence continues at coordinate 18,460,229 of CM042539.1, forward strand.
CTGCAGTAAAAGAGCTTCAGTCTTATACAGAAACCTTCCAGGCTATGTCTAATTCAGTGTAATGTCACTGTTTGATTTGCAAAGGGACCTCCTTTTGTCCTGGAATGCAGGGAGCAAACAGTTGGAGGTGTTGGACATGTGGCCACTGTTTTATAGCTTCAAGTGGTTTTTTTATTTAGTTTTTTTTATTTAGTTTGTTTTTGAGGCATGCATTTGAAGTGAGGCACACATATCAGATTAGGAGAGATAAATCAAAGACAAAGAAGACAAAGAAGACAAAGACGAAGAGCAGCAAGACAAATATAGAGAAGCTGAGAGATCTGTGATGACCGTAAAGTATGTCTTGCATCAGTTCCTGTCCCTGCCATCTTCCAGTCCACTACAGAACTTAGATTGATATTTGATCTGTATTTATCAACTTTGTCCTGGATTCAGGTAGAAAAAAGGATACAGATACAATTTTTTTTTTCAGCATGTCTTTAAATACACTGAATGGAAATGACTAGAAGTACTTGAAATGAGTCCAATTCTGACAAAGATGACTAATGAACTTGCATACATTGAAAAGAAAAACTCTCTGTAAACATAACCAAGCTTAGCCATGAGAAAAAATACACAGAGGAACCAGTTTGACATGCTCCATATAAACGTAACTACTATACAAGTTTATGCAGCAACACCAATGCAGTTCCAACATAGTTTAACACACAGCTTCACCAGTAGTGCAGAAGCTTCAGGATTAAGGTTAGATACTGTGCTAACATGTTCATATTCCACAATAGGCTGTTTGTCACTGTAGTAACTGTCTGTTTCACTAAACATTTTTCCAGCAAGCCTTACTTACTTTATTTGAAGAATGTCACTTATTAAAAATATAAATGTTAGAGATACTGATTCAACACACAATTATTAAGCACCAGTGAGCGCCAAAGCACGATTAACCCCTTATTGCTCATAGGAGATCCGCTTCAGGAGAAATGTCCCACCCCCCTGCTGAACTGGACGTTTTGATTGGTGTTTCAACTGAGTCAGACCTGTCTGTTATTGCCTGAAGTGCTGTGTCACCGCCCCAGTAGTTTGAAAAGTGCTGGGTCACCACCAGCTCGCCCCTGTTGCTCCGATGCCCTTGCTTCCTTTATAATCATATAAAGAAAGGTAATCTTAGCTGGCTAGCTAACTTAGACAAACGTTGTTGGAGTTTCAGTAGCTCGCTATAAGTTACCTAGCTCATGTTAGTTCATGCACTGTCTAGATACATAGTTAACTATATAGCAAAGGTGCACCTTACACATTATTCTGGGTGTTACCTATAGGCTGTAGCAGCCCCAAGATATATTTCACATAATGGACAATCAATCATCAAACATTGAAGTGCATCTTAAGTGTAATACAGAGCTTTCATACTGTAAAACATCAAACATCTGGCTAACTATTCTAGAGCATACAGCTAGCTAATGGCTTGACTGCATTTTATTGTCTCTGTATGTGTACACTGCACAATGACAATAAAGTTGAATCTCATCTCATCACCTGTACATGTTTCTGCAGATTAGATTTTCATGTGTTTTTGTCACATATTTTGCAGATCATTATCATGTTGTTTCCTTTGCAGATAGCTGATAAATGGGGCCAGGGGTTATCTCCACTGTCTCAGACGCTGCTGCTTTTTTTTCCCTTTCTTTTGATCTTGGATTGTTTAAAATTTGCACATACTGTCCTTTAATTGGCTTACAGGATTAAATGCATTATTTCTTATCCTGTAATGGTGATAAAAAAATAAATGTAGCAGAGTTTAATATTAAAAAGCCTGTGAATTAGTAATGAATCTTTTATCATTTTTAATTTTAAATCTTTGTTGGGTTTGGTTAGTAAATGTGCAGTAAGGGTAATATGTATACACAACTAAGCAATAAACTTTTTAATGAAACTGCATGGCTTTCTGAGAACTGGTATGGTTGCAGTGCTTTGCTGTGCATAATAGAAATTAAAGAAAAAAAAAGAATTTATGGATAGAATTTAAAAAATAATAAAATCAGCATTGCCTAGGTGAAGACATGCTCTTCAGTGTTTAGTAGTGGGGAAATGCTTTCAGTTAATGCGTTTCTCTAAAATACTGAATATTTCTGATGGACTCTTACATACACTCACTACTAGCAGTCAGTCGGGTGAGATTATAAACTCATGTTGGCATCTACATGCCAAAACTGGTACATCAAGACTCCATTTTTTAAGATGTAAATCTTCTGTCAGAGAATAATTATTTATGGCAGAAGCTTGTTTGAGCTCCCCCTGTTTCAGCAGGTGTGTGCAGAGTTCGCTACTCAGGAATGTATGTTCATAAATCTCACTAATCATGCAGCTAATAAGGGTCACTATTATGGAGACAGAGAAGTTATCCTCTGCTCTATTGCATAATAACTGGCAACAGATCACACAGTGTTGATCAGGCAGCTGTTCATTGAGCATGACCATCCACCGATGTCTCAGAACTGTGGTGTTTGGTGTCAGTCTACATGATCACAGAGCTTGGAATAATTTAAGTGAATGTCTGTGTTTTTTTTCTGACACATTTGTGTTATGTAATTTCTACAGAAAGTTGACATATGACATATTCAAGTGGAATGTGAGGCTGCTTTTAGTTCAGGCATGGTTTTTAGGATAGGTCTTCCAGTCAAATCTCACAACACAGAACAAGCAATCCAAAATCCTCAATCTAAAGTTTAAGTAAGCAGGAATCTTGATACTGTCTAAAGATGTCTGCGCCTTTGGGTGCAAAACTAAAACATTTGTCATTGTAAGAGGTTCCACATTTGCACAAAGCTTTAACATTTGTGAAATGCCACTGTCTTTATGTGTGTGTGTGGGTGTGTGTATGTGTGTGTGTGAAAGAGAGAGATAGAGAGAGAGAGAGAGAGAGAGAGAGAGAGAGAGAGAGAGAGAGAAACAGACAGACAGACAGACAGACAGAGGACAACATTTATACTTCAAACAATATTACTATTAATAATAGTAAAAAAAAAAAAAATTAATAGTGTTAATAATAATCACACATCATTGTGTATTGAGTTCATTGTCCGAGGTACTGTTTGGACAGTAAAATTCCCAGTGTGAGCGTTTATCAGAGCTTAATGAGATATGGTGTGTTGGAGTTTTGCGTGTGCCTTGCATCATCTCAGCAATTAGAAACACAGCCTCTTGGGATGGATGTTTCGGGAAAAAAAGCGCTTCATTTGACTCTTTGCAGATGATATTAGGATAAATATAGAGGATTAGATTTAGTAGATTGGTCTTGCTTAGAGAACTCAATTAGAGGGGTTATTCTTCATGCTAAATGGACTGGACAATCGGTAGAGGTCATCCTCTTTGTTCTGATGCAAGACACATTCATGTTACTGTCTGGTCCTTATTAGCAACTGAAAACTAAAGCATTGGATAAAGCATATAATCTCTGGAGCTGAACATTACAAATATAAAAGGCTTAATTCTTCCCTGTTTGCTTTTGATTCTCCTGCTCTAAGCAGATCTACTCACATGGTTTGTCTTAATATTTGTAAATTGTTGTGATTTAAGACTTATTTCTGTTGGTCACATCCTAATTAATGTTAATATTAAGGGTTTATGACCTCATTGTCTCTCTCTCTCTCTCTCTCTCTCTCTGTGTCTCTCTCTCATACAGTCATACAGTGGTGTATTTGAATGTTTGATTGGATTCAGTGTAGAGGAATGCGTTTTCTTTCTTTTTTTTCTTTTTTTTTCAAAATCAAACTGCTTCTGCTGTCTGACTAATCTCACCCACTACCATGTTATTTTTGTTTCACCTGCCCCTGATATTTTATAATGAACTTAGTTACCTCTATTTTCCAAAATATAAACAAATAAATAAATTAAACAAAATGGACCCTAACCAGGATAAACCAGTTACTGTAGGTGAATGAATGAATGTGATAAATGAGCACTGTGCACACAGGCTTTCTTTATTTTGCAAGCTTCATATCTGAGCTTCATATCTTCATATCTGCTCCCGCCTGTATGAGAGTTTATGAGAGTTAAAAAAAAAAAAAAAAAAAAAAAAAAACTCCTGCTTATGTCCTGCGGGTCTAACATGTTCCCAGTCTTACAGTACTTTGCTGTATATGCAATGATTTACCCATGCTCTAAATTCCACAGTGTAGAACATAGAACCAAGAGTAGTGCACTAACCTACAAACTCAGGATATTTAGTTAAAACCCACAAAGCAGAAAACAAAGAACACAGGGAGGATAACAAAACAGACAAGTTGTCTTTTAGCTATTAAGCAAACTTTGAAAGATTAATCTGCTTATGGTGTGTTTGGGGTTCCTTTGCTATTAGTGCATGTTGTGTGTAAATTAGTGTGAGTGCTGCCTAGTCTCCACTTGATTTGTGTGTTTTGTTCTCTGCTCGGTTTTTAGTTTATGTTGTGTATCTTTTTTTTTTTTAAGTGAGAGCAAGCAAATTCTGGACTAATCAAGACTGAAAAAAAACAAACAAACAAACAAGTTGTTTAAACCAGGCTGGTGCTCCATGCTTTGCTTTTGGTACTTTTTACATATTTTTGAAAGACTATAATAATGGCCACCATAACAATAGCGCATGCTCAGGTTGCCTGCTCCTGTTTGTGGAAACCCCCAGTCAATTGTTCAAGACAATGCTGTAAAAATCCATGAGTTGAAATATCAAATTATGTTTTTAAGGATTATCTCCCCGATTTCTGTAAGCAGTAGCTGCAAGTCATCAACAGTTTGATGTTTTAGTTATGCATATTCGAAGTATATTTGTTATTTTTAAGTTCATGGATTTGTATAGTTGTTTTCACATCCATTTTAGACGCTTCATTGTTATCCTGACTAGGTCCAATTATTATCTTGACCATGTCATGGTCCCGAAGTAGTATTGTTTAAAGATCATGTAATAATGATTATAATGAATATAAGCATTTGTCATTTAGAACGATAAATTACTACGACATTGCTGGAAGCTCCTAGATTTAAGGATCACACTGGGAATTTGATATTCATGCTATAACCAATGATGAGTCAAGTCAAGTCAAGTCAAGTCAAGTGAATTTATTGTCATTTCAACCATATACAGCTAGTACAATACGCAGTGACATGAAACAACATTCCCCCAGGACCATGGTGCTACATAAAACAACACACTAAATACATGAGACGACATAGAACTAAACAAGACCTACATATTTCTACATAAAGTGTACGTGCAAACATGTGCAAACAAAACAAGACAGTACAATAACTACTAAAACAGGACAATAGGCACAGTAAGTGACAGTGTAGCACTGACCAGTACACAGTTCTAGTATGGAAGTGTCAGATATAACAGGTAGTGCAAAAGAATAACAGTATAATAAAAATGCTGCAAATGTAAACATAACATACTGTGACAGTATTCAGCAGATAAGCTTATACTATATATGGACATAGCAGTTATTACAGTAGCAGCCAGGTAAAGTTTACTTAAAGTTGCCATTAATTCTGAAGTTTACTATGATGAACATCGTAAACTCCAGAAATAATGGCACCCTTCAAGTAAATGGGTAAAGGTAAATGTGTAAAATAAACATGACAACTGTTAATAAACATTAAATGTTTCACTCATGCAGTTGTAGAAACTAATCAATGTCATCTTTCTCATTTTTTTTTTCTCAATTTTTTTTTTTTTTAGAATTTTGTCACATATGTGTCACTCGTGCGAATATCCTAACACAGAGCCTTACTGACCAAGAAATTGCTGTGAATAGCTAGGTATGTATCATAGGAATACAATAAGAATGGGAAATGTGATGAGGGCATCAGGATAGATCAGGCAGGTATGTGCATTAATGGGTGGTTGTGGCTCAGGTGGTAGAGTGGGTTGTCGACTAATTGCAGCGTTGGTGGTTCGAGCCTCGGCCCATGTGACTCCGCATGCTGAAGTGTCCTTGGGCAAGACACTGAACCCTAAGCTACTCCTGGTGTGTGTGAATGGTTGAATGAGAGACAGTGCAAAGTGCTTTGTTGAACTGCTAAGCTTAAAAGGTGCTATATATGTCCAGTCCATTTAACTTAAACCTTAATTTAATAAGAACTGAGTTGTCCAAATTGGTACATGAGTTGGCAAAAAGCAGTTTCATGGCACCTTCTATGTTATTAAGGGGACAATGGTTAAATACAAGTGGAGAACCATGTTATTATATTATTTCTTATATTCTTATACAAACAGCAAGAGCATTCAACCGTTTTTTTTTACCGTGATATTTTATGCATGCTGACAATGTTGTGCTCAGACTGCTTCAATCTTTACAACAAATCTGAAGTTTATAACATTTTATCTCTTACTTTTGCATAAACTATGCTGATCATTATAAAATGTTTGGCGAGCATGCTTGCAGCAGCATACTGCTGATGTGTTCTGACAGTGTGTGTATATCTGTGCACAGCTTCCAGGAAAAGCAGCAGAACTGATCTCTTGATTTAGTCAAGCATCCCTTTGCTGTAATAGGTGGTCTGGTGTGTGTTTGTTAGGACATAAGTGGTAAGAAAATGGTAGGAGCCTAAAAACATTTCATTTATAGTGATATATATATTATTTTTTATATATTATTATATATTATTATTTATATATATATATATATATATATATATATATATATATATATATATATATATATATATATATATATATATATATATATATATATATATATATATATATTATAGTGATATAGCATGGATAATGTCGTGAAAATGTAATCTGCTGCAGTGCCATCATATATAAATCACCGCTGGTATAGACCATATATGGCCACTGCTGTCTACTACTCACACATGTTATATGTCCACTAAATATTACCAAGTATTACACAAGAAAACATAGTTACAGATAGTTCAAGCTCTGGAGCAAGAATAATAATTAATATATCATTGTGCAGTGATGGAGAATGAATATGTTTGTTAACATGTTCTGCTTGACCAACAATCTCTTATAATCACGATCAGTGCAAATAATCATGCTAATTATGAAAGGGCTCTGGGAAGATATTATAAAGCAAATATATTCTGTGAAATATATAGACCTTGTAAAATGTGACTTATAAAGTACAGTGGGGCTCAAAAGTATTTTTTTTTTCTAATGTAATACATTTTTTATTACAAATTATATTACTGACAACAACTTGAGTGAAAAGTAGTATCTCTGAAATATTTACATGAATTTCAGAGTTCCTTAGTATTTCCCCTGTTTTGCTTTAATGTTCACGTGAGCTGGCATGGACTCCACAAGTTTGTGCAGAACATTATGATCCATTTTATATTAAATCCATTGGAGTGTCGCCTGAACACACGCTTCAGTAGAAAAGATTAGACGTGAGGAAAATCTGACGTTTTGTACAAAGCAGTTAACATGGTCAAGATCACAAATTCGCTAACATTTAAATAGGAACCTAGAAATAGTGCAGAATCTTGAATATTACATATTCAAGATATTGCTCATTTACTTTCCTTCTTTCTTTTAAATATTGCATAGTTCTAAAACCCCCTTCCAATTTTAAATGGAAAAAAAAAATCCAAGATTTTCAATGTGGTCTCAGATTTTTGGATCCCACTGTATGTCAGATTAATCCTATTAGGTGGACAAATCACTAGGCCACGTGTCTGGATTTCATGTCCAGGCTATTAATTTCTTATTCATAGTTGCCTAGAACTTCTTATTGACTTTCACTAACCAAAAGTTTTAATTTGGTGTGCATGTTTAAATAATCTAGCTAATGAGCTTATGATTTGTCTACCCCGCTATTGAAATTGCATTATTCTAAATCTTTGTGTCAGACTTTACTGTAGGGACCAGGAAAAGACATTTGTAACTATGAGTGAAGACAATTCTATTTGTACACAGAGCTGAAATGTGAGGGATCTTAATTTGTAATGGCCAAATCTGCAGATCTGCACAATGACAGCTGAGGATTTAGCAGAGAGGTCACCAGTGTAAAGAGAGCGGAGATTAACCAAGCATTGGGACCTGGTATGGTTGTAATTAGGCAGAATACATGTACCCCGTGTGTGTGTGTGTGTGTGTGTGTGTGTGTGTGTGTGTGTGTGTGTGTGTGTGTGTGTGTGTGTTAGATAGAGGAAATGCTAGAGTAATAGGAGCAGGAAGACTAAATGGCCGATCACACACACCCCTCACTGACCTCCCCTGAGCCAGCCAGCCACCATCAAACATCCCAGCACTTTCTTCTTCCTAATGGTTTCCGTGGTAATCAGTGCAGCGGAAGTGGCCCTGGTGTTGGGTGATTAGTTGAAAAGGGATTCCCTAATCGCTCCACTCATTTCTCAGGCCCTGGGAAAGAGACAGTGTAATAGGAAACAAGGGTGATAAAAGGTCTCCGTGTTTAAAGATGTTGGTGGAGCAGTCTGGAACATGTGGTGCAAACCTTCCTGACTCTACACTCACACAGGTACAAAAAACTAATTACAATATGGAGGCCTGAAGGTTTTTTCCCATTTTGATGCTAAAATCCAAATCTTATAGAAGTGTAAACTACCTGAAAAATACAAGATGATTTTGATGATTCAACGTTTTAGGTCAAAGCAATTTGCCAGTGTATGTACAAACACACACACACACACACACACACACACACACACAGATGTGAAGCATGCAAGCGTGGTGACTCAGAAGACCTGGAATGTCTTACCCCAGGTCTGAACTACATTTAATACACCCCTTCCTCCCTACACAGTGGAACATCAGCAGCACATCATCTCCATGAGCCTCCTTTCTCTCTCTCTCTCTCTCTCTCTCTCTCTCTCTCTCTCTGCCATTCTCTCTCCATTTTCTTTTCTGAAAGCTGAGAGACACATCGAGATGAAAAAGCTGACAACAGCATATGTGCAGTGAATGGTTAGGAAAGGCAACACCATAAACGAGTGACAATAGGTGTGGAGAGGAGGCAGAGAGCACAGGAGCTACCTGACACCGCTGAGCGCTGGTGCTAAGGCTCACTGGCAGCTTTAGAAGACAGAAGAGAGACGCTATTGATGTCAGGGGTTTACCACCTTTTCACAAAGCCATGCTGGGATCTGATTCAGGTGCTTAACGCCCACCATACTTTTACACCAGAATACTGTTTCAGAGAAGAACAATGGCCGGGTGCAGTCACAACATTCTTCAGACATAGCGGAGGGTTTTGGCTCTTAATGCCTTCTTGGTGGTTTCAGGGATCCTTTTCCAAATCGGAATGTCCCTGTTAATGACACTCTGCGAAAAATAACCAAAACAATCATGAGGGGAAAAAAATCATAATGTGTTATGCATTTCTGTCAAATTGGGGGTCAGTCTAAGTGAAACAGCAATTGTTCCCTATACTCAGGTGAAACTTTGGCATAATGAAGCTATACAGGTTTGACGTATTGTTGAATAAATGATATGATATGAGTTCTGTCAGGAGATATTTATTTGTCCACTTAGCAAATCAAGACCTTGGAATTGTGATGTTTGACAAAATTTCCAATAAATTGAAAATAGAATCAAATCAGACATAGCTGTTTATCTTTATATTTCTTTATACTTTGTAAGCAATATATTGGTGTAAAACGTCTCGAATACATTCAACTGATAAAAAATAAAAGTCAGATATAGTTTTATAATTCCAATACCTGGAAATATATTTGTGTCATTTTAAAAGTTGACAGTAAATATTTATTTTAAATGTTCATGTCAAAATCAGAAAATTCATGATTTAGTGAATTAATGATTTAGTGTTTTGTTTATTATCTTTAAAGTGCTACATAGTATTTGTAATTAGACAGAAAAAGTGACCAAGTCCAATTGAATACACCAGAAGGTTCCTGCTTTTCAGTGTTTCCTTCTACTTTCGAATTAATTACTGACCAACATTGTGATGCTTTTCAGTCACCGTTAGAAGAGGGGCCAAACTTCTTTCTCTTCTTTTTTCATCATCCTCTTTTTTTCATCCCTTTTGTTTTTGATTGGTCTTGCTGCAGCTGGGCCTTGAGGCTAAACAGGTGGGAGGCTGTGATGACATTACTCTCATACCTGTGCTCACCTTTCTCTTTCTCCTCTCTCCCACTGTCACCCGCTCCTCTTCCCCAACCAGAATCTCAGCAGCCATTTCATTAACAATGGGCAGAATGATTAAATGGAGGTGTCAGAGGTAATTATCACTAGCCACAAAGAGCTCTTTTCTAATGGGCTAATAGGTGGTGTGGGTAGCAGTGGCTTAGGCATTGGAAAGTAATACAATAATTAAAGCACTAAGATCCAGAGCTGGTGTTTTTTTTTCAGTCTTTAATATCACTTTACATGTTAAATAGGTTCTCAACTCAGATGCTCCTTTGAAGTGGAAATATAAAGGAAGAAGAAGTATGAGTGGCAGAGTTTCTCAGGGTGCTCCACTATCAAGAGCAGAAAGAAGGAGTGTGTGTGTGTCTGTGTGTTGTGTGTGTGTGTGTGTGTGTGTGTGTGTGTGTGTGTGTGTGTGTGTGTGAGATGCTTCAAGTCCAAACTTACACTCCTACACACAGCATGCCTTCATATCCATGATCGCTCTGTCCTCGAGCAATCCTGGCAGCGATGTCTTCTCCTGTAGCCGTATAAATCACTGCTTATGTCACCACACTATAGCCATTAAGGAAGGCTGTGGAAACTAAACACCTTTCAGAGGTCTCGACACGTAATCTTCCACTTTCCACAGAACACTGCACAGTGCAGATGATTGAAGAGGGAACTTTAATACCGATACTGATCTCAGGGTGAGATTCTGCTAACCCCTAAAAACTGAAATTATGTTATTGAATGAAAACAATATTATTAAAACATTAACACTGTTTATTCTATCAAATCCTACTGAGAGTGAGTCTTAGCTTTAAACTTCCAATAACTATAATTACAACTATATTTATAGCTTTTCTAGTTTGTTTCATTGTAGGAAATAATTAAATAATTCATAAAGGTCCCTGAATTCTTTAAGGTCAAAAACTGAATAATAAGCTCAACAGTTTTAGGATTGTAGACTGAAGTGCAGCATGCACTTAAATCTTTCACTGTGAAAACTGGTTTTACATTCCTAACTAATAATGTGTTATTAGCCCATTTAATGGTGTGTCAAGAAAAGATGACATCATGAACATGACGTTCCTCATGCCTTCTGTTCATATTCTTCCACTTGGTAAAATCTTCTGGAAACCCGGGTCATCTTCTGCAGCTGAGTTAATGACAGCTGTAGTGCCAGATGCCATTCTTTCAATCTATTTCACAAGTCTGATCAAAGCTAATGCGTGGGAACATAGATGTCATTTACCAGGTCTCATAGTTTCGAATTTTTTGAAATTGTTGCAGTAGCAAGGCAGCAAGGTTCTCACACAAACATATAATAATACAAATAATAATAATAATAATAATAATAATAATAATAATAATAATAATAATAATAATAATAATACATTATATATTATATATTATACATTAATAAATTGTTATTGTTATTATTATTATTGTTGTTGTTGTTGTTGTTGTTGTTGGACACATATATTGAGCCTTCATAACACATTTATAAACGTGGCATAAATATTTCATTTTTGTGACAAAACTTGTGAGGGGACATTAGTGGTTTCATGCATGATTTTTTTTCTTTACATGTACATAAGAGATAGAGATGAGATGTCATTATATTGACTCAAAATATTTCAAAATAATGTCTGTAATTTTTAAGCAAATTATTTCTTTGTTTTTAATATCAGGACATATACATATATGTATGCTGTTTGTAAAGATAACCAAATAAATTTTAAGATAAGGATTCAAAATTTACAAATTCAACAGTCTCAAACAGTTTATCCATATTAATCATGTATATTCTTTCATGGAATGACAGTCACAGACTAGATAAAAATGTTTTAACATTGAGGCCAACATAAATTCCCCTGCAATGCTTTAATAAAGATTGTGCAATGTGTAGCAATATGTTATAAGGTCCCAATTTAGGTGTTTGTTACTGTTATTATATTCTAATATTATAAAACTATACTTTTTCATCTGTAGTAAGTAAATAGAACACAAAATTTTGTGTATATAACAAGGAGAGGAGAAAATAACTGGAAATATTTTAGGTTATTTTTACTTTTTTATCTCATTTAGAAATTTCTACTTATTGATAGATTGCAGACATAATATTAAAGCAGCCCACGGCAACCCACCAAGAAAAAAAAAAACACAGAGAGAGAGAGAGAGAGAGAGAGAGAGAGAGAGAGAGAGAGAGAGAGAGAGAGAGAGAGAGCACATAGTAATCTGTTGTCTGGTCTGTGTCTCCTCTTGGCCAAAAGAGGGTGGGCGAGGTCCAGAGACTACAGGGGCCATGCTGTCCAAATAAACTGCAGGTAGTCTCCGACATATAGTTAGCTGCTCCACTGGTAAAATGACAAGTTTTTTAATATGTTGCAAATCCAATAAGGCCATTAAATACTATTGATGTGCACTGGTTAATCATGTTGCCGTATGTCAGGCCTGTAAATAAATTGGTTAAACGTTTCCTGTGGCAGACGGCACTCTAAGGTTAATTTGCTGTAATTGGCAATCCATCTAGTTAAATCAGGGCTGGTCTGGTGTGAGCATGCGGGACCTGGCTCTCACAGACTGGCTCACACACTGCGCTGCTCACCCTCAGTGTCACACACACACAGTTTCCACCATTATGTCCTGGATGTGAGATTATTTGAGTAGTTTAGGGGCTGCGAAATTCTGTCATTGTCAGCAGGGGAGGAAATCACGGTCTGCCAAAGCTCTAACACCAATGTGCAGTGGACACTTACTGAGGGAGACATTTCTGAGGCATTTACAAACTCCAACACCACTCAGACTAACCATGTCTCACACTGGTTACAGTTTAGCCATCAGTGATATTATTTTGTAAGAACTAATATCAGTAATGAAGAAAAATAATATAATGCAAAGGTAATATGTAAACCATAAACTGGCTTTCTGACTAAAAAAAAAAAAAAAAACCCTTCAGTCAAGTCACTGTAGCTTGAGAAAAGCCTTTGACATTTTCTTAGAAATGTTTTTTAAACTCTAAATGTAATTATGATACTTGAAATCTGATATTACCTTTCAGAAGGACATGTAATATTGTAAAAACAGTATTTTAACTGGCAGTGAAATTTCTGTAGTGTAACATATTAATGTCTGCCATACATGCCTCATTCCCACCAGCCCACAGGGATAAGAAGACTGCTTTACCAAATATAACAAATAACAGGGAACAGTTTTTTCTCATGGCATGTGTAAAGATGGCTGCTACAGAAATCGTTGAGCTTAATCCTTACAAAAAGTAAAAGTAATAGTTTCCTTCTTCTAATATTGCTGGAACATAATTTTGCCTGGCACAGGTTTTTCTCTCACCCTTTTTTGATGATGCATTAAGTCTGCAGTTGCATCTAACACACCCTGGATAATGGACCCCTCCACCTGTGTGTGAGTGAGTGTGTGTGTGTGTGTGTGTGTGTGTGTGTGTGTGTGTGTATGTGTGTGTGTCTGTGTGTGTGGAGGGTTAATCCGGTTAGGTGTAGCAGTAGAGAGAGCATACCCTGCAGGCTGGTCTCCGAAACCAGGCAGCTTAAGAAGCAGTAAGGAGATGAGGCGGCTGTAGCCATCGTTACAGAAATTAGATGGATCAGGAAGTAAACACAACTGGCTCTTATTTGATCCCATCCGGTATTGGGGAGAGAGGGGGAGAGGGAACGAGAGAAAGAGAGGGGGATTCCTCCTCTAATTACTTCTTGGGTCACTACTCATGCAGGCTGGTGTCAAAACTCAACCCTTCGGATCTGAAAAGAGATGAAGGGAGAGCAAAAGAAAGAAAGAAAGAAAGAAAGAAAGAAAGAAAGAAAGAAAGGGGTGGGGCTGTGCAGCTCAACTGTGCAGCTTGACTGTTACTGTTGTCTGTTACTGTCAAAATAACAAAACTCTGTCAGCTGCAGTTGTCAATTAAGTATTATATTATTATGACATATTCCACTAAGGGGTCTCCAAATGAAACATACCCCAGCTCAGCTCCATCATTAGGATTTTATATGGTATAGACCCCCTCTTTCTTTGTACTTTTTCACTGCTTAGATAGGTGTTTTCATTTGATCGCACTCTCCTTCCCTCCCTCTTTCTCTTTTTCTTTCACACACGCACATACACACACACACACACACACACACACACACACACACACACACACACACACACACACACACACACACACACACACAATCATTACCTTTTTGTAAATGCTTTACTAAACATTACTAAAGTGAGGGAAGTCATGGAGTGGAGTGCCATGAAACGTTTGCTTCAACTAGGGTCTGTGGCTGATAAATGAATATGCATTTTGTATCTTTATTTCAAAATAATCCACAAAAAAGAGTTAGAATTCTAATATGTGAAAAATATGATTCATCAACAGCAACAAGACAAAAATCCAAAACATGAGGAGGTGGTTTAGTGATATTAGAACTGAGAGAATCCAAAAGCTGTTCAGATGTTCAGATGATGTGAAAGATGTTGGCATTTATAAAGGCAAATAACGGCCTATAATAATAATAATAATAATAAATTATTATTATTATTATTATTAATATTATTATTATTATTATTATTATAGGCCGTTATTATTATTATTATTATTATTATTATTATTATAGCTCTTCTTTCTTACATGTAAAGACTACAAGTTATAAGAGGACATTTATATCATGTTCAAATACAGAGCTGCAAATTTTTGAGCTGATACCATTTTGAATTTTTCCCACTATTATTATCCATCATAACACTATTTGAACTTGACACAATTAATGCTGAGGCTATAACACCTAAAACTTTCTTTCTAATTCCTAAATGATGTAATCAAATTCAATTAACTTGAAGTTCATGTAAAGGCTATGAAAATAGTATACTCTATGAAGCTATTATCAGAATATCAGTATTCACACCTTCATGGGATCATGTTCCAGCACCCTGGTGGAATGGAACATGTTGCATAGTGGTTGAGAGAGTTATATAATCCAGTCTCTCTGTCATTACAGGAACTGCCTTCATCAGCACCTCACTGTGAATCCAGGTTATGGCTCAGTCCATCTACTGCTTCTGTTACACATGAGCGCTTCAGAGCCTCTCCTAAAACCACATTACCGCACAGACATACTCCGTTTCTCCAATCCCAGCATGCACTGCACCAGGGCCATAGGTCCAGCTCCAATGAGCCTCGGTGTGAGAGCATTAAGGAGACACTGAGGAAGATCCCACGTCCCCACACGGAGGCTGGTGCGGGACATCCTCTCTCCTCTGCTGGCCTCCAAGCATTCTGAGCTCAGCTGAAATGGCCAAATGGGTATGTAATGTGCTTCATGCTCATCTATGGTCATCCACAGAGGAGATTTCTTTTTGATGGATGATGTGTGGTTCAAGTAGCCCTGCTTGTTTCTACCAAAACAAGGCCTTCATGAGCAACAGGGTTTGCAGTTAAAATCTTACCTGATTGAACTACTTCCTGTGCGTGTGTGTGTGTGTGTGTGTGTGTGTGTGTGTGTGTGTGTGCGTGCGCAGACTGCTTATCTCTGAAGGCAGAGGACAGAAACAATGCTACACCTGGGTGGAGCAGACGTGCGATCAGCATTTAGAGGTATTATTAGTACATTCTGTACATTCTGTGTTTGTGTACAGTCTCTCTCTCTCTCTCTCTCTCTCTCTCTCTGTGTGTGTGTGTGTGTGTGTGTGTGTGTGTGTGTGTGTGTGTGTGTGCGTGTGTGTGTGTGTGTGTGTGTGGCTACCTCCTTTGCTGCTATGCCCTCAGGTCACTACTTACCTCTGATTAGCTGCAATCTGCTGACCAGCACACAATGAATTATACATATTCACACCTTCAGTCCTGACAAAGCTCAGTACAAGCGTATATTTAACTTGCCATGGACAATTTAACACAATATAGGCTTTTACATATAAGAAATAGTGTAACATTTTGTTTATCCCATCTTTAGAGAACAATGTAAAGGAGTTATAGACCTACATACACCTACTACTTCCACTGCACTAGATGTTTGAAATTATGTTTCAAACGTGTGTACATACAGTTTGCATTATATCTGAGAGGTAGAAAGAATTTGTATGTGTGTGTATGCATGTGTTTATGAGTGTGTGAGTGTATGAGTGTGTGTTTCTGTCTGTGTTTGAAGGGGAGAGGTCTGACGGTATAGCAGATGGAGCTCCCTAAGGCTATAACTTTAAAGCCTGAGTGTCTAAAGGCCAGCAGCATTTTCATCACAATGGGCCCTTAATATTCATCACTTTTCACACACACACACACACACACACACACACACACACACACACACACACACACACACACACAAGCTCTCACAGCAGCCACTCAGGCTCCAACAGAGGCCTTGTTCCTTTAGCACCCAGTAGAGACAAACACAGAGAAGGATATGAACCACAGAAATACAGAAAATGGCAGAAGCACAATTTGATCTCCAAATTTCCAAAGCTGTCTTATTAAATTTAAGAAAAATATATGGTCACTTGTGAAACATTGTCCTTGTCCAGCATACACTTTATGTCCCTATTTGGAGGTATTGACTACACTGTTTTAACATACATTGCAATTAACTGGAAACATCATGATTGTGTAAAATAAATATTTTATAATTACTTTGTTTGTTGTCTATTTATATATTCTTGATTTGAAAAAAAACTATTTTACCCTGGATTTCTCTTATGTTGGTTCTTCAATCTGAGGTTTTTTTTTTAAAGGTTCTTCAGTGTAGATCCATAATTCTATCACAGCTATGAACAAATATGATGACTATATCCTAAGATTGTCATACAAATTTGAGTATGCTTTTAAAGTTAGCATAAAGATGTGTTTGCCAGAGTAGCGCATTTTGGTCCAGAGTGCTGGGCTGCTGGAAGACTGGGCGGCAGAGAGGATTGTCGGAGCATGTCTCATACCTCTCTTTGTGTGCTGCAGCCCAGGGCAGAAGAGTCAACCTGGCCTTGACACTCTGTGATGCTAATCCTCTCATATCCCCCAATGAGGGCAAGGTGAGCCATCTAACAATATGTATTAACGCTAATCCCTCTCACCCCCTCCTGCTCTTTCTCTCTTTGAACAGGAATTCCAGATGCCTCAGCAGCTGACACCAAAAAGTCATTACAGAAGCTGTCCATATGTGGGGCCAAACTTTATCAACAGTAGACTACTAAATAAAATAAAACAAAAATACTCTAAGGATTATATATGAGAATTAGATATGATACACAATATATACAGGATATGTCTTTCAGGGGCCTTGAAGGGTTCTTTAGAAATGGAAATGGTTATATACAGATATGCCACAAGGGCTGGCAGTCAATTCTATATCGTAAGTCGAAAACAGAGAACAGGCAATGGTCAGGCAGTCAACAAACAGCATAAATGAGGAAAATAAAATGTGAAAACCAGGAAACAATCGAGATCAGAACCCGAATGTCAATCATAGAATCGAAGGCTTGATAAGTTCAGATGCATGCACACTGAGCGTTACTTCACAATGATGCAGTGTTCCAAGTCTGTTTATAAAGGGTGTGCATGTGATTGGAAATAGGTGAGTGCAATCAGAAGTCCTGTGATTGTAAACGTTTCAAAGATTGTGAGTTATAGGAAGTTATAGGAAGTCCAGGGCAGCCATGTCTGTAGGTTGGGGTGCATTCTGGGAAACTTAGTTCACTATTGGAGTTGATCTGACAGAATACAACCCCTAAACCAACCCGCACTATTCCAGCACTGAGAGGGGCTAGTGGAGTCGTGGGCGCCATGTTGGTGGTTAGGGGTCCAGGTATGATGAGTTTCAGGTGGGAGGAATGGAAACAGGGGACTATATGGAAGTGTCGTGCCAGGTCAAGCTTATAGGTGACTTATTTCTTTCAGGATTTTATATGGGCTGATGTATCTGGGGCTTAGTTTCATGCAACATTGGGGATTTCTAAAGTCCTTAGTGGTGAGCCAGACTCAGTCTCCTGGCTGATAGTGAGGTGTCTCCCGTCAGTGCCAGTCAGTGTTTTCTTTCTAGGCAACTTGTTCTAGACATTGATGGGTGCTTTACCATACCTGTTTGCTTCACTGGAACCAGTCATCCATAGCTGGTTGCAAGTGGTGGGGTTGGTATTCCAGGGGAACAATCGGGGCTGGTACCCAAGCACACACTGAAAGGGCATTAACTGAATAGCTGAGTTTCTCAAAGAGTTCTAGGCATACTCTGCCCATGGCAGAAACTGGGCCCAATCCTCATGGTTTCTGGCACAATTGGGTTCTTAGGAAATGACAGGACAGGCAGGGCAGAGGATTGAGAGGTAGTGATTTTGAGAATCAGTCAATGATAACCAGGATGATGGTGTGACCATGGGCTTCATGGGAGGTCTGTGATGAAATCCACAGCTAGGTGGGACTAGGGCAGCTGTGGTATGGATAGAGGCATGAATCTACCAACTGGCAGGGTTCAAGGGACCTTGGACCAGTATTTGTCTCATAATAGATGGTATGTTTGCTGTGTACCTGGGTGGGCCATGGCTAAGGTGATGTGTGGCCATGTGATGAGTTTAGCTCACAGCTTAGTTGGCACAAACAGCTTGTTAGGAGGACACAAACAGGGAATCCGCTGAGGTGGGGTGTGAATGATTGCTTGGTCTATGTCCCAGGTGACAGCTCCCACAAAGCAGGAGGGGGGAAGGAGGGCTGGTGGCATACATGTGGCTTTGATGTTTTTCAAACTGGGCCTATAGGAAAGGGTGTAACGAAATCGGCAAAGAACCGGGACCAATGGGCCTTGCAAGTATTTAGATGCTTGTCTTGAGATATTCGAGGTTCTCATGGTTGGTGAATATGGTGAACAAATGGGTGGCCCCCTCCAGCCAGCGATGTCCACCTCCACAATGAAAGGCCACAAAGGATGGGGATGTTTGAGGATGGGAACTGTGGCTAACACAGTTTTTAGCAGGTTTTGAGCCTACTTGGCTGCTTGGTTCCAGGCCAGGCATTTTGCTACCTTCTTGAGGAGCAAGGTTAGGGGATGAGCAATGCAACTTAAGCCCTGGAAGAAGCGCTGATAAAAGTTGCCAAAGCCGAGGAACTTCTGCAGTTCCTTCATGGTCTTGGGTGTGGGCCACTTGGTGATTGCAGACACCTTTGACTGGTCCATCGTGACCCTGTCTGGACTGATGATATACCCCAGGAAGGAAATTGTGTGCTTCTGAAATTAACATTTTTCTGACGAATAACTGGTTCTGAAAGAGGTGTCAGAGTACCTGACAGACATGAAGCACAGACATGTGTCTCAAGGGAGGGGGAGTAGATCAGGATATCATCAATGTACACAATGACATATTTTTACAGCATGTCTCTTAGGACGTCATTAATGAGGCATTGGAAGACAGAGGGGGCGCAAGAGAGCTCATACCGCATTATGCAATACTCGTAGTGGCCAGAGTTGGTGCTAAAGGCAGTCTTCTGCTCATCCCCCTCCCAAATGTGAATCCCAAATGTGATTATATGCTCTTTGCAGGTCAAGTTTCATAAAGATTTGTGCGGAACATAGTTGCTTGTGGGCTGCAGGGACCAGAGGTAATGGATATCGGAAAAGAAGCAAAAAAAGAAGCCTACTGAGGCAGGAGACATGGAAGGACAGATGTACCCTTGAAGTTATGGAGAGTGGGTAAATTTGATGGCGAGGAGAGGTAGTCCCGGGTAGCAGGTCAATCACACAGTTGTAGGAGTGGTGCGGGGGTCGACCACTGGCTTTAGTTTTGCTGAACACTTCCTACAGATCTTAGTATTTGGAGGGGATATTGAGGGGTATGTGGTTGGATTATGGGGTGCCTCGATGTGATGGTAATGAGGAAGGAGGTCTGCTCCTGATGCAGTGCACTGAGTCATAAGAGGAAAGGTTGATTGATGGTGCCCCCTCCAACGGGTCCTCCATTGATTGCATGGATATGAAGGGGGTTGCTGACCCAGCTGACCCAGAGTTAATCAATGCTGCCAATAAAGAGACCTCACCTGAGTGTTGTAACTTCACTTGTGTGTCTAAGTATAACTGTTAGGGGTTTGTCAACTGTGGAGCAGGTGATCCAGCCATATGACAAGATCAATAAGGGAGTTGAGTGAGAGTTGGTCATCATGGCAGGCAGGCTACCTCTATGAGGATCTTGGGGCACAGACTCTGAAGAAAGGTGGCTTTAAGGGCTGAGTCATTCTGGCTATTGCCAGCAGTGAGTGTGCGAAACTCAAGAGCATACTCAGCCACTCTTTGGGAACCTTGGGACATGATGAGCAGTTGTTCCCTGATCTTCTTCCCATCAGGTGAGTGGTCATAGGAGGTTATCTGCTCTCCTCCCTGATACCACATGGCTGTGGCCCATTTTAATACCTTCTCCGTGAGGAGGCCTGGAAGATGCATGATCTTCTGTTGCTCCGTAAACTCCTTGTGACTGGCAAAATACAGAGAGCGTTGCAATAAGAACCCTCTACATTGTGAAGCATCACCTGCATACTTGTCTGGCCAGGGCATTAGTGTGCTAGTTGCCAGCAACGGTGCACGTGGTGTAGCAGAGGTGGTGAGAGCCTGGGAGATCAGGTTAAACTTAGCATCTAGATCCACCAAGTGTTGCTGGTGCTCTCCCACCAGTTGTCCCTGTGCCACGAGAGCATATCACCAGTCATGCTCTCCTGCTGCATCCATGGTGAAGGCAAAGTAATCTGTCAGAGAAAGTTAGGCCTAGTTGAAAACAGAGAACAGGCAGTGGTCAGGTGATCAACAAAAAGCATAAACGGGACAACTCTAAAAATCCAAAAACCGGTAAACAATCAAGATCAGAACCAGAATGACAATCATGGAATCAAAGGCTTGGTAAGTTCAGACTGAGTTAAGTGCACACTGAGTGTTACTTCGCAATGAAGCAGTGTTCAAAGTCT
>CM042539.1:18486254-18543754 GCA_023630585.1 Cranoglanis bouderius
CAGTGAGGAATGGATATCAGCATGTCCTTCTCCTAGGTTATGAGAGTAAATGCCTGGGATTTTTGGCTGATCCAGAGCTGTTATGATGACCTTCACCCCAGAGTCTCCCATGATCCCTCAGTAAACACATTTCACACAGGCCCCTACCCCTTCCGTTTAACCTGCTCTATTTCTCTGTTTTCACAACTATATCATTAGCATCAATAACACTTTCTGATCCTGGCTGTTCTTCTACACCCGCTGACAAAAGACTCCATTCAAAAAGCTCTCTGCCAGCACCAATTTACTAAATTACCACAAATCACCCAGAGTGTTTCTCTTTCTTTCCAAAGGGTTATCTTTCATTTTCCTTTTTTCTTCCTACAACTCTGTTATTTTGCTACAATTGAAAAACATTTGCTCAATGATAACCATCTGACCAATAGTTTTGTATTTCACATTAGAGCTGAGGTTTGCTTGATGTTTTTGGTTAAAATGTGTTACTGTGCTTCTGTTTTTAACATGGTATCTACAGTGCTCAAAAGACTGTCCATGATGTTAACTACTAATGATTCTTTAAAGCCTGGCTAATAAATGAGTTATAAGGACAAATTTATCCATTATAATAGTAAGTTACTACACCCCTGAGATTTCGGTGCACTGAGGAAACGTGTTTGTTTAAATCTAGGTCCAGCTTTCTAGTACGCTTCTGTACTTTTAGGTGATTTTCAGTCATTCCACGTATCTAACACGTCTAAATGAAGTGACAGAAACAGACTGAAAGATGAGTCTAGGTCACATGTTTAAAACTGACAGGAGGCTTTCTTGGATTTGCTAGCAGGCATTGGAGCAATTCTGCATTGCACCAGTGAGAGCGAGTTCTCTTCAATGATCATCATGGCGTATACAGTGCAGACTGGAACTCAGGAGGATCATTTTTGCACAGCACACATACCCTTCTCCATACACACAAGCACACACTAACAGTGTGAGCATTTATTATAAAACACTTTTTTCACTTAATATTGATATGCACAACATACTCCTAACACAGCCATGTTGTTTGCCTAAAGCCCATTACAGATGTGACTGCACATCCTGCCTGATACAGCAAAGGTATTTAAGTAGGATTTAGCAGTGAAGAGACCAAGGCAAGAACAAAAGGTTTGGAAGGTGAAATTGTGGCTCTTTCTAAGTCCTCCTGGAAGGAAGGTGCTCAGTTCCTGTGGAAATGTGTGACAGCCTGGGTCATGTGACCTGTGAGAGGCAGATGAGGAGGTGTTGACAGGCTGTCAACCTCTCAGTCCTGTGAAAACCAATGCCACAGGAAACTCAGGACAGATTAAACAACCCTCCACACATGCTTTTTTTTTTAATTCAATAAAGACGGCAGTGAGGATAATGTGAAAGGGAAATGCGTGCTCTTTTTGGGTTGTAGAAAAAGAGAGAGTCTGTCTCCTGGAGCCATTATTCCCCAAGAGACTCAGTCGCCAAAGTCTCTCTGGAATTCACTGTGCAAGACCAGCCCTCAGCCATGCCCCAAGACACACACACATACACATACACAACACACACACACACATACACACACACACACACACACACAGTGAGGAGGTGTTGAGGAGTGGGATTACCCACATGGCCCAAAGCAAGTAGACAAGCATACATGCATACACAACACACAGACCTACCAGAAGGCCTGAATTTATATTCCTTTTCCTTGCTGGAAAACTGTTAGCAAGGCCGCTCCAGTCTATAAACATTCCATGGATAAACACAATCCATGGATAAACATACATCGGCCCATAAATTGCTCTCTATCCTTTTGTGAGGTGTTGGACATTAGATTCACACCTCTGAAATCCTCATCACTTTTATTCTGTTGTCCAGTCACCTTCCTTCCTCTCGGCCATACACCTGCTCGATGCTTCCAGATGCATTATGGGAGTTCCAAAGCCTCCTGGGACCCCCACTTGGCTGGCTGTCATTCAGAGGCCCATTTTGTCAAAAGCATACCAGCATGGCTAACAAACACAAGACATTCATTTAAAAATGAAACCACACACAACCCCCATGCAAATATTATGAATGCTGGCTTATCACTAGCAGTCAATTTACTTCCTCTAATGAGCACAGAACAATACTGTCAGTCAAAGTGCTGCATCCTTGTTCAGTAAATATTTCTCATTATTTGTCATTCGGTGATCCAGGAGTCACTTTAATAATAAGACCAAACTGAAATGCTATTAATAACTGACTGTCTATGAAAGGTTTGGATAATTGGCCGACTGCTGTACGGGATGGTTTGCAGGTAATAGGCTTGGTGGCAAATTACATTTTAGAAACAGGACGAATTAAGTACAACGTCAGGTAATATATGCTTGATAATAAAGTGAAATTACTAATTTACAAAATAAAGACATTGAGGAATACTTGTATAGAATGTGTTTGTCTGTTGTGGTGTAACATTTCCGCTAGTTTCCCATTTAAATTTAACCCCTTAAAGTCCTGGCTTATTGTTCAGCAATTCATCTTGGGACATATTAATCAGTGTCAATAGTGAAACTAATGGGAAATATAGCTATGGGAGTAAGGAATGTGTAGGAATTTACTAGTGATAATCATGGTGGTATCACTTACAATAACATTCACTATTATAAAAGCAAATATAAACCAGATACACAACTCTTTAAATCTGTTAATAGAAAAGTGACAGTATGTGAGATATCAGTGAGATAAAGTGCAGGGGCGTGAAAGAGACAATCAGGTAATCAGAGACAGACAAAGAGAGAGAGGGTCTGTGCGATAATGGTGGCCAGGAGGGGGCAGGCATACTGTATTTAATCCTATTGTAGTTCATTCAGTATGGCTGTCCAGTGGGGTCTCCAGTGAGTGTGTGTGTGTGTGTGTGTGTGTGTGTGTGTGTGTGT
Organism: Cranoglanis bouderius; assembly: GCA_023630585.1. Classification (NCBI taxonomy): domain Eukaryota; kingdom Metazoa; phylum Chordata; class Actinopteri; order Siluriformes; family Cranoglanididae; genus Cranoglanis; species Cranoglanis bouderius. Next base: position 18,489,164 of record CM042539.1, read on the forward strand.
GTGTGTGTGTGTGTGTGTGTGTGTGTGTGGAGGGTGAGACAGGAATAATAAGAGTAAACGCAGAAGTAGGTTTCTACGCTTAACTCTAGAGGCAGAGCACACAAGAATACAGTGCTGTTAGACTGAATTGGATTACTCGCTGAAAGGCTACACCACAGCATGACTAATGCAAACCTGACTAACAATCCTTAATAATATTGGTGCACAGATAACACTGGGTTTGGACTTGGACCATTTGTGTCCGATAACATATTTACCAGTTGTAAATCAGTTTAGACAAGTAAAAGAGGTAGAGTGAAACAAAGTTCAATAACAAATGTCTAGACTAATGAATATTATGACTACCTAAAACATCCATATTTTCTTGATCAAATAAAACACAATATTAAATTTTTTCAGTATCATAATGTGTGCAGTTTCACACTGAATAAAGTCCTCCTGACATTTAAAACAAATTGGTTTAAATATGGCTCACATTGCTTATCTCCCATTGCAGTGTAGGCCATCCCGAGCAGGCCTACTATTAACCCTGATGATCAGTCACAGCCAAGATGGTGGAGGATGTTTTTCTTTATATAGCCCATAAACTCCAGAATAGTGTTTCAGAGAACATCAGAAACTCACTATTTTATTTATTTATTTGTTTATTTTAAATAACACACTGTAGTGTGGAGTGTACAACCCTCTCTTATTTGTGAATGATTTCTACAGCTCCCATGTTCTTCAGCCCACAACCTGATCACATGACCTCCAGTCACCTATACCTCACTTATGGAACTCATGTGTTTGCAATCAGACTACTCCCTTTAATAAACCCAGACTCTCAGTGTTACTTTGTAGAGTCTTACTCTTGCATTGTCTGGCAATTCCAAGCTTTTGATATTTGTCTTTCTTGACTGCTTCATATTACTGATTTAGTCTTGCCTAGTTTATGCATGTTTGCTGATTGCTTAACCATTAGCCTGCCTCATGCTTCTGAGTACTGCTGAAACCTTTGGTATGTCTGTTACATTGGTTTTAATAAATCCAGAAAACCTGCACTTACATCCATCTGTTTGCTTCATGATAGTAGAAACGTTTCACCGAAAACATGGACACAGTAGGTTTCACTGAAATCTCACATTCCCTCTCAGCACAAGGCTGTGTAATAAGTAAACAACAATAGCAAATCTTCACCATGCTACACTACAAAACCTTTCCCAACCTGACAAGTTTCCCTACTATAGTATAGTACAGTTTCCACACTATACTTCTTCTAATGAGATCAAGTCTGATAAAGATAAAGTAGCCCAGCTCATCTCACTACTCAACCTTGAAGGAGCCACTGCTGTCTGGATGAACAAGGGAGACATTGTGCATATGACAGGTTTGTCAATCAGTTTCACAATGCTTTCTGTCACCCTCCTGATGACAAAGAAGCAAATGAATGTCTCATGTACCTAAAACAAAGTTCACAATCAGCAGCTGAGTACACCCTAGAGTTTTGCAAGTTATCTGCTTGAAGGAGACTGAATGAGCCTGCACTGATTTCTGCATTCCTTTAGTGGCTAAAAATGGCCATGATTACAGAGCTGCTACGATTGTCACTAAATATACTCATCAGTCTGGCCATTCACCTAGACAAATGCTTAACAAAAGAAGAACTCAGAGTCTTTGTTCTGTCTCTGCCAATATCGAGAGTGAGAGTCATCAAGTCCCAAAGCACATGCAAATTTGTTTCTAGGGCCACATTCAGACTTGCTGACTAAAGTCAACAACTTTAGTCCAAATGTAGTCCAAATCCTAATTCAGTGTCAGGTTACGCACCTGATTAAGTCATTATGTTGGTGCACCATTTAGATTATGCAAATTACATGTCTCCAAGATAGTAATGTGCAAAAGTTTTAGGCACGTGCAAAGAAATGCTATAGAGCAAAGATGCCTTCAAAATAATGAAATTAAATGTTTCTACATTTAAAAAAAAAATACTGTGAAGAGCAGTAAACAGTAGTAAATGAAACAAAGTCAATATTTGTTGTGACAAATAATAAAAATAAAAATAAAAATAGTAGTCTCTGGTACAATTTGTGCAGTTTTATAAGGAAATGAGCTGGTAAGTTTTATTGAGCATCTTGCAGAACCAGCCGCAGTTCTTCTGGAGACTTTGATTTTTGCACTTGCTTCTTATTTTTGCAGCAAAACCCAGCAGCCTTCATTGTGTTTTTTGTCTGAAAAGTGTCTCTTACGTAATATGCTGCTTTCTTTAATGACATACAAACATTTTTCTGTAACATTTAATTTTGTGCTAGAAAACGAATGTTTGGGAATCTAAAATGTTTTTTGTACTGACTTGATAATGTAGAAGTCCTAAAATAAAAAAATATATAGCAAAGTTTGTTCTAAAAAAACAGGGTGCCTAAAACTTTTGCACAGTATTGTATATAAACAGTATATGCGCCATATGTTTCTTGCATGGAAGCCTCAGAGCCAGGGTTTTTCAGTAGCATCTAGACCACCACTTTTCACACAAGCAGTTAACTTAAATCCGAAAAAAATAATCGGGGATATAAAATGTGGAAAGGTTTTTTTTTCCTTTGTTGTCAAGTATAATACAATGAAAAGATGACAAGCATTGAAATGATAGGAGTCTACTATATTGGCACTATATTGCTGCATGAATAATTCTAGTTGTAATTGTCACATTATTCACTGCACATTTGGTTTAATTTAACAATATGGCTTCCACCCTCATTACTCATGAGCATATAAAATAGCACTTGATCCAGCACATCCTATTTGTTTGCATTTTATTTTTATGTGCTGACAGACAAGTGTGTGCATAATTGTAGCCATGAGAAAGGACACTATGAGTAATGAATTGGCTAATAAATAAATTAATTAATTAAAATAATGTCATATTTATGTGTTTATATATTGGAACTCCGTGCTATGTGCACATAGCCCAACTCTGAATACTGCCCTACTGACGAGGAGTAAACCACTTCTGTGCAGTACGAAGTACAAAGGAGGCTCAATGAACTGGACAGAGTGCAGTTGTTAATGCAGAGTAAGCTGTGTACTATTCCACAAAAAAAAACAAAAAAAAACAAAAAGCCAACACCACTCAGGTGAATTCTAACGCGTCCAATAAAGGACCCTGTTAATGTCCAATGGAAAACCAGAGGGTGAGGAGGTCATAACCCATCAAACTGCTGAGCTCCCATCACTTCCATAAGAACTGCCAGTGTGTGCAACTCCTTTGATCCTCAGCCCACAACCTCATCACATCACCTCCAGTCAACACTTATCTGTCATCTGATTACTAATGGTACTCATGTGTTTGTAATCAGACTATTAGCTTTAACTAATGCAAACTCTCAGTATTGCATTGTGAAGTCTTGTGCTGTGTCCGAATATTCCTACTACCCTACTATACAGTAGGCAAAAAGCAGTACACTAAAGGAGCAGTCCAAATTCTCAGTATTCAAATTCTCAAATGTCCAAATTCTCAGTATTCATAAAACAATAGGTGAGAAATATCCGGATGACCTACTGCTTCCACCAAGATTCTGTATTATGGAACCAATGCATACTGCGCTATCCCATAACGCAACGTGACTAGTGTGGAAGAGCTGTCAGAATCAAAAATGGCGGAAGGAAGCGCATCGGTTTTTTTTAAGTTGTAGGTCATATGACAATTCCAACATGGCAAATGTAGTATTGTATTCATACTACACATGTACACTAATCAGTATGTACTGTATCAACAGCCGAGCAGTAGGTACTGAATCGAATGCAGTAGGTACTGTCACAGTACATGGTTTCAGACACAGCCTAGTACTGTGTCTGTTTATCTGTGACAAATTCAAGCCTGTCTTGACCATATTCTCCTTCCTGTTTACTGTCTTTATACTTCACTTGTGTACGTGTTGCCCAATCGTGTGAAAATTAGCCTGCCTCATGTTTCTGAGTATTGCCTTAAAACCAAACAAAGGGTTGTTTGGTTTTAATAAAACCAGAAGAGCTGCACTTGTGTCCACTTGCTTTTTTCCCTTCACTCATTAAATAGTTAAAGCTGACTATGATAGGAACTGGTTAAACCTAACAGTCTCCTCTCTCATACACAGCAAGAAGAGAGCAGAGAAGAGCATCTAAAAGACATATATCCAGTATCTTGTTTCTGAAGACCCCAGCAGGCCTAGACACCTTCTGCTGTTTTAGTCCTAACCAACCATCCCTGGAGGACATTAAAATACAAATTTAATAAGGAAGGTATTTGTTGTTTATGTGCATGTGTCATAATGTTGTTCATCTATCAAACCTGACTCGGCATCAGATAAATGCCTTTCTGACTAGACAGTTGCACAGAATGCAGTCCACACACACACACACACACACACACACACACACACACACACACACACACAGACACACACACACACACACACACACACACACACACACACACACACACACACACACACACACACACACACTTGTTCATTATTAAATACTTTAACTGTTTTATCCTTCCACCTAATATTTTCAGACATATAAAGATGGTAGGTTTCCATTCCTCAGCAATTCTGGTAGCTGTAACTGAAACCTAAATCAAGTCAGGTTTTTGCATATGAATGTAATTATTAATTTCAGATTTCTCATCATAGCTTTGGCAATGTGTCATATTTTCCATATTTTTAAATCCTATTTAACCATTAACTCTCAGGTCCAGACTTAGAGCCCTAACTCTTGTAACTATATACCTTTACTATTAGTTTTCTTGTACTTACTAAATAATTCATAGCTGTTACTGAATAAAATGCTTTAGAATAAGTGACTGAATAATAAGAATGCAAGGTATTCTTGCTCAGTATATCACATATAAAAGTATTTTATAGGTAGAAGCTAGAAGAGCTTCTACCATGTAGAAGCATGTGAACAATAAAAAAGAATAAAGCATGAGTGAAAGTAGAGTAAATTTCTCTGCAATTTTCTCTCAGTTAGACTTGAATTCATTTCATTTGCACTGCAGTCGATGTTGTCTTTGTAGAGTAAATACAGCATATTACACTGCCTGAATAAAACTGATATAAGTGAATGCTTGGCCGACTTCTCATCTCTCTGTCTCTCTCTCTCTCTCTCTCTCTCTCTCTCTCTCTCTCTCTGAGCATCTTTCTCTCTGGTCTAGATCAACACTCCAATAAGAATATCAGGCTATTAGAGTTTTGCACTTTTGCAGGTTTCTTTTGTCATCCTTTGCAGAACAGAAGCTCTTGGTGCTATGCATTGCTTACAGCTAAAGAGCTAGTCTCTACTGGGAAATTGATGCTTTCAAACTGAACTGAGCTTATGCCCAAAAAAGGGGGAAAAGGCAAACTTAGGGGTTTAAATTAGGTCATTTTGTAAAAGAAGAAAAAGTGAGAGATGTTCTTTAGCACACCACTGACATTTATATCCATTAAAACTAGAGATTATGGGATGACTATAGATCCCCAGTCTGTAAGATGTACCATTTCTATTTGCCATCAACTACTGCTTAAACTCATAGAAATAACTGATCTGTCTGTTTGCTGCCAGGTGCATGACTTATTCTATTATTTCATACATTTGGTGATGTATAGAGGAAAGATCTTCACAAGTCACATTTTGCAAGCCAAGCCAAGTCTCAAATCTCAAGTGTATGTATTGAAAACAGAAAGAAAAATCACAACTTCATTTGCTAGATATCGGATTAGATGGATAACACATTTCTGACACAATTAATCAACATTTCTGGGTGTGTTTTAATGTGATGTAAAACTTGCAGTTACTTTATCAATGAACTTTACTTTGATGCTGCTTTGACTGCACATCACACTTTAGTAATATGCATCACACTGAACTTTTTTTTAAACAAAAGTTAAATTAACGTCATAATTTAAGCATGCATGTTCCTGGAAAACATGTTACAAACACCAATTGCTAGCTTTGAATTTCCCCATTTAGAACCTTGACAAACTCAGATTAGTGCTTCTTTATTAACCAAACCCTGTGTTTTAAACAACATCTGATCAAACAGGCCTATTCCACATGTCCAGCAGTTCAACCATCAATAACCATCATAATAACCATGAATACCATATACTCTACCTAGTGTAATATACATTTTGGACATTGGTTTAAATATAATGTTCTTCAGTAGATTAAACTATGATACAGTTATGTTCTTCTGTTTAAAATGACCAGGGTTTATTCAGGGCTATTGATGTCACTATTCTCAACATTTACTGCATTAGTAAACAATAATTCAAAGAAAAACTGACAGAAACACTACAGCATTTAAAGGTCTGCAATTTATGTAGTGGAAGGTCTTCTATTGGTAAGATTTTTCATGGCTCAAGATAATTATCTTATTTGCTAATAATTTATATCACAACATAGCTACATACATAACATAATATGTAGTGTGTGTAGCCATAAAGACGATTTGTGTTTGTCAGAAACTGAATGAGTGACAATAACACTTCAATAACTGTGTTACTGTAATGTAATGCGTTTACCCTAGCTATTGAGACATATCCTAGACGAAATAATCACATTAATCATAAAACTGCTGCAAATTTAACAACCTTATTTTTACATAATGAGCTAGAAATAGCTTAATATGTTTTACCGACAACAACATGCTATGCTTACTTGTACCGTCACTGTGTCATCCACTTAGCGTTTCGCTGTGTTGTACCCCATGCAACTGTGTATGTGACAAATAAAACCTGTGAATCCTGAGGTCTGAGGTCTATCAGTAAATACAGCACCAATCAGCAAATTAGCACCAGAATCACTAATCACATCACAAATATCTCAATATAGACATAGTTAACGTGTTTCAGAGTGGACTTTTCCTTTAAGGGTTAAATTATGGTTGCATACACTCTCTCTCTCTCTCTCTCTCTCTCTCTCTCTCTCTCTCTCTCTCTCTCTCTCACACACACACACACACACGCACGCACGCACGCACGCACGCACGCACGCACGCACACACACACACACACACACACACACACACACACACACACACACACACACACAGCATATATTTCTCTACTGATCATTGTTTCTACATGTTGCTATGTCTACACCTAAATAAGATACTTCCAATTTACTTGACAAAGATTTGAATGTGGTCATATCAAGTAAAATACATGCAACACTATATAACCTATATAACCTTTATAACTCATTCAGTCGCACAATCAAACACACCATCATAAACTCATATCAGTCACACACACACACACACACACACACACACACACACACACACACTTTTGCCACCATGGAGACCCCCAGCTCAAAGCCTGCGAGATGATTCGATTTGCAGTGATATTTGAAAACTGCCTTGTCATGCTAACAAGATTAGAGAGAATGCCTGTCTGTTTTCTTGCACTGTGAATTCGGTGCCTGATTAAAACCAGCTCTGCCTCGGCCACTCAGGCCACTGCCAAGTAACTAGTTGCGACTACTGCTTGATACAACATTATCAGCAAAGGGCAGATATTTTCATGCACACACACACACAGACACACACAGACACACACACACACACACACACACACACACACACACACACACACACACACACACACACACACACACACCTGACTATTAACTGCTTCAAACTGACCTTTTACACCAGGAAAAAAAAATCTTGTGTGGACAGTAAAAATATCTGTTATACCAATGCTACATATTTTAACACTCATCATCCCTAATTAATATTGGGGATTAGTCTAGTTGTACAAGCATGCTTGACTGAGAATCCTAAAAATTATCCCTAAAATACACAATATCATCAACACCGTAAGACTATGCAGTGTATGCCAACGTGCGCCAACTTCCTCTTTTTCATATGAAAAGTTCCATATTAATGTTTCACTCCAGTTCTGCATTTTCATTCAATTGGATTATGTATGCATGGGAGCTCTAATGAGGATTTAAAAATGCAATTATTGCTTAAGCAAAAAATGCGACTTTTTGATAAATGTTTCTATTAGCTAATAAATGGAGAATCAACAGACTTAGAAAACTGCTTTATCCGGGGCTTGAAATTAGTCCATCAATCATTCAGGAGTTTGTTAACTATTCTCCCCTCCGCTGCAACCCCCCACCACTGGAGGTATATGTACAAGGGAGAAAGGGGTTACCCGCGGACAAATTGGGAATGATTAAAATAATATGTTTTAGAAAAATCATTTGAAAACAAACTCTGCCATGACAAGACGATATTCACATTTGATTAGTGATCACATTCAACATTCCTGGGGCAAGAGTTTTGAGGTTGGAACAGAGGACAGGGGACTTGGATGAGGTAAATGAGGATCTTTGGGGCAACAGTGATTTTAGGTATGTATGCTTGATCAGTTGAGTGATTGTGCATCCACACTGATGTTTACAACATAGAAGCATATACATATGTATCAGGTCTAGCCATCCGGACACACTTTGTTATAATGTTTTGTATTACATTCTTGCTCTATGCATATATATATACACACACACACACACACACATAATAAGTATATTTTGCTTAATGTACATTTAAAGCACCTCTCATTTTTAAAATTTAAGGTATGTCTGTACTAATATTCTTTTCAGGTTTGGCTGAAAAAAATCTTGTCATATTTCTTGTTTCTGCTCCAAATTAAGAAAATGCTTGAGGCTGTTTGTGAATTGTTGAATTTAAAAGTGCCAACTGGCAAGTAGTAACTGTGCCTTCTTTAGACTACACTTAAGCACCAAGCTAATATTACTAAACACATAAACACCAGCAGTGTCTTGAGGAGTATCCTCAAAAATGTACAGAATGCAGAAACAAAATTAAAAAAAAAATTATAATGTCCTCTATAGGCACATATTTTGTGTATTACAAGATATAGACATTTACATTATACTGATCGTTTTTGTGCTCATCCTAAGCCAGGCTAAGGTCAGTTTCAAAACCAAGCAGTAAGGATTTAATTTCCAAGCTCACTCTGGATCTGTAGGCTAAATGATCTACATGTAGTTTGCCCAGCCACTGCTACACCACATAATGTCTGGCGCTCAATGAGCACGACTCTCTAATTGTTCCCCCAAATTGTGTTTTATTTTGCTTCTGAGTTTTGAAATATAATCAGTTTGCCTAATTTTATTGCATTTCGTAATGATGCTTGCCCTGAGCAATTGTACTGTGTAAGCCTTAGCAAACGGCGCGTGTCAGCTCACGAGATTAATCTTGATTACTTTAGCCTTTGATGAAGTAGTGTACGATAATACCCTAATTGGGGAATATTGCAGCATAAAAAGGTAATAGATAGACACTGCAATAGGTGCCTAGATTCCACTGATAATTGTCATACTATTTAACTGATTAGCACAAATACAGTTCAGCAGCCTAAGAGTCTGAAACATAAAAGCACACAAGTAAACACTGATTAATGACCTCCTCCTCTGATTACCTAGTTATGTTCGTACATGGGCAAGGTTGGCAAGGAGCCTGGAAATGGCTGCTTGGATTTATAAAGATGATACATATAAGTAGCTAACAGTCCCAAATGGCACATGCTAAGATGTGAACCACGATAAACATTCTACAGCAGAGTTAATAGCCAATACAACATAACTTGGGTTAACAAGCCTTATTTACATGCATTCTTAAGCATGATGCTTGAGTACCTGCTACAGTTTCAGCATTATGCAAGTTGTAATGCACATTATTGTACAAATGTTTACAATTGCTTCAATCATTTCAGTTCACACAAGGTTATTAGGTATGGAAACATAATTCAGGAGTAAAGTCATGACACAGCTATGGTGTCATAAGAACAATGTAATAAAACAGTAAAACATTTACTAGACGTTTGTCTGCAGAGGTGTTATACCATGAAAAGACATACACTGAAGCCAAGATTTCGTTAATTGTGACTTATCTCTCATGCCACCAGCGTGTTGCTGAGTGTATACTGTGTTCACGTCAGGAATCCTGATTACACCAGACTGTAGGTCTGTGTGTCTCCTAAAGTACAGGATATTCACTCAATACTACTGTCAGTAAAATCAGAGGTGGAAAAATGACACGTAATTGCATTTTGTCACTATATACAGTGCATAGGAGTTTTATTTAGTATGAAGATGATGTCATACGCCATCTCGAATACAGCCCGCCTCAGCCCATGCCTAAAAGTAGTAAGGCTACAGAGCCACTACCAAAATTGTAATATGGCTTACAGGGCCACTAGCATCATATGTTAGAGCTATCTGATTACATTAACCAAGTAGCCTCCTACCATCGCACAGAGACATGTGGATAGCGTGAAAACTCGCTCCGTAGGCCTTTGTCGTGCAGTGTGCTGATAGATCTTAACAGAGGTCTCTCAACAACAGCAAGGTTGTGTTTGAGTTAGCTAGCATTAGAGGGCTAGCTCTCTGCTATAGGCTCAAGACAAACTCTTGCTGAAAGACTTTATCTTTTTAGTAGCCTACTTGGTAATGGTGACAGTCACATTCTCAGAACACCTCTAACTAACCACAGCAGTAGTTTCACACAATTCTATGTAAACTCTAGAGACTGCTGTGTTTGAAGATCCAAGGAGATCAACAGTTAATACTCAAACCAGCCTGTCTGGCATCCATAACACGTCACAATCAAAGTCACTGAGAACACATTATTCTTCATTCTGATGTTTGATGTGAACATTAACTGAATCTCTTGACCTGCATTTTGATTTTGGTTTGTTGATGGTGGAGTGGCTGGCCGCCTTATGTCCCAGGGAGCCCTAATGTCTGTGTTACCTTCTGGCTCTCCCTTTTAGTTATGCTGTCATAGCCAGTCATAGCGAGTCCCTGCTTGCACTCACGCAAAAAAAAACATTGTCCTTAACCATTACAGGACAATAAGCATACCTAATAATCTCTTTCTCTCCCTCTCTCTCTCTCTCTTCCTGTTGAGCTACACATGATACCCCTGAGAAGCCAGTGATCCTGTCCCCTTCTGCTCTGCGGACCTGCCTGATCCATCCTGATGTCCTAGTTCTGGTTGGAGTTCTCATCAATTGGAAGTCACCTGCTGCTGCTGAGGATGGCTCCACATGGTGCAGCCTAAAGAAAGTAATCACTGAGATTACTGAGGATGGTACCACTTAAAAACTATAAAGATGGCTTTGGACCTCAATTCATATGAACAGTTATGCTATGATGGCTAGGACTGCAATTGCCAGAAAGAGTTTTGAACTCAAGTCTCCATTAGTGAATAGTGAAGAAGTTCAACAAAACAGTCTTCATGTAAAAACTGAAATGAATTTTCCTGGTTAAACCACTGCACTATTTGACCATGTAGTATTAGCACATTTATAGAAGGGATTTATTTATAATTGCACTATCCTGTGCTACCCAGATGAGGATGGGTTCCCTTTTGAGTCTGGTTCCTCTCAAGGTTTCTCCCTCGTTTCGTCTCAGGGAGTTTTTCCTTGCCACCGTCGCCTCTGGCTTGCTCATTGTTAAAAGTGCTATACAAATAAAACTGAATTTAATTGAATTGTATTTGCGTGATTTTATGCATTGTGTTGCTGCCACGCCACATGATTGACTGACTGGACAATTGCAGGAATGAGCAAGTTCCTAATAAAGTGACTGGTGCATAAATGTATATTCGCGTATAGTATGTAAAACACTCAATCAAATAATTTAATAGCCTTCATTTAAATAAGGTTTAGAAACAGGTACAGAAACAGAACAGCAGTAAACAGGCCAGCAATACCTTTTCATTGCTTCATCACAACTTAGAGTTTAACACTTCATTCAAGGGTGAAATGATGGAGTGCAATCAAGGGTGCGCAGTGGAAAGGCAGGAGTATCAGAACATGCAAGACCCTAATAGATTATAATGGAGGTGATGCCATTTTCGACTGCACCACTGATTAAAGCTTTGACCTTATACCAAATTTCCAAGAATTACTCACATTATTGCTATATCGCCATGGTTCTTCACACAGCAAGGAATGCAGGCTGAATCCTAAGAAACACCTCAAAAGGTTAGTCATTTTCATATCTAAATAGTTCCACAATTCCAGCATAATTTTTTTAAAGAATACAACCCACTTGCTTTTGTGTTAATCTAGCTCTAGCCACTCTGGAAATGCAGCAGCATGTCAGCTCACTGATGTAGAGTCAAGTCCATGATGTTGTTTTTGGTTAATTCCCCTGATTTAGAGCTGAAAACTCGGGCACGGGATGCTCTCCAAGGTTGCTGTCAGGATGAATTTTATGTCCTTGGCTTTTGTGTCTTTCTGCAAAACTGTCACATCGTCTCAGTGCCACCCAACACTCCAGCAGAACCTCTGGCATGCTGGGTATTATTAGAATATTGATACAGAGCACATAAAAAAAAGTCCAGAGATAGTGGTTAGTGCATGAATTGTAGCACTGTTCTGATGATAGCAAGCATTTTAATTAGTGATTTTTACAGCCTCGTCCTGTCATTAAATTAATTATTAATTAAGCAAAAATATAGGCATGTTTAATGCCTCAATTATCCAAAAGGGGTTTTATAGTGCTGTGGATGTGGATTCTAAAAAAAGGAAGTACGGTAGGACTGACCCCTCTCTCTCTCTCTCTCTCTCTCTCTCTCTCTCTCTCTCTCTCTCTCTCTCTCTCTCTCTCTCTCTCTCTATTTTCTTTCTGTATTTCCCTTTATATTCCAGCTGCTAGCAGAATACATTATAAGCTCCATGCATACATACTTCCAGGGTGACATTTACCTGAATTAAAGTGTTTTGGATCAACTGGACAGAAAGGTAGTGCATATATAATGGTGAAGGTTGCACTTATAGAGTAACATTTCTTTTAGCAAGTGAGCGGTATGCTGTGGCATGGCCTTTAAAATGAGGTTATTGTGCTACTGTCTGCCTGTACACTGCCTGAACCTGTAGACAGTTTCGGTTGTAGTGTTAGCCAGTAGTGCTGTTGTATAAAAGTACTGTAATTGAGATTTAAAATTAGACACAGGACCTTTACAATTTATTATGATTATCTTTTTAAATGTGAATGTAAATCCTACAAAATTGCACTGAATAGCAATAATCTGTTTTTCATTATCATCATCATTATTATTATTCTTTTGCTCAGCATAACACAAAGTACCAAAGTACTGAAATACCACAGACAGTGGAAAAAGTCATTAAAATGCCCTGAAATCCCAAGAAAGCACCTTTAGGTTCAGGATCTGTGCTGCAACTGTCGTATACTAACTTCAATATCAACACATGGCACATTAGCACATTGATTTTGCTATAAACATAATCTAGGTGAATGATGACAGTGTGAACTGGAACGAGGAGACAAAGACTTGATTATCTGTGAAAGCACATGGGAATGAGACCATCTAATTATTTTCCTTTAATGAAGCCTGTGTTTTCACAGAGCTTTGGATTAGCTGTTTAATGCACTGTTTACAGAGAAGGATTGTCAATGCCTCAGTGTACATGATGATACAGAAATAAAAACTGTGATGTCAGCTGACATGTTCCTTAAGTACAAAGGCTTCACTGATACTGCATCTTCGCTACCTGCCTCATATATGCTGTCATTTAATGCTTGCAAAATATCCCTGTAATTTCTTACAATATTACCCAAGATAATACAGTGTGTTGTAATGTTAGTAGAACAATCCATTCACAATTTGAAAAAAAAACAAACAAACAAAAACAAAACAACAAAAAACATGCAGTAGCCACATTAGCGCACAGTTTGAATTCGTATTTTCCCCAAGAATAGGAACAGCACATACAGCACCATGTCTAAACTTTCCCCAGACTTTCTCATCCACTCTTCTTCTCATTGGTGCTTGTCCACACAGTGTGAGGTGGCAGAAATGCAAAACTATTTTCAATAATTGATTCTGTACTTTAATTGAGCAGCATGAGTGAATGACATAGCTCATTAGCTCACTCATTAGTTAATTATCGGAGAAGTAGGACAAGTCAATAAAAGTGAAGGCAGTAAATTTCAGTGCTAATTAGCAGCGTTCCCTTGGAGACATATTTAAAGGCAGATTAGTTACCTGAATGTCCCACGACGAAGAGGGTGGAAGGAACAGACAAGAGCACGCTAAGGTTAGCCTCTCATCATCATTAAAACTAGAATGACAATACTTACAGCCCTATTAAATAAGCCAGCCCAAGGAGAATGCCTCTGAGAGCTTGTAAACAGTGCCAAGTAGATGGATGATAGACAAGCAAGGTGAATGAGTGTTCTCTATAGCAACAGGAGTGGCAAAGACCCAAAAATGAATACAATTAACATAGTTAATTAATTTGCATTATATTATTATATGTTGGGTGTAGCAACTATTATTAAAGTTAGGTTTCACCAGAATAAACTACAAATAGTGTCATAAATTGCCTTCTTTATGCCCTTTGTTTGGTTGCTCCAATGATAAGTATGGCTGCACCAATAAGATACAAACATGCCATTCATTAAACTGATCTGTCTTACAAACTGCCATTTGTTTTCTGTTGGTGTGAATGTGTTAATAACATCTTTTTTTTAATTAATGATGTTATGCTGAAAGCTGCTAATGTGAATATAGCCTCCTCCCGGCCTCTCTCAAAGACAACGCACACAGTTACACACACACACACACACACACACACACACACACACACACACACATAAAATGAGTGTCACAATCTCTTCTTTGACATGCAAATTGGCCAATGAGATACTTAACACCTGACATAGACCATGACTGTGTTATTCATCCGTTTTTTAATCAAGCCCTCCTTCTCTCTGTCTCTCTCTCTCTCTCTCTCTCTCTCTCTCTCTCTCTCTCTCTCTCTCTCTCTGTCTTTCTTCCTCTCTTGCTCAGCTGTTGTGATCCACCGGCGCGAGAGCAGTCTGGCAGCTCTAGTCGAGGCCTCTGCCATGTGTCACAGTGCAGGAAGTAGCAGAAGGCTGCCTTTATTTACCTTGCGTGGCCCCACCGTGTCATCTGCTTAATCATGTGGCTAATGGACAACACAGCCTCGCCTCTCGCACCGGGCCGCCCGATAGACTGCCATTCACAAGTAACACAATGGAACGTTTAAGTCATTGCATGTGTCTGAGGGCCTGATATTGTGTCCCTTTTGTTCGAGCTCTCCTCAGAGACTTAGCCCCTTCCTCTTGGAAAAAAACAAAAAAAACAAGCATATGCTTCCTAGGCAGTGGGTTAAGGAGCCTTGTGCAGCTGGATGCGGTGCGAGACAGCCTGAATCAAAGGGACTGATTCCCATGATTAATTCAAACATTATCACGGTTTCAGATATAAAATTACCAAGACAAATATGTACTCCACTGAATAATTAATCACCCATGAGCTGAATTATGCAAGAGAACTTACAACAGGAGGCTCCTCAATCTGACTAATCCTCTTTCCACCATCACTTACTAAGACGCTGTTGACCTCCACTCAACCGTTTATCCACTCTTTTCTCCCTATTAGTGAGAAAAGGATTTGGTTAATAGAGTCTTAACCAGTTTGTACCCATGATATTAGAAAGCTCAAATAGTTTCAGCTGCTGTTAACTCAGTTCACTCTATGTTTTTTTTTGTATTCCACACCACATTATTATTACATACATGTGACCCACCATCACTTTAACTTTTTTTAAGTCATGCTTCTTTAAAAGATTAGATTAAGCAGGGTCTTTAAGGACATGCAGACGTTTATTTCACCATTACAAGGCCTGAATTAATCAACAGGGATGCCATTTAATGACATACTTTGCCTGGCTGATTACTAGAGTTCATGCTAATTACCACGGTTAACTACAGTGCACCTACAAAGTTCCTTTTTGCATTTGGCCGGAAATTTCACTGCAGTAAAGGATGCAGACACTTTATTTTCTGCTGGAAGCAAATTAAAGGACATGAAGGAAACAGCTGTGGACAATACAATGATGAGGGCCATTAGCAATGGGCAACGAAACTTGAAGCTACTCCTTGGGTTATGACATTTAAAATAGTAGATCTCCAGAATTTTGCAGTGTGACTATGTTTGCTGTGGTGTGTGATGGAAAGAAGAAAAAAAAGGCTAAAAACAAACATCATTAGGTCACTTCCATTTCCTCAAAAAAGGAGGAAGATAAGAGAAAGAGGCAGTGGTTATTAGTAGGTGGGGGGAGGTGGGGGTGTGTGGTCCTAACACGTTCTGCATTAGGGGCAGTATTGGGGCAGGGGAAGGTCAAGCAAGGTTTCTCCTTCTATTGTGGGGTGTCATTCGTCAGGCTAAGAGAGCCTGGGTGAGTGTTCGGCCACTAGCCTGAGGGAACAGATCCTGGGTGTGAGGACCCAGGCCTGATAATGGGGTTAGAGTCTGATGGTTATCAGCACAACGCCTGAGAAGTTTAATTCCTCTCCCCCACCTCTTAAATAACAGTTGGAATTAAGGTTCAAGCAGCAGCTAGAAACCACCTTCATGTGGATGTTCACAGAGCTGTCAATGTTCCTTCAGCATCACTGTACTGGTGTTAGTTAAAATAAATTTCCTGGTTTTAAGCAAAGTTTCGCACCTGCATACATCATCAAATAACTGACAGACCATGTTCCTTATAGTTATAGTTCCTTATAGTAACAAAAATGAGCTGCTTTACTGAATATCTCAGGGGTGAAAAGTAGCCTTTTTAATGTTAAGAGAATCTTGAGCACACAATGTGTCTATACTAGGCACATTGCCTTTATTTAATCCCAATTTAGAGCTGTTAAAATAGCTCTACTCTACTGCAATGTTATTATTTTCTGCCTTTACATTTTCATTTTTTTATGTTGCTTTTCTCTGCATTTTTTTGTTATTTTGTGGTTTAACATTTTTATTTTACTTTTTGTTGGTGACACTTCAGGTTCCTTTTTAAACATTAATTAATCATAGGTAATAACTGTGCATATAAGTGAATACAGTACTTATTTGTCAACATTAGTAGCTTGTTAATGCCTTATTTAGTATTCTTATATTCTTAAGTTATATAGTACCTTACAGTATCTACGTCTTCTTAATCAATGTTGTTTCTGTAAAAGTATGTGGACATCAATGTGTTACCAATATATTTAATTTAATTAAGAAATTGAACTCTATCTGAAAATACTCTTGTTTTATTTTTATTATCCAAATCCTTTATTTACTTGGTACTTACTATATTTTGTCTTTCAAAACTACCCAGTACTGTGAAGTTAAAATAGTGCTCTGTACATAACACAGGTCTTGTGTTACGTGTTTTACAGGTTTTGTGTTGAAATAGTGGATTGAGAGCACAGCATGTTAGTAAATTAATTGATAATTAACCATCTCACTTTCAGAAACATTATTTATTTAGAAGCCAGTACAATACAATATGGCTAAGAATTTGAAAATACAAAATAATCACTGTGTAATATGTTATCATTATTTAATGATATTTGATAATATTTAATATGTTATCATTGTTTAATGATATATTATAAATATCATTATTTAATGATATGTAGTATTATTTATTATTGTAATTTTATTATTGATACAACAACATAAATGTCTATAACAAAGCATTATTATTATTATTATTATTATTATTATTATTATTATTATTATTATTATTATTATTATTATCTATCATTTAGTAACATAAACTTTTTTTTCACTGAAATAATTGCAGAACTGTTAGCAATTACATCTTTAGTCAAGTATGTATAATTATATGTTTATACAGGCTTTCAGTGCAATCTGAAGCAGACTGTTGCACTAGGTCTATTACAGACTTAGTACAACTTAGTTCAGCAATATAAGAGGTGACCAACCAAAAATATATTTCTTGATAATGGTTCTAATTAAATTGTCAAGATGTGTATTTAGTTAGCATTTTAATTGTGTTTGAACATTGCTATAATGACTGCCAACTTTTCAGATTTCTGACTGAGAGCTCAATAGTTTTGAATTTGCAGCATTTCCTAGAATGCCAGCAATGTTCGGCTCTTCTTCAGGAATTTAGACTTTTTTTTAGTCCTTTTTGTGTGAAAAACACTGGATCAATCCTACTCCACATCTTCCCCCCCTGACTCTTTTGGAGTGATGACAGTCCTTTGATTTTTTTTTTCCTCTCACACAGACTGGCTTAGAGCTGGTTGTGAAAGGCCTTTTTGGAAAAAGGAGCGGGCAGAGTACGGTTATTTGTGGGACTCCCTTCCCCCGACGCGTTTGCCCCTGTTGTACCAATCTCATTAAAACAGCCCTTTGTTTTGCCACTTTCTAAGCTCTGATCTCTGGATTAGTACGAGTCAAGAGGCCGAGACAGTTTGAAAAAGCCTGCATGCCACAAAGAGGGGACTTGTTCCCCCGTCACTTTAACCCCATCCTCTTTTTTCTAGGCTGTTCAGTGAGAGAGAACGAAAAAAAAGAACAAGGATCAAGAAAGGTCACACACTGGCAAGATATCGTGAGAACTTAATGAAAGTTTTATAACTCTTGAAATGTTTATGACCTCTGCACTCGACAGCTTGTCCTCCAGACAAGGGGCACATGGCGGGAACCCACATGGCTCACAGCTGGAGGAGAGCCAGGTAAAGAGAAGTACAGCAGTGGCCCTGTAATCAACACCTGCAGAGAGCCCTGGCCTCACAACTGCTGTTTACCCTCAGTGTTTCAGCAGAGGAATATGTGCCATGCCATTATGTGGCATCTTGAGCTCATAAAGAATTTATAACAATTACAACCAGCAGGAATGGTGAATTAAGTCACAAGAAAATCTGTCTGCTAAACCTGTTCCTAGTCAAACCTTATCCGTTCAGAGTTGTTCATATAAATCGACTCATGTAAATTGTTATGAATTTTCAATCATTGGACTGTGTTAGATGTCATAAATGCACTGTATTTAAACCCTCATAGACATCAATATGGAAGACATGTCGAGGGTACTAGGACAAAAATATTTAGTAACCATTTTAAACAGTTGTTTATTTAAAGGTTATTTATTTGTTTATTTGCTTATTTGTTTATTTATTTGTTTATTTATTTATTTATTTATTTAACATTTTTAGGTTTTTATCAGTACAACAGTATTATTTAATAAAATTCCACTAACAGGCAGCATGACTTTTGTATTTGTATAAATGTCCTAGATTCTAGAATGTGCAGTTTAGTTATTTAACCAGATAACCCACTGTAAATCAGTATAGGTATTACTATAGCATGTGATAGGCTTTATTGAATTACCTTTACCAAGGAGACCACTGAGAATCCATCTTAGCAGCATGGAAGACCCACCATCAAGGAGCAAGCAGAAATCACAGCCTGTCTGAAACAAATGACACAATCTAGCGCTCCAGGCCTATTCTCTCCGTCTCCAGCTCTCTCTTACCTTCTGCCTCTATAAATGGCTACAAGGGGAAGCCATCGCTGTCCACAAAATATGATCAAACCTACGGCATAATAGAATTCATAAACATGCCTAAATACAATTTGGTGAAATGTATTTCAGGATGAGACAATCATTTACAACTTCTGAGAGGGATTTAGAATAAGTATGTTTGTATGCAAATCCGCATCACATTTTTTATGTACTCTCCTCTTGCAGTTCATGAAGGAGCATTAGATTTATGGCATTGTGTGTGCATAATTAGGTGTGTGAGTGTATGAACATGTCCATGTGTGTGTGTGAAGGGGGGTCAGGCAGGAGAGTGAGGATTTATACTGAGACCTTTCAAAGCTTTAGCTGAAGAAGGAGCTGTGTTTTCACGGCTGTGACTCTCAAAAGCAATCCTATTGGGTTTAAGGACAGGGGCCAATGCCATCCTAAAGCAGCCACAGTAAGCCTTTGCCAGCTCCCGTGATCAAACATATTTTCTTGGCATTGACTTTCTCCCTTAAAGGGCCAAAGAGACAAAAGAGCAAAGAAGACACCAAGAACCTCTCCAGAAACCCCCCAAGAGCCATATTTATTTGAAGGAAACTATATTTGTTTTATATTTGAACTTACAGCTGAGGAAATAAAACATCTCAGATACTGATCTCTATTTATGTCTTTTTCTTTTTGAAAATTGACACATTTGGTTTCTATTCTGCTGTCCCACTTTTATTAGACTCATTCTGCATAATACAGGATGAAGTATTGCTCTATTAGTGCTTATAAATAGTGATATTAAATTATTTTGATGAGCTATATATTCAGAATAGCACTAGGCAAACATATAACCTATGCACAATGTTTAACATGCAGTTTTACAGACAAACAATGTTTTAGTGTCCAGTAAAGTCACAATGAAATGTGAACCGTGCTCTATAAAGATATATTTGTTCTAAAAAACAAAAGGAAAACAGTCCAAAGTACTCCATCAAAAGATAGCCAAATGTAATGAAAAACATTTACAAACTCACTTTTTTATCATTAAAGGAAAGTAAAACACCTGCTTCATGCTCTGAGGCTTTCTTTCGTTCCTCTGAGGAGCGATTTCCCTTCAATGTGGCATGAATTTGGACGTCTGCGACAGTGGCCTCCATCTTTTTCCTGTGACCCTGCACTGGCAGCTTTGGAAGCAGAGTTCAAAGGCACTTCCCGCAGTTCACATAAACCACACTCAATTGGCTCAGAGAGGAAACTCAATTTGCAGGAGGCTTCGCCATAGACCTTTTATAAGGGGACGTTTAATCATTAGGGCAAGAGCACAGGCTAAGCTCAAAGAGTGGGGCAATGTCTGCAGGAGGCTCAACTACTCCTTTTGCCTAAACTCTCCTAATGAGAGAAAGAGAGAGAGGAAAAGTAGAGCTTTTGCATGCTTAAGCAAACTGTCTTACACTCGCCATGGCAAGTGGGCCACATTTTAACCCCTCAACCATGAAAACGTGCTTAGGCACTGTAATCCTATCATGTTTTGCATATAGCCATCTTCAGGCGTGGCTGTGGTGGAAAAACAGCCAAACGATGCTGAATCAAATTAAACACAGTGTTCATCGAGTACTTAAAAACAGTAGAGCGCAGCAAGAGAGGAATGCATGCCTCCTCTATACATTTAGGAAATCTACTTTAAGCCTGTCAGAGATGGTTTATTTCAAATGGATTTACTGGCAAAAAAGAGGAATCAATGGCACAAAAAAAATCTTACACAAAGCCTGCTTCAAACATTTTCAGAAACCCAGGTGCTAAAAATCCATGGACCACAGCAAAGGGCTGAATTTAAATGCCATGTATTTTTACATGCAGCCATCTCTCTATATATACATAAAATGTGTCTTATTTCTAATATTACTAATATTATTTATTTTGTTATTGAAATATGGAAATGTATTGCTGGCAAACAAAGCAATTACGGTCAATAAGCTTTAATTTGTTAATATTTTCAGAGGTTCGTTGATTGCCTTTTAACATCAGTGATGAACTTCGACCCCCAGTGCTCGCCTCTTCCCAACTGCTCTATTGCTTTTCCTCCTTCACTCTTTCATCCTGTTTTCCCTCATGCTTTCCCTCCTTCTCCCACCATACATATTGCAGATTAATGACAGCTAATAATGTCTGATGTTCTTGGACATTGGCCGATAATGAGATGAATTCCCGACGGGTTGCCAGGTGTCACCACTAACAAATTCTCCTCCGCAGTGCGCAATTAGCCTGGGAAAGAGAAAGGAGTCATTCACTGCATCAGCACGGGGCCTGACAAATCTGAGGAAACAGAAGAAAAATAATCCTGCGGACGGAGCGAATGTGGCAGGAGAGGACGAAGGGAAAGAGGGGGATATGGATAGGTTACCTTTATGGTAATATTATTCCATAACGGGCTGCTGGCAGGATTTCATTATGTCTCCGCCAACATTGAAATATTTTCCGGAAAATGTCAGCATATGCAAATGAGATAGAGTTCTCATTCGCTTGTCATGTTTTGCTGAAAGTTGTCCCAATCTCTCTCCTTCTTTCCATCCCCCTCTGTTCTTGCTCTGACTGCGATTATTCACTCAGAGAAATAAAAGACCTCTTATATTCAATCATTTCTAAGGCAATAAATCAATAAATCAATAAATCCAGCTTAATTTAACATAACTCTGTCCGCAGTAGAGATGACCGAAGCTGCATGACAATCACACACACACACACACACACACACACACACACACACACACACACACACACACACACACACACACACACACACACACACAAATGACACTAAATCCCACTGTTTGAGAGGAATTCAGTGATTTTGTGTGTATGCTGTTTGTGGCTCTGTAGTGTTGTGAGTGGAGACTCTGTGTCTCACCCTGTCTCAGAACACAGGGGCTTTAAAGAGCGTACCAGTCAGCCAGACGCTGCCAACATGACAGTTCAGACAACTGTGAACGTCTGCCTATCATCATGCTGCCACTAACTGCCCACTCATCTCATCCCCATTCTTCTCTCTCGCTCAGCTCGCGCCAATCCGCACAGACAAAAGCCTTCACTTCACATTCAAATATTCAGCCTGCATCTGCTTCTAATGCTAAAGAATGCTCTCCGTTTTGGGCCTGGCTGCCTTGCTGCACCATCTCTGTTCTTTGATGGTTTGAAAAATTCACAGCTGAATACAGTGGGGGTTGAAACTGGCAGCAACACAGGAGTCAACACAAGGGAACCTAGGTGAATGCTGAATAGAAAAGCAGCCATGTTGTCCTAGAATGCTGAAAAAGAGGCTTTCTCCTCTCTCTCTCTCTCTCTCTCTCTCTCTCTCTCTCTCTCTCTCTCTCTCTCTCTCTCTCTCTCTCCCTCTCTAATTTATATTGCTGCTCTCAGTGTTTGTGTCTATATTCTTTGCATTATGCAACACATGTGCATTGGGGCGAGCATACTGAATTAGGAGAGCTTCTCAGTAACATAAGAAATGTAAGCACAGCTAAAACTATATATATATATATATATATATATATATATATATATATATATATATATATATATATATATATATATATATATATATATATATATATATATATATATATTTGAATGCACAAAAGACAATAGGATTATAAATACAGCAAATTTCTAAAAATAAGTACACTGTTTTGTCTTTACTATCTCTTCAGAGAACAACGATCTTCAGAAAATATGCATTTTAAAGTTCACATTCTCTAAAGCACAGGCTGGATGCGCTCATGTGAAAAACATTCCTGAATCCTCCTCAAAAAACAATCAGCGATAATAATTTACTTCATTCTCATAAGCATCAAACTCCAAGTCATTTATTATAGGGTAAATGTGTGCAATAATAGACAAAATCAAGTTAAGTGAGCTGGGATGTGTGATTACAATACATTTGCATGAAGATTTGGCGCTTTGCTGAAAAAAAAAACCTCCATCTAGAATATTGCAGTGATACAGAAAAGGAAAAAAAAGCCAACCTCGAATTCAATTACCATGAGGCTAGGAATAATCATAATGTTATTGGAAACTCAATTATGGAGGCAACCCATGTCTTAAAATTAGCTGAACTTAGCTAAGGCGAGTTAGCCTTGAATTCATCAGCAATGGATTATCACAATACTGCATGTTCACTTTGATAGTGGCCAAAGACAAACCTACATCAGCAGTGAGAACTCTTGCTCCCAGAATGTGTATTATTCATGAACAGCTTTCTGATCTATTATAAATACAAAACTGACTTTGCTCCCACTGCCCAAGGCAAAAAGCCACAGACACAGAATTAATTTTATTACATACACATGCATGATAAGTCTAGTATCCAGTCAAAAGGCAAGGTATTTCTTGACTATCTGCATACATTTGCTGTGATTAATATGATGAGTGGGAATAATAAAAATTATTATTATTATTATTATTATTATTATTATTATTATTATTATTATTATTATTATTATTATTATTATTATTATCTTCTGTGATTAACAATTCCCAAATCAAGAAACTCTTAATCAGGTTACAGCTGACAACAATAGCTAGCTGTTTATTTCAGTTTTTGGGTTTGTTACACTCCAGAATATGCATAAGAAAAAGTTCACTGGACCCGCTATCAAAATCAACTACAACTGGGATGATGATGCACTTACAGTGCTGCTGCAAGTTAAAATTATATCCTTTAAGTGACATCTCTTTACAATTTGATTTTCTGAGAACATTTCTTTTAATAATGCTAGAGAATGATCATTTAAAAACAACAAATAATGCACAATGAATGTACAAATTTTACATTATTTTTAAAATTAATTAACTGATTAACTATGCCTGCAGTGCGCAGTGCAACTTGCTGTTTATTAAAGTTTCTTGAGCAGGGTTGCCATGTTCCCTATATATATGGCATATATATATATATATATATATATATATATATATATCCAATGCCGGACATTTGTAGGCTGATTTCTTTTGTGTGGTTTTTCATATTTAGTTGGGATGGGAATTTTGCTGAAACATGGCAACCCTTCCTACAAGAGCTCTTCCTACAAGAACTCAAAACACTCACCTATGTTTTTTTCTATCAATATTCGTATTCATTTAGGACACATTATGTGTTCAATCGGAATATATTTGTATATATATTTATATAAATAGCTGTTTGTTTGTTTTATTGGCTACTATATTACTCAGCTAGTTGCAATGCACTTCTTCTTTTTACCTCAGAACCAAAGGACATCTTTCAAATTCTTTGAAATGATTATGATTAGTATTACAGAGTGAGGTCGAACACAGCTGATGCTAAGCTACGCAGCTCCTAGCTTAACCGCATGCATGCACAAATGCACACAAACATATTCTGTGTGTGTGTTTGACTGTTTTCTGCATACAGCTAACTTTACAAGTAGCTTATTCCTTGTGTCTGACTAGCTTTGCCTTGATTTTTTCTGCCCTCAGTGCAGCTGACGACACTGAGCAGCCGGGAGAAGCTTCAATCCAGCATTATCAGGGCAGCGCACATTGCCACTCATAAGGCTTTAATTTATTTGTGCCTGTTTCAGCCCCAGATTAAAGTTTAATTGGCACAGACTGGCAGCTCCCAAGTTTTGACTAATTCTCCTTATCAAGAGTCCTTACTGAGTCGCTGAGGGCAATGTGGGGCCTGTGTGTGGTACTGTTGCCCACACACACACACACACACACACACATACACACACACATACACACACACACACACACACACACACACACACACACACACACACACACACACACACACACACACACACACACACAGAGCAAGTCAATGCTGTAATCCCTGTTTTTCTGGCCAGTGTGTTGAATACCTGAGACAGCTAAGTGTGTATGTGCATGGGTTTGTGTTTTTCCTTTTTCTCTTCTGGCAAGCGCCTCACAACCCAAGTAGTGTAATTAGATATGCAGCAAATTATTTACAGGAGAATTTAATTGATTTATACATAAGGAGGTCTCCTATGCCTCAACAACACACGGTTTCATACAGTAGTTTCAAATAATGGTATTTGAGCCATAATGTAGACTGCACACTGAACAGTGTATTATAAATGTCTTTTCTGACAAGGACAAGCTTCACAGTGAACTTGTGCATTATGAAAAATAATGAGATCTGCAACTTGGTCTTTATGATCTACCTCGCTGCTTTGCTCTCCTGATGCATGTGTTTCTCATCTCGTGGCTGCCATAAGTCATTCAGAAGTGCATTAATGCAGAAATCATGGTGTTTGCTGATGCAAAATGGGGTGTAGCAATAAATAATGAAAATAATAACATATATCCTGCTTCTGTTTCAACAAATCAGGACTGAAATATATATCCAGATGCTTCATATATAACAACATAGGTATCATTATTGAATTTTATATAATATTGTGTGTGTGTGTGTGTGTGTGTGTGTGTGTGTGTGTGTGTGTGTGTGTGTGTGTGTAATCAGTTGTTGCACAAGAGCACTGGGCAGAAATGGAATGTGTGGGGATCTCAAAATAAATACATAAATAAATAGTACAATAAAAATATGATTTCATCTAGTCCGCTCTACTTTTTTGGCCATCATCTTAATTTCTTTTTCACTTGCGCACATCAGCGAAACAAAACTCTACAAAAATCCATTCACATCACACACTTCACTTTATATATGTTGTGGACTTCCTAGTCTGTAAAATCATAAAACTACACCAATGTTATGAGCATGTAGCTGCAGAGCAAATGATACTCATTACACCATCACGAGGAACCAGAATAAACACAGATATAGCGTTTGTTAACTGCCTCACTGTCTTATGTCATATGCTGTAATTACAGCCAACAGATTTTGTTAATGCTGGTATACGTATGGCTTTAGTCAAGGCTTTAGTTGTCTTGACAAAATGAGAAGCCTACGGCTACACAGGTCACACTTACACAGTGTGTGTGGTGTTCGCATGAAAGCTTGCTTGTATTTCCCACCCGGTGTGAATTCTAGGTAATACTCCTCACATACAATACTGTGTAAAAGTTGTAGGCACCCTTTTTTTTTTTTTTTTTTAGTACAAACTTTGTTATATATTTTTTATTTTATGACTTCTACATTATCAAGTCAGTACAAATAACATTTTAGATTCCCAAACATTAGTTTTCTAGCACAAAATTAAATATTACAGAAAAATGTTTGTATGTCGTTAAAGAAAGCAGCATATTATGTAAGAGACACTTTTCAGACAAATAAACACAATGAAGGCTGCTGGGTTTTGCTGCAAAAATAAGAAGCAAGTGCGAAAGTTAAATTCTCCAGAAGAACTGTGGCTGGTTCTGCAAGATGCTCAATAAAACTTACCAGCTCATTTCCTTATAAAACTGCACAAACTGTATTTGGTTTTTTTGTCACACCAAATATTGACTTTTACTACTGTTTAAATGTAGAAACATTTAATTTCATTATTTTTAAGGCATATTTGTTCTACAGCATTTCTTTGCATGTGCCTAAAACTTTTGCACAGTACTGTACTAATGTATGCCATTAACATCAGGGTTTCATTAAATGATTACCACCCTGATTATAGCATGCAGTATCACAGTTGAGGGACTGCACATCACTGCATATTACTATCAGGGTAGCCTGTCTATTGTTACATTATTTGCGTGTGCGTTTTGTTATATCAAGAAAGCTTTTTTTCCCTCACAAATTTAGTAAAATTTGTGACTACTTGTGTGTGTGTGTGTGTGTGTGTGTGTGTGTGTGTGTGTGTGTGTGTGTGTGTGTGTGTGTGTATGCGTGCGTGTGTGTGTGTGTGTGTGTGTGTGTGTGTGTGTGTGTGTGTGTGTGTGTGTGTGTGTGTGTGTGTGTGTGTGTGTGTTAGTTAATGTGCTGCTTGCATTAGACCAGCATGTACAAGAAAGAGAGAGACAGAAAACACAGAACATATGGTGTGACTAAGGCTACCACTGGGTGATACAATACAATTTTCTAAATATACACACTTGTTGGCAGTTTTTCTAGATGTTTATAGAGACAGGGAACACACACACACACACACACACACACACACACACACATATGCACACTGAAATATTCTACACTTACAGCACCTGTGGGAGCTGAGTCTGTGTGTAAGTGTTTGTGAACCTCTACATGCAGAGCAAACAGATCACACATCTAAGCTTCCATCCACTTCATTCCACACCAGTGCTGTGTACACGTGTGCTAATTCTCGCAGGAACTGGGGTCATTTCCAACCCACTTTGATCAGTGGCTCACTTGTACAGAATAACAGCAGGGGAAACACACAGTCCCTGGCATTCTAGGTATTCTGGCTACTCCTCGACATTTATCCAGCGAATGTTTATGAGCACTGCTAAGCATTAACATCCAGGACGGTAGGAATTGTGAACGTAAGGCCTAAAGTGTGAAGCTGCTGTCAATTTGGTTATGCTCTCTAACCGTTAATGAAGCACACGCTCTCTGGAAGCTTATAGGAGGTTCTGCTAATCCTCTCTGACATGAGCGTGAGGCAGCGCAAAACCTTCAGCCTGCATCAGAGTCAGTCACAACAGCCGATTAATGCAGACTGCCAGTGCCACCATGACTACCATCACAACTCCCAAACAAAACACACTCCCTGCCTGGCAAGAACAAGCTTATCTGAGCTGCAGCCATCCACAAACCCCTGTGGAGCTCCAGGTGAGAAATGGGGCATTAGGTTCCAGATCAGCTCTGTCATTCCTGAGGGAGAGCAGGTGACCTGCACCTGCCTCAGCTCAATAGCCAACCGACCCAACCCCCCACCCCCCAAACACAGACACACACACAAACCTGCTCTCTCAGACCTTAACTGTGATTTTTTCCCCACACACAGAAACAGGCAGAAGGACTTGCAACCAGGTGACTGTACCACTGACTTTGCATGCTTCACATACACTTCCTCCTCTCAGTAGCATGGCTGCCTGGGGACTTCCTCCCTTGTTGTAATATACCTCACACAAACACACACGTATACACACTTCTGTGGCCAAGGCCTGAGCAACAGATGGCACATTAGTCTGCTGACGGGCCCAAAATGCAGCCAACACTCCGAGTGTGCCAGCTATGGTTACGAATTGCTCTGCACACACACACACACACACACACACACACACACACACACACACACACACACACACACACACACACACACACACACACACACACACACACATGCCAGTACATGTCCACTTTCATGACAAATACTGGCTGGAAATGGAGCTGGATGCTTTGCAAGACGTAATATCTTTTTAGACTGACGTTTGGGAATTCAGTTTGCCAGTTATGATATAGCTTAGGTGTTTCAATTTTTTTTTTTTGTTTTGTTATACATGATGCATGATTCTTGGCAGAAGATTCACACAAGACACATTGCTTTGCCAGGTGCTATATTCAGAGAAATAACAACACGACATACAATAAAATGCTATAAAACTAATATAAACATAGTATTTGACCCCATTCACACCTAACCATATCATGCAACCTGTGCATGAGCTGTATCTTGTTTCTCTAGAAGTTTTCATATATATGCATTTACACTAGTGATCAAATGCATCTCTGGTTAGTTTAGAAACTTGATTACTATTTTTTGTACTTTATGCACATCATCTCCATATCCTTGTCCACCATAGATACTAACAGCTTATAGTAAACATGCCTAATTTCTATTAATAGCGGTGTTGACTAATCGTGCTACAGTATTAGTTGTGTTAAAGCTTAAGTTAAAACCCTGAAGATATTTGGTACCTACTGAATGGCAGGAGTGGACAAAGTATGGAGAAATTTTATTTAAGTGAAAGTCTAGATAATACGTCAAAATCTTATTCAATGGAAAAAATCCAGTCGAAAATTTAAATGAAATTAAAACAGTTGCTACTTTTAAATGTATTCAAGTATTAACAAGTAAAAAGTAAACTGAGAAAATTAAGTTAATGCCATGTTTTCTTTTGGAAAGTAACTATTAGTACTATTAAGACTCATCTTCAGGTTAAACATTGCAATGCGGTGGCTAACCCATATTAAGATGCACGTGGATAGCTATAGTGCTAATATTGAGTAGCATGAGAAAGTCACCACAGATGACCAATTGGCACAATTCTTGATAGTTTTTCTTGATAACACACATTCATTAACTTGATTGGAGGCCGAACTGAAATGATTGAATGCTACACTGAGCCCATTCGATTGATATATATTGTACAGTGGTTGGCTGGATAAGAGAAGAAGAGACGTTTGAGATTTGTAATGAGTACTCTGCGGGTCTAAAAACAAAAAAGAGGAAGGAATAAAAAAATATGCTTTTTATTTCATTAAGTAAAAGTACAAATATTCAATTCCAATAATTTTCAAGTTAAGTATAAATACGGCAAAATCAAGTAAATTGACAAAGTACAGTTACTCAAGTATTTTCCACACGTGTTGAATGGAGGTAAATTTTACACCTACAATCTCCTGAACTTCATTAAGGTCACATGACATCATTTGGTGTGATTATATTTACTATATATTACTCAAATCCATGAGGGAATCTTGGCTTAAAATGGTGTCTGTGTATCACTTTAGCATTACAGTAGGCTAAATCTGACTGTGGCATTTTCTCCATGCAACAATTTAGCCTCAGTCACATCACTCTCATATCAGTGTTCTCTGGGGAGCTGCTGTATCTGCAGGATGACAAGTCACTTTGTGTCTTCGCTGTCTTACAGTCAGAGTGGATGTGGAGACTGCACCACCATGTGTGTAGACACATTTATGTGCAAACCAAATAAAGCTGATCTGATCTTTATATCTTCACGACATGACCTATTATATTGTCTACACGCATGCAGAACATGCACACCTGCACACACATCTGTCCCCCCTGCACGGACAGGCTATGACCAAGCAGCCTGGTGTGTGTCAGCAGTTGTCATGTTACCTTAAGCGTGTGTAGGAGTACAGGCTTGTATCTGAGATAGCACAGTTGGATATGTTGCCTAGACAAAAGTGTATAAGTGTATAAAAAGAGAATAACAAAATGGGTGCAGAGGTATGACCTGTGAAGAAGCAAAAAAAAAATCAGCAAAGGCCTTGTGTCATGCAAGGCCTAAATGATGGCATTACAGCGAAACCGTTTGTTCGCTAAAAGAGAAGCACTGAGGCTCTTAAGAGGTCAGCAAATGCATTAAAGATGCCCCCGCCTCTCTCCTTCTCTCTCTATCTCTCGAAAGCACTGCGATATGAAAGCAAAGGTCATGTTGAGGGTACGAAGACAAACGGCCTCCCTTGTTCAGCACCATCTCTCTCATTCTCTGCATCGCTCTTTAGGAGCACCAACACAAAGTGAAGCTGACATTGTGCACATGTATGCACAAAGAAATGAGGCTGGCTCAACAAGAGCTCCATGGTCCCGTCCGCTCCTCCATTAACACACAAGCTTTACTTCTTTCACACAATGTGATGAGGCCTGGCCCATTTTCTCCAATGCCTTCAGTAGCATTTAAACATGAAAACTCTATGAAAACTATCTTTTGAATCTGTGTCCTGCATGGCTATTGTGCTCTAATCTGCTTCAGCTTAATCATGAGTATGTGCCGGATGTCCCTGTTTTGCCTCCATTCCTTCTCCTATCGTCTCTCTCTATAAGGGATTTCTCTACTTAGGAGTGCATTGTTTTAATGCAAATGATAACCATAAAACCCAATACCCCATTCTGTTAAATTAATAGAATTACGAAAAAATGTAATGATAGCAATTAAGTCTTGAAAATGCAAATTTTATAGTCAAGGACAATTACCTCATTTATAGGGTGAGCTGGAGAAATGCCAGAGGAGGGGGATTAGGATGCCAGTTGCTCACGGTTACATGATGACGGATATGTGCCGTGCAGGAGGATGTGCAGACACTTAACACAGTCTACTACAGATGCTTGAGACTACACACTACAGTGTGTAATATAGATTACAAAAACTAAACAACATATACATATTAAGATTAATTGTACTCTATAGGCTATGGACTCTAATGATTCCAAATAAGAAATACTATGAACATTAAAGAATATATGCTACAGCCAAAGAATCAATAGGTAGCATATGCTAAAAGCCGCATACACTATAGGCAACAAACAGCATTGACTATACTGCAAAAAAAATAAATAAATAATGCTATTATAGACAGAATTTGTTTATATTGATATTTTATTAATCTGCCATTAAATATTCCTCTAAAATTACAAAAGTATTGTCCACTTATGGTCAGCAGTGTTTGTTGTTTCCCTGTCGAATAGTTAGCAAACTTATCCAAATCACTAAATGATTTGGATGTTCACTTCAACAGTGCATAAAAAAGATATATTTTAGTCACATATAGAAATATGCCATTGTGGAAAATATGTCAAATTAAGTGTGAAAATGCAGTGCCTGGGAAGTTTAGCTGCTTGTCTACCATTTTAGTTCAATGAAGCAGTTGGCCAGCAATGTCAAGACTCTCTTTTCATCCACAAAAATGTTTGTTCACTATGATAGCTGTAGCTAGTAATTATTTAGATCTGATTAAAATATATTATTTTTTATCTTCTCTTTACAGAAGGAAATTCCTAATCATTTAGCTAATATAGCTAACCAGCGTCACTGACTCCCCAATTGTGCGTCTGCTGTACTGGGTAGTGAGTTTCCGCTTGTTGTTCTGAAAAAGTCCTAGTTTTAGTGTCAGCCTGTGTCAGTAAATCTTGATGAAATGGTCATTTTGATAATGAAGGTTTTTTTTTAAACACAACTATTGTTTTCCCTGTTGAAAATGTCAACACTATAGGAAACAACTGTACAAGATAGTACAAGTCTTGTTACTTAGGGTAATTAAACTTAAATCAAAGTTTAACTGTACAATTTATAGTAAAACAATATTTAACAGTAAAGTACAGTGCTGTGAAAACGTTTTTGCCCCATCCTGATTTCTTCTTTCTAAAAACAAAATCTAAGCTAAAACAAAAGCAACCTGAGTATGCACAAAATACAGTTTTTAAATGATAGTTATTTATTGAAGCAAAAAATGCTATCTAATAGCAACTGGGCCTGTGTGAAAATGTATTTGCCCCCATAGTTACTAATTTCCCAAATCTATGAAACTGTATTCATAATGCAGTTCAGCTGGACTACATTTATAGCATTTGACACCCTTATCTAGAGCAACTTACATTTATCTCATTTATACATCTGAGCAGTTGAGGGTGGCAGTTTGGCAGTGCTGGGGCTTGAACTCATGACCTTTGGATCAGTAGCCCAACATCTTAACCACTGAGCTACCACCAGCCACGAGACTGGACTAGATGCAACCAGACCTGATTACTGCCAGCCCTGTTCAATCAATTCACCACTTAAATAGAACTTTTTCAACAGCATGAAGTTGCTTAAAAGGTCTTACCCAGTAACACACTATGCCAAAGTTGAAAGAAATTCCAAAAAGATGAGGAAGAAGGTGATTGAAATACATCAGTCTGCGAAGGGTTACAAAGCTATTTCAAAGTCTCTGGGACTCCAAAGAACCACAATGAGAGCCATTATCTCCAAATGGAAAAACTCGGCACAGTAGTGAACCTTCCCAGAAGTGGCCGACCTTCCAAAATTCCTCCAAGAGCACAGCAACTACTCATCCAGCAAGTCACAAAAGAGCCAAGGACAACATCAAACTACAGGCCTCTCTTGCATCAGTAAAGGTCACAGTTCATGACTCCACTATCAAAAAACACTGGGCAAAAATGACATCCATGGAAGAGTGGCAAGGCGAAAACCACTGCTAACCCAGAAGAACATTAAGGCTTGTCTGAATTTTGCCAAAATACACCTTGATGATCCTCAAACCTTTTGGGAGAATGTTCTGTGGACTGATGAGTCGAAAGTGGAACTGTTTGGAAGACATGGGTCCTGTTATATCTGGCATAAACCAAACACTGAATTCCACAAAAAGAACATCATACCTACGGTCAAGCATGGTGGTGGAAGTGTGATGGTGTGGGGATGCTTTGCTGCTTCAGGGCCTGGGAAACTTGCAATAATTGAGGGAAACATGAATTCTGCTCTCTACCAAAAAATCCTAAAGGAGAATGTCCGGTCTTCAGTCCGTAAATTGAAATTCAAGCGCAACTGGAATATGCAGCAAGACAATGATCCGAAGCATAGGACTAAGTCCACCTCTAAATAGCTCGAAAAAGCTAAATTTAAGTTTTGGAGTGGCCTAGTCAAAGTCCTGACTTGAACCAGGTGAGATGCTGTGGCAGGACCTTAAATAGGCAGTTTTTGCTTCAATAAAAAAAAAAAAAAGAAAAAAAAAACCTGTATTGTGTGTTTACTCAGGTTGCCTTTGTTTTATGTTGTATTTTGTTTGATAATCTAAAACGATTTAGTATGAGATCTACACAAAAACAGAAGAACAGCACTGTATTGTACTATTTTGGTAGCAGTTACAGTAAACTATTGTTTCTTGAAAGAGATATGCACTCTTATGGTATCTTATGCACTATCTTATGGTCTAATGGTTACAGTAGCGTAAATGACTGTTTCATGATACAGCTTTTGTCCATAGTACGTACTAAGCACAGTACAACTGTATATATATATATATATATATATATATATATATATATATATATATATATATATATATTTTATTATTATTATTTTTTAAAGCCCCTTTAACATAAATGAGGGAGTGACATTTGCACACTGGGATGTCAGTGAGTGCACACAGGGTGAAATACTCCCAGCAGTTAATTACTGGAACAAGGGGGAAAGAGTAATGAAATGAATCTTTGATGACTCTGTCAGGGTTTTACATTTCCCTTCACGTCCTTGCTTAGCTAGAGCCACTAAAATACCCAGCATGTTTCACTGTGCAGCCAAGAGAGTCTGGGGAAAAAATAGATTTTGGTTTTGGCATGTTCATTTATGCTTGGTTCAGACCCAGTCATGATCCAGGTTAGGGTTTGGTTTAAAGATGGGGGTCAGGTTCAAGGTTACAGAGATCTATTTAAAGTTACGGTTAAGGATAGTGTTACTGCAGTTACAACATGCATATCCTCAGGAATGGTTTCAGACATTTTTTACAACAGCAAAAAAATCTTTAAATGATCTTAGACCTGTGGAAAATAGTCCTTTGTGCAGCCATGCTAGTTCTCCACTTGTGCCCTCTGCCTCATGAGCCAGCGGAATAGTGGAAGTGTTTTCTCCAGTTAATGGCTAAGAATTGGATCTATAGGCCTTGTCCCAGAACAACAGCACAGTCCAGAATGCCAATGGATGATATAGAAACACTATTATAGTGGAGTTGTAAACCTCCACACGCTTAACACACTATCATAATAGAATATTGATCATATCACAGCTCTGACCCTGCTGCCATGCACTTCAGAGTATAAAAGGTCATTTGGTGTGAGAAAAGAATAAGGGGTAAGTGAGGGGAAGGGAAAATACTGTAGCTGGATCTCCAATATAAGGTCTTTACACAATCGTGATTTACAAGCAATGCCAGGAGAGTGCCGGTATGCTGTTTGTCGGTTTGTCATAGCTCAAATATACCTAATTAATTTTAGTCACTGCACTGTGCTATGCAACATATGTTTGCTTCTGTCCTGTTTTTTAGTAATTAATTTAGCTTTTCAAACACACAATGATGTAGTTTGCACAAATCCACATCTGCCTCATATAACATAAAAATGGGGTAATTTAGAGTATTAAGCGCTGATCAGAGCATTTGGGAAATGTGCTACAGGAAAAAAAACAATGACAAATAACCACGCACCATGCATACAGAGCTACAAATTACACCACAAGCAAGAGACGGTTATGCTTGATTGAAGCAATTTAATGTTTTCTCAGAAAAAAAGAGGAAACACAGGTCCTGGGAGGACGGTTAGGAAAATGACTTTTTAATTGTTCAAATGGTTCAACTCTCTTGGCGACGGCGTAAATACTTGCACCCAGTAAGTGGAGACGTCTTTAAGACGGCCAACTCCGACAGTCTCAGAAAAGAAAAAGAGGAATTTACCCAGCACCCACTCCAGCATAAGAAGTATGTGTCAGGAACAACCTTGACACACACTATACATAAGAAAAGTGAGTAATCCCTAATGTGACATTATCGGGCCGCATAACTTAATGATGTATTCGGTTTTCCTGAGCCTTTGGAAAATATATTCATGAAATTTCAATGTCCAAATGAAAACAAGTCATCTTTTAAGCATGGTCCCCAACAATGACATTTCATTTCTCATGTCTTGTTAAAGCAATGTGTTATTTTTGCAAATAAATAGCCATTTGTCTTATTTGAGGACTTGTCGTCTGGGTCAGCTAATTGAACAGCAGTTATCACGCTGCCTTTTTTTGTTACACAGCAAAAGAAACTGCCATTTTAGCATGAAAATAATCAATTTGACGAGTATTGTGTATACTGGCTACTCAAAGTAATGCAGTATTGATTGTTGCCCTGATGTACTGCTAGTTGCTGAGAGAGGGAGAGAAAGGGAGAGAGATTATTGGCTTTTGATGGATTCCTTTGTGTTTTCTTTTTCACGATTAGTTTCACTGTTGTGGTTTGTACAGTGCTGTAACTGTAAGCCTCATTTTCTCTCTCTTTTTCTCTATCTTTCATGCCAAGAACACCAAAGAGCTCATTTCACAGCCAATCACATTGGACTGACTAATAGTCCTGCGATAAACAACACTGACCTCATGTACTGTAGCATAAAACTAGGGGGCAGTTTAGAGAATTCAGCACTGATCAAGGATCAAGGCATAAATAAACCCTAATTCCACACTACATTCTCAGCAGATCACACCGCATTGCTCTCCATTAAAACTCTCCATTAATAACTCATGTAAATGTGACTGAGGCCTGGCTGTGGATGTATGAATGACAATAACAGCAGCCTTGC
This sequence comes from Cranoglanis bouderius, assembly GCA_023630585.1. Taxonomy (NCBI): domain Eukaryota; kingdom Metazoa; phylum Chordata; class Actinopteri; order Siluriformes; family Cranoglanididae; genus Cranoglanis; species Cranoglanis bouderius. Next base: position 18,525,474 of record CM042539.1, read on the forward strand.
TCACACTTGGATCACCTCACTCCTATTGATTAGACACAGCAGGAAAGATAGATACACCCTGAACGAATATGGACATGCTTCACTGGCTGAGAGCACACAAAAAAGGCTGGCGGCTCTGTTGTTGTGCTGGGAGTGTGTATGTGTAAGCCCAAGAATAAAAGAAATAATTTATGTAAGAAAACCTGGTGAAGGAATAAAAGATGTAAGGAGTGTGGTGTCACATAAAAATGCGTATGCATGTGGGTGTGTGTGTGCACGTCTGTGTGTTTGAAATCTAAAAAGCACTAAATATGCCTATGTGTGCATTTTCTTGGAGTCTGAGCTGACTGGTATCTGCAGGCGTAAATAAACGAGGGTGTGTGTGTGTGTGTGTGTGTGTGTGCTGCAGGGCTGCTTTCCCTCTGTGGTGTCCACATGAAAACACCTCTCGCACATAAGGGCTTTACACATGGAAAAATCAATAGGCCAGTGATAGAACTATGCTGCAGTGGTTCCCCAGGTGAAAGATTGATCTGCGCTCCAGTGAGGCCTCTCTCCAAACCCCAAATAATGGTTAGAGGCCAGCGACCTCCAAGTCTCAGCAGAAAACACACACACCATTCCTCCAATAATTATAGAACTACATGAGTGAACAATGCTTGAAATAGGCTGTGCAGTGAACATGGTGAAGTGTTTTTAGACATGGCAGGATTAAAGAAGACCAAGCCCTGGTTCACAGTGAATAAACCACATTACTGAAACAGAAATACAGTGCACAGATGTTTTTATTTACATGTGTAAAATTATTATGGTAGACATGCCTATTTTTCCTGCTATATTTATGTGACAAGGCATGTATATGTTGACACCAGCCATTATTCTTTCACATCATTAATAATAATAATAATAATAATAATAATAATAATAATAATAATAATAATAATAATAATAATAATAATAATAGAGAGCACGGGTTAGCATGGTTTGCCTCACACATCCGGGGTTGGGGGTTCGAATCCCGCATCCGCCCTGTTTGTGCAGAGTTTGCATGTTCTCCCTGTGCTTCAGTGGTTTCCTCCGGGTACTCCGGTTTCCTCCCCCAGTCCAAAGACATGCATTATTGGCTGAGAGGTTTTTCCAAATTGTCTGTAGTGTGTGAATGGGTGTGTGAATGTGTGTGCAATTGTGTCCTGTGATGGGTTGTCACTCCGTCCAGGGTGGTCCCCGCCTAGTGCCCCGAGTCCCCTGACATGATTTACCAGGGAGGCTGCCAAGAGGCCAAGGGCAACATTAAAGGAGCTACAAGAATATCTCTCTACATGTGACAACAATCTCTGATATTCATCACATGTCTGGGCTTTGGCGTAGGGTGGCTAGATGGAAGCTCTTTCTCACAAAATACATCCAAGCTCAACTAAATCACCCTAAACCATGTGGCAAAATGTGTTATGGTCTGATGAGACCAATTCAAATAGGTATAATAATTCCATAATTAGGTATGTAATAATATAATATAATTCCATAAAGGTATGTTTGGCGCAAAAAAGCACATCAACAAAAGAACACCATACTCACAGTGCAGAATGGTGGTGGCAGCATCATGATTTAGGACTGCTTTTCTTCAGCCAGAACTGCGGGTTTTATTAAGGTGGAGGGAATACCAGTCGATTTTAGTGCAAAAGCTTCAGGTGTCTGCTAGTAAGCTGAAGATGAAAAGGAATTTCCCCTTTCAGCATGACAATGACCCAAAGCATACATCCAGATCAACAAAGGAATGGCTTAACCAAAAGAAGATAAAAGTTTTTGAATGGCCTAACCAGAGTCCAGACCTGAATCCAACTAAAAATCTGTGGGGTGACCTGAAGCGGGCTGTGCACAGGAGATGCCCTCAAAATTTGATGGATCGAGATTGCTTTTGCATGAAAGGGTGGGAAAATATTGGCAAGTCAAGATGTGCCATGCTGATTTTTTAGTTTTCTTTTTTTTTCACTAAAAAAGTTTCTGATTGTTTTTCACTTTATTTGTATACTTTGCAATTGCACATTAAAGGTGAGAAAAGATCTGACATGTTTTATCTTAGGCTGGCCACACACTTGAAGATTTTAAGCCCGATTTGCCCCCTCCCCAATGATAGATCTTCGCTGCCGACTTTTTGTCCAAAAAATCCTCAATTGTGTGCTGTCATTACGATTATTTTACTGCTCTGGATCCAGTCGGAGCCTCCCCGATCCCAAATCAGTTTGATATTTCCGACTCTTGATCAGGCTGCCAGAGGCGGGATACCCGCAATAGCCAATGAGAGCGAGCAAGCGTCACCAACCGGGTGTTGCATGCTTTTATAGCGGAAACATGGCCGCCACAAACATGCCACGAAAGTGGAGTATGGTTCCTCAACAGAGACAACTGAAGAATTTTTAATAGTATGTTGAGCCTAGGAGGCTGCATTCTCTGGTTCTTGAGAGAGAGAGAGCAAGAGAGAGAGAGAGAGAGAGAGAGACAGACAGAGAGAGAGAGAGAGAGAGAGAGAGAGAGAGAGTTAAATGACTTTCTGCTGTGTGAATGAGGAGGCTGATATGTGTCTAATAAACAAAATGTAGTGTGAGTGACATTGTCTTATGAAGTAACGTTTGATAAAACGTGAGTTTCTGTGAGATCTCGTGTCTGTGAAATCGTAACTACAATCGACAGGTGTGTGGTCTCGTGGTCTGGCCGAATCATGTAGAGTGTGCGTTCAGAGGATTATAATGTTAAAAATTGGTTGAAACTGTCCTTATGTCTGTGGCCTCCCACGATTTTAAAATTGGTTAAGATAAAAAAAAAAAATCGTCTAGTGTGTCCCTGGCTTTAGTTTCATTTATTTACTTCCCAAAAACCTGCAACTTTAACAAGGGTGTGTAGACTTTTCATATTCATTGTGTTTTGTTATCCTTCTTAATATCCTTTTTGTTTGCCTTTTAGAATATATAAATGTCCTCTTCAACATTTTATCCACCTTATAAACTCTAAATTCGAATTGTAGAGTGCTTTTTACAATAATTATTGTCACAAAACAGCTTTACAGAAATCTGGTAAATATTTAGATTTTTAGAATATACTTCATGAGATGACATGAAGAAGAAACCTTGAGAGGAACCAAACCCAAGAGGATACTGAATATTAACACTGGATAGTGGGATTTAAATCATTACAGTACAGGTGTAGAAGAGGAAAGACAAACAATACTAAATGTGTTGAAAGCATATTACTGTTCCATCAAACAGACCAGCTACAAATAGTTCATATATTAGAGCCTTTGAGTGAATATAATGATTAAAAAATCATGGTGTAGTAGTAGGGCTGGGTCATGTGATGATATAATATTGATATTGTGAAATCCTGTATAAATCTCATGATGCTTTCTAAGTAGTGTGAGTATCATCAAGCATCAGTAACTTTCTAATACCACTGTTACCACAAGCAGCTGACTGCAATTAAAAGAGCTAATGGAAACTAATGGTTGTGTTTGAGTTTATTTCACAAAAAATGTTGAAAATGTGGAAATGTTGAAATGAACCCAACACAACCATTAGTTTCCATTAGTTTCCACAATCAGATGTTTCCTTATACTATAGTTTGAACAACACAGAAACATCTGAAAATCCAGAGAAGAGACAGTGTTCAGCTAATGGTGATTTGACCTCCGGGCACCTCGCTCATCAGTAAAAACGAGCCCACTTTGAGTGATTACTTTCCTACAGGAACTAACAGCTGTATGTGCAAATTCTGCATATAAATCAATTACCAGGCCCTATGTACTTTAACTGCACCCATTAATTAAGCAATGTCAGAAGCAATGAAGCGTGAAGTTCATTACATTTTTAGCATTCAAACACTGGATTATTTGAAGAGAAGATAGCTTTACCTAATGATTAGAGTTAGTCAAGTGGTTGCCAGGAAATGAAGTTAGAAGAATCAAGAGCTGAGTATTTTAACGGCACACATAAGGCTAGACAACCTCCACACACAAAGAACTTACAGATGAATTTTTTTTTAAAAATGAAAAATGTCTGTGAAGACCTCACAATTTGAATAAATTGTACATAACACACATAACAACAATATAATATAATATAATATAATATAATGTAATATAATATAATATAATATAATATAATATAATATAGTCATCCATAAGTAATATTTTAAATACATGCACAAAAACCCTATTATTTTTCAATTGTTAATTCTGAAAACATCTCATGAATTGCAGTGTCATTATAACTACAATCCAATCATGTGTTCATATAATCATGTGTGGTGGTCAGATGAGACAAAACAAAGGGGGACTGCATATAAGAAAAACAACCTATCTCCCAGTGTAAAATATGGAAGTGTATCAGTGATAGATTTGGGGCTGTCTTGTGGCTGGTGATTCAGGGCTCTTATGAAGGGCTCTATCATGAATTCTACTAAGTACCAGGACATTTCAGTACAAAAACTGGTTGTCTCTGCCAGGAGGTTCAGACTTAGACCATAGAGAGAAGTGATGAGGTTATAAGACAAACATGCTTCCAAAATCAACACAGAAGTGGTTAAAGAATCTTTTTTTTAAAAAAAAATTCGAGTATTTGCCTTGATGAGTAGGAAATTTGGGGAATTTGTACCTAAAAAAGACATACGGCAGAGTCGATGCAAATAGTTTCATTTAGAACTTGAAATGTAAATTACTAAACCTGGACAAATTAATATGTCCAGAGACTATATGTTAAATTATACTATTTACTGAATTATACTATTTAAGGTTTTTAAAAATTACATGTTTTAAATAATGAAAAGATTATGTGCCAGTGTAAAAAGGGTAAAAACATAAAAAGGGCAATTAGTTATATTTTGAACTCAAACACACAGGGACATTGTATAGATTTATTTAGACTAAACAACACCTTCTGCGTTATATTTTATATAGCTTTGTAAATAAATATGACTGTGGAACTGTACTAGAGAGATGAACACCATTCTTCCAAAAAAAAAAAAAAATAATAAATTCCCTCAATTGATGTTTTGATAATGATGGTGTTGGAGAGCACTGTAGGACAAAATCCCTCACAGTTGTTGAGTTGGGTTGAGATCTGGTGACTGTGAAGGCTATAGCATATGATTTACCATGATTTATCATTTTCATACTCAGCAAACCCTTTAGTGACTCTTTGTGTGCTATGGACGAGGGCGGAGTCATCCTAGAAGAGACCACTCCTGTCAGGAGGGAAATGTTTCATCATATGATATCATTGTAGATAGTACACAATGTTTCCAGAAACAGGCAGAGCAAAGTGCTTCTGAATTTGTAGGAGGTGAAACCCAATTGTTCCCCATCATTCCCAGGACCTTTAGTTTACCTTTTCGTATAAGCTACTTTATTTAGCATGCATGCACACACTGCATGCATAAGGAAATCACAGATACATTTTTTCCATTTTTCCTTCAATCTTTTGCCCTCTAACTAGCAGCGTTCCTGGGTTTGCACTATGTGCATGTGAATCATAGTTTGTGCATTACGACTTAGAAGAAAGACTTTTCTTTTAACTGAAATCAGCAGCTGTGGAACATGAGTACCCAGGGGTCCTGCTTGCAGGAATCAATTTGAAATTTAAATCACTGTGAAATGGTGTTTGTCATTAGCAATCAAATATTTGAACCAGTGGAACACTCCAGTCCTTTGGTAGAGAGAGCAACTGCTCTCAAAGCAAAAGCTTGCACAAAGGTAAGGAAAAGAGGAAGAGTTTTAATTGCCAACGGCAAAAAAACCCAAAAAAAACAGACAGGCCTGGAGAAGAAGAAGAAAGTAACTTGTTTGTCTGTATATAATTGAGTGGGTTAACTTTGTCAACACAGCAGTGACATTGATATGGCATCTTAGTGTGTGCGGCACTGGTATATGTGAATATTAGGTGCTGCGATCTTTGCTGAGATCTTTAAGCACATTCAAACTGGCCACTTTATTAGACATATCAACATACCTTGTTAGTCCACCAGTTAAGTTAAAGACTAAGACTAAGTGTTAACCGACTTCTAATCCTTCATCCATGGTCAAGTTCTGGCTGGATATTTTTTGGGTGGTTGACTTCTCATCATGGCAGTGACTCTGAGATGTTTCAAAATGAGCAATGTTATTGTGCCTCATACACCCATATGAGCAACATACACATTGCCATGTCTATGAAGAAATATCCAACACACAAATAATATCTGGTCAGTGGTGGTTCTCTAGTGGGCAGTTGACAAAATGTGCATAGCAACACATGGACTTTACCCATTAATAACATACATACGTAAAGTATTAATAATTGTAGGTAAAAAGTAAGATGCCCCCAATAGCTCCCACTGAGTATGTTTGTGTGTGTGGCCATTGTATTGAAAAGTCAATTACAAAGGACAGAAAATCAATCATAACACAGGAGTAATTTTTTGGCCTTGTCAAAACTGTCAAAAAATATTCTGAAAGAAAGAAAAACAGCACTGATGATGAAAAAAATGCAAAAATGTTTTGTATGTACAATGCAGAAGTCATTTCATTTAGAAGTGAGTCTGTATTTAGAGCATTAGCCTAATAAACAAGACTTAAGAATCTTCTCTAATCCTCGATACAGTAGCACAGGAGCTAAAAGCTGCAATGGCCATAAGAATGTAATGACTGCAGAGGGGACCACAGTTCCTGATCACTTCATACCTGTCCCCATCACACACACACACACACACACACACACACACACACACACACACACACACACACACACTCCAATCTAGCTGCAACTTCGAGCCATAATGACTTGCCATAAAGAGAATCATCATCAGAATCATCATCAAAATGACAGGTTATTAAGATCCAATATTAAGTGATGGGCTTTAATAATGATATGTTATCTATAAAACCTTTACAACCTGGCTCAGTGCAAGAGCAGGTCTCCATCTCTCAGACACATGTTAATAAGCCCACAACCTTTAATTAAGCTGTATGTATAAGTAGGCTCCCATTAAGGCCTGATTTGTGGGCCAGTTCATTTCATCAAAGCCCTGGCCAGCAGACACATACTCAATACAAATCAAGGCAGCTGGAATATTATCCTGCCTAATGGGTTCCCAATATTGATATTTTATCACTGGCTGCTGATAAGTGACTTTTAGGATCCAAATTTTTCACAATGTGGAGGCAGCACTGAGGATGTAACAACCAGCATTTATTTCATAATGGAATGCTTTTTTTTCTTTATAATGATTATAATGTCCACATCAGACTGTATATGCAGGTTTAGCTTTTTGGTGTCTGTAGGATTTCTATGTTTTCAGTTACAAGGAAACTAAATGTTTAAATATAGTAGAGATCTAGATGTGTACTACAAAGAATATTTAGCATATCTTTTCAAAAAAAGAAGACGAAAACATAATTTTGGTGTGTCAGTCATAGTTTTAATACTATATATATATACAGGTGCATCCCAATAAATTAGAATGTCGTGGAAAAGTTCATTTATTTCAGTAATTCAACTCAAATTGTGAAACTCGTGTATTAAATAAATTCAGTGCACACAGACTGAAGTAGTTTAAGTCTTTGGTTCTTTTAATTATGATGATTTTGGCTCACATTTAACAAAAACCCACCAATTCACTATCTCAACAAATTAGAATACTTCATAAGACCAATAAAAAAAACATTTTTAGTGAATTGTTGGCCTTCTGGAAAGTATGTTCATTTACTGTACATGTACTCAATACTTGGTAGGGGCTCCTTTTGCTTTAATTGCTGCCTCAATTCGGCGTGGCATGGAGGTGATCAGTTTGTGGCACTGCTGAGGTGGTATGGAAGCCCAGGTTTCTTTGACAGCTCATCTGAATTTTTTGGTCTCTTGTTTCTCATTTTCCTCTTGACAATACCCCATAGATTCTCTATGGGGTTCAGGTCTGGTGAGTTTGCTGGCCAGTCAAGCACACCAACACCATGGTCATTTAACCAACTTTTGGTGCTTTTGGCAGAGTGGGCAGGTGCCAAATCCTGCTGGAAAATGAAATCAGCATCTTCAAAATGCTGGTCAGCTGAAGGAAGCATGAAGTACTCCAAAATTTCTTGGTAAACGGGTGCAGTGACTTTGGTTTTCAAAAAACACAATGGACCAACACCAGCAGATGACATTGCACCACAAATCATCACAGACTGTGGAAACTGAACACTGGACTTCAAGCAACTTGGGCTATGAGCTTCTCCACCCTTCCTCCAGACTCTAGGACCTTGGTTTCCAAATGAAATACAAAACTTGCTCCCATCTGAAAAGAGGATATTGGACCACTGGGCAACAGTCCAGTTCTTCTTCTCCTTAGCCCAGGTAAGACGCCTCTGACGTTGTCTGTGGTTCAGGAGTGGCTTAACAAGAGGAATACGACAACTGTAGCCAAATTCCTTGGCACGTCTGTGTGTGGTGGCTCTTGATGCCTTGACCCCAGCCTCAGTCCATTCCTTGTGAAGTTCACTCAAATTCTTGAATCGATTTTTCTTGACAATCCTCATAAGGCTGCGGTTCTCTCGGTTGGTTGTGCATCTTTTTCTTCCACAATTTTTCCTTCCACTCAACTTTCTGTTAACATGCTTGGATACAGCACTCTGTGAACAGCCAGCTTCTTTGGCAATGAATGTTTGTGGCTTACCTAGTGAACCAAACTGAGAGACCATTTTGAAGGCTCAGGAAACCTTTGCAAGTGTTTTGAGTTGATTAGCTGATTGGCATGTCACCATATTCTAATTTGTTGAGATAGTGAATTGGTGGGTTTTTGTTAAATGTGAGCCAAAATCATCACAATTAAAAGAGCCAAAGACTTAAACTACTTCAGTCTGTGGCATTGAATTTATTTAATACACGAGTTTCACAATTTGAGTTGAATTACTGAAATAAATGAACTTTTCCACGACATTCTAATTTATTGGGATGCACCTGTATATATATATATATATATATATATATATATATATATATATATATATATATATATATATATATATATATATATATATATATATATATATATATATATGTTTACACACACGCACACACAAAACAACTTTATAAGTTAAGGCAAGTTTCATGCAGATTATCTATAATATATAAGGTTATGTTGGGGCATATCTTATATTAGTGGGCACTAATGCATCATACATCATACACTAATACAAAAATACATCATTGCAACCCTTGCAATTAAGCTGATAATCTTAAAAAAAGGAGTAGCACACTTCTAAAGATGCTGTTGTGTCAGTTGATTTTGTATTTGAGACTTTTCACACTTTTCACTTAGATTCTCATGTGATTTCCTGTAAAGCAACTTTAGCCTCTGTGATCCTTCACTGTTGTGTTGGGCTCACAGGCACTCCCACTGAGAGGTCCCACCCTGTTACAGCCTGAACACACACACACACACACACACACACACACACACACACACACACACACACACACACACACACACACACACACATGCATGAAAAAATCAATGATAAACACATGGTTTTAAAATTCAAAATCTCAGCTACATTTGAACAAGACCAAACACTTACGCCATACAGGATTCTTGCTCTTCCTTTCTCTGAGTGCATGTGTTGAGCTCTTCATCCTCTTCATCCTTCTGTCGACTTCCTTCTGCCCTGTCTTCTGACACTGGACATTCTGATGAGCAGCCGCACTGCCCAAATCCCCGACAAGCTGAACACCGTGGACAGGATCACAAAGCCAGAAGATAAATTAGAATTGCGTCTATTTAATAATTGAAGTCATCCTTATCAAATTAACACTGAATGAATAGCTTTCCTCACCTGTCAATTAGAGGCACCCTAGACAACTGTGAGTGTGTATTAGGTCATGATGTTGAGGTTCAAACACAGATGAGGTTGAAAATAAAAAACCCTTATCAAAAACAAAGCCACATGTGTCACAATTATTGCCATCCCTAAAAATTCTTATGGACACAGTGATGATAATCACTGATTTCTGGTATCACTTGGATATAAATCAACCCCTCAAAATTAAAGTATTTATTACAAATCAATCTTTCTGAAATAGCAGAGTGGAGATGTGGGCACAGTTAAAGTGCTGCAGAACGTGACCTACAGAGTGATCTAGTGAAAGTTGAATACTTTCCAATGAAAGTTTGATACGTTAATATACATTGTTTGATTGTAAGAAGGATGTTAACCTTTTTATGAGAGTTAGTTGGTATCAGTAAAAGGTGACACAAATATTCTCTTTTTCATTTATCAACATGGAGAAGATTAGAGAATACATGAATAAAATGAGATAAATGTGTGTTGAGCTTCATAAGTGAGGCAATGTTATAAAAATAGGTACATGCCTGAAAATGCCCATTATCACTGTTACAATATTAAGAGGTGCAAAAAATGCAAGGATGGCAGCATTTTGGAGTAACCAAGTCCCTAAATTTACACTTACACACCACCTCCATGCAAATACGCTATTAAGAAGATGTGCTAGAATAGAAAGCATTTTCTTTCAGCTAAACGTAGCATCTGAATTGAGACACTAGACACTACTGGAACTTTGACTGGAGCTGGTTCTTTAGTCAGATGAGAAAAAGTAACCTTATTTATGTTACATATGGCAGAGTATCTGTGATATTGTGGAGCTTTTTTTCCCTCCAATGGCCTTACAAAAATGGTTAAATGACCACAAAATAAAGTTTTTTGTGATAACCATCCCAGTGCTCTGACCTAAACCCATGGAAAGCCTTATTTGGAATTTGGAGAGATTGTTATCGTGGAGTGATCAAGTATTACAGAAGAGCACTCTGTATGTTGGCAAAGGGAGGTTGCACAGAGTACAACCTCCTTCCCACAGATATTTGTCAACTTTTTTCTTTTTTTTACCCCTCTTTATTAAGGGTGCCAATAATTGTGGAGGTGACTGTATATCAGTAGTGAATTAAAAATCTGCTGTTCTGCACTGCACATATTTGAGGAGTTTATCTTATTCTGTCTGTAAATATTTCTGAGATATCCTAAAAGCATTTTTTGACCAGCACAAACCTGCAAGATAATTGCACCATTCACAAACCCAAGGTCTACCTACACAAGAGATATGCCTTCCAGCTTGTAATGCAACACACACACACACACACACACACACACACACACACACACACACACACACACACACACACGCACACACACACACACACACACACACACACACACATAGCCAAGGATATCATTTTGTGGCAAACAAATAGAAAAAAAAGAATAAATGAAAATAAGTTAACAAAAGGTGTGTGCTAAATAAATCACCTCTGTATTTTTTAAGTGATGCGTCAACCCCATAGCAAATGAAGCATAGTCTCCCCCTCGACAGCAGCAATCAAACACGTGCAGGAGTAATTATCAGAACGGGCCAGGGAGGAGAGAGGATTGATGCAGCTTGTCAATTAAAGTAGCTGCAAGGTTCTTTCTTAAAGGTTAACTTTTTCATATTCTGAGAACTGATCTGAGTCAGAGTAGAGGTAAGAAGTGTTTCACATGGCTGCATACAAGGTGAGTCATGAACATGAGGCACAGATAAAGAACGATTAATGTGAGATTTGATAGAGTAATATGTCAGTGTGGACCACACAATATGCCAGTGTGGACTCTTTAGACTTTGTACAATACAGCTTTTACTTATTTGCATATCCAAGCAGAATTTAGTGAAATCAAGCATATATACAGTGAGCTAGTGAACAGAAATCTTGCTCCTTAGCATAGAACCTAGTCTAAATCTTTAAACCTGACCTACAGCACTGGTGTTCATTGTATGCCAGTAATTCAGCTGCAGATATGTTTACTGGTGGTAGGCAGTCACACAAAAACCAGATAAACGGTTCCAATGTTTGAAAGCATGAAAGCAAAACTGTCAGTGCTTAGCGCATGCTGAATGTTCAGTGTGGTTTTGTTTTCCATTTTCTCTTCTCACAAAGGCATTAATAATCTGTTTGGAGGTAATATTCAAGCTGTTGGAGCTTTAGTTGTGCATTTTTAATGGAAATTTTACAGAAGTGATGCCAGGCTTCACATATGCTCCACTAGACATATGGGCAGGAGAGACGACACAACACAGTGGGCCACAGCAACATTTTCTTAGGCCACAGACACTTAAACAGTAGCCTGAGAGGAAAGACATGCGCAGACGCACATAAAGCCTCTGTCATTCTACTGCAAAGCATAATGAATTCACACACGTTTATGTCCAGCGGCAACTTGTTTCTACAGATGAAGCTGCACTGAGCTCAATCAGGAGCTGAGTAGTTATGGTTGCACTCAGGTTTCAGTTGTTATAATGTGCAGTTTGGAGCCATTCAGAAGTTGGTAAACATCTGTTTAAATAATGGTTTGGTTTCATAAGCAATTTCTAACTTTGAGTTTAGCATCACCGCGGTGTAATAAAGGTAGGCTGTGATTACTAAATGACTGTTTACATCAAATAATTGTTCGGTCCATATGGTGAGGAAATTTGTTTTGCACTGCACTGTGTTTAAAATCAGCCTTCCAAATATTATGATAAGTGAAATGAGATTTATCCATCAGACACTAATGTCTCAAGATAAGAGGTTGAACACTTGCAACTGCATCATCGTAACTTCCATAGTAAATAACACTATTATCAGAGATACATAAACTACTGCCAAGACATAAAACCACCAAACCTAACTTCAAGTGTTTTTCTGAGTGTTTGACCTTCTGTAGTACATCTTCATGCCCCTTTGCATATCTTCGGTATATCTCTTTGGAGCAAGAAGATGGTTGAAGGAAGTGAAGACTGCCTAGTGGCATGCCTTCCATTCTTCACACAGCTGCAGGTGAAGTTCTCACACCTACTGCTCTGAATGAGCTACGGTTTTCTCTGCTACATTTCTCTGATTCAAAGCAGGAAACACATGAATGTCCTCAAGGTAGTAGATCTCCTGGACTGAAATTAGGAGGCACTAACTGTTGTTTTTTTTGTTTGTTTGTTTTTTTTTAGCTTCAGGTACTGGTAGGGATGATGTCATACCATTCATACAATACACCACTGCCTGCATTAATCCTTGAGCAACCATTTCAGATGTATATTTGTTAAGTGAAGCCCTGTAGGACTTTCTTGTAACACCAAACCTGTTTTTTTTTCTTTTGGGATCACTTAACACTCCTTTGTATTCTATGCATTTGTGGCGCATCACTGAGACTGATAGATATGCCGCGTGTTGGCGTCGTTCTCATCCGTCAAAAGCTGACTTGTGATCCGCCATTAGCTGAGTGCAGTCCCTGGGAGCAAGCTGTTGACACACACACGGCATAAATCTGCTGCTTTTGACATGAAAGTTTTCAAATATTAATTTTGTTGGGCTGATCCAGGTTGTTCTTGGGGGGATGCGAGTTAATTCATATGCTTGCAGTTGTTACCAAGTGGAATCTGCGGAACATTTAATTAGACAGCAATCTGGCCAGCAGTCTGCTCAGTGCTGCTCGACTGGGTGCAGTAATGTGTAGCATCGTGCAAAAACGTACCAAGAATACAAGCACTGGGGAACGCATCACTGCTTTCCGTTTAGTTCCTAGCTAAAACCCAGAGAGCAGGAGTTAGACCCAGGTCAGCAGGTGAAGAATACAATAATGCTTAGCACTTCTTTTAACTCTCTTTGATCTGAGTGATGCCACCGCCCCAGGCCAGATAGTCCTAGAGTATGTGTATGTGTCTGTCTTCCATCTCTCTCTCCCTTTTTCTAGTGAAAATAACAAAAAGAAATCTTATTATGCCCATTATCACCAATGATCATTCATTACTTCTTTCTTTAATTTGCACATTAAAATGGGTGTGAAGACAAAGCTACCAAAATAGGTATTTCCATAACAAGAACTTCCCTTTATAGCATTTTTTGTATCCCAAAACTACCAACATTCCTTGATAAATAGCTGAATAGATTAGAGAAGACCTGACTGGTAGGTTAATGCATGGGTGGGATTGGAAAGTTATACAGTATATTAGCTTCTGAGAGGGAAGAAGCAAGAGAGTCTGAGAAAGAAACATGCCCCACCTCTACAATGGCTCCACTGGGCTGTCTGAGGAAGTGTCTGTAGCGCTGACGCAGGCCGCTCAGGTACAGCATGTAGATGGACACATGAGTGCTCGTCTCTCCCACTACAGTGGGTATAACCCCAGGGGATTCGCACCCTCCAGACTCTTCCTGGGTCCAGATGTAATCATACACTGCCACCTAGTGAGACAATCCCCCATCCCCCAACTCATTAGAAACTACTCAAAAAACTGCAATGATCAAACAGCACAAGACTGACTAGTTGAAAAGGCAGAGACGAGAGAAAGAAAGTGGCAGTTGGAGAAAGAGGTCACCATCATCATCTCCTCCGCCCAACAGTGTTATGTCTACGTGTAGGTGCTTACAGGAAATCTGGCCCAGCTGAAATAGAAAACTTAAGTAGTGAAGTCTCTATACTCCATGGAGTCTGGTAGGTATGCACACAATCAAACAAAGAGTGGAGGTGAGAAGGGTTTTAGTGGCACATACCTGCACAAATGCTCACTTTGACGTAATTACCTGTCCGTACCTTTGACAACACTTCAGCACTTTTGAGATGAATCAAATCCCAAACCATTTGACAGTAATCCTCTTTAATTTAACTACTCTTCTTCAGCTTTACTGATGATCCAAGCTCACTGGGGCAGGAATGTAGGGGATCAAGTTGCCAGAGTACTCAACCAATTCTGACCCTGGCACAGCACAAAGCACACCCACAGCTTCAAGAAAAGTTATTCTAATCCAAATATTTAAAAAAAAAAATAATAATAAAATAAAATAAAATACACAATGTGCTATTTGCTTGTATTAATAATGATCTCAAACCTATGCAAGTCATCTGTGCACACAAAATTACTGAGGTCCAAGTAAAACGAGAACAAAAATTTACATAATTGCTCAATATCAGATGTGATGAAGTCAGTTAAAAGGAAAGTCCAGCCAGCGAGTCAAACATGTTTCCATCTAGTATGGTCATGCTAGCTACTGGCCCTTTACCATTTATCATGGCCATGCTTGCTTCTACTGTGCTTATATTCATTTCCATTTTTGACTGAACTATGCCTTTATCGTGTGGGCAGGTATCAGCTTGCACAGCTCTAATCTGGCTGTGATGATTCTTGGTGTGGTGTTTAGGTGCCATACAGCATGGAAAATATCAGCAAGCCAACTGTGTAGCAAGGAATATAGGTTTTGGCATCAGTGTGACAAGATCAAGCCGTCTCTCGCCCAGCTGAACAGGCTTACATGCAACATAGTGTCAGGTTTTACATACACACATACTAACCATAAGCACACAGACATTTACATAAAACAGTACACCTGGCTGGCATATTCATGGGTAACCTTTTTTTCTACATACAGTATTTATGCATAGGCAAGTTATTTAGTCAGAGATAGAGTCCAAGCCCATTGTTCAGAGAGTAAGGTCAGCTGGTCTGAGAAACCAGCAGAAGTGCACAGATATTTAGAGGTTGGGAGGAAAATAGGAACTCTTCTGAGAAGGGGAACAGATTTAGGGGCATCTGTCTCAGTGATAGAGAACGAAGCCAACAGGCTAGGACAGGCCTAAATTACTGCATGAATATTTCTGTCTGTTTTTTTTTTTCTTTCTCAAACTACACTTCTTCCTTGTTCCATCCTCTCCCTTGTTCAATTTCCCCCCCTCTCTCTGTTCTTTGCATGGCTCTTTTCTACAGGCTCAATCAAGGTGAAATGCAGGGTGAATTTTTTTCAAGTTTATCAACTATAAGACTCAAGGTGACCCCTCAATTGGCCGGGTAATTATGACTCTGATCAACAACAACAAAAAAACAGTAAGAGGAAAGTGCTGTTGGGGAAATGAGGGCAGGGTCAGGCAGAGACAGAACCTTAATTTCAAGTCAGCTTTTTGGCTACTTAAAGGTGTTGCCTACACAGGCTGCTGTGGCTACGAGCACAAGAGTCATTACCGAATGCAATTAGACACTTCATAAGTACAGAAAGCCTGGAGAGAATGCTCACATTGTGCACCGTCAGAGGAGATTTTGAAAGGCATCAAAAAGAAATTACTTAGTAAATTAGAAACACTCTCCTTTCCCTATCATTTACAACCTGAAGTGTCCGTGTCAGATCCCAGTGTGGCCTGTATTGCATGTGTTTCCTGTATTGTATTTTACTGTACATAGTTTAATACGAAATCATCCCATTTCCAAGGTTGTACATTATGCAATACTGAGTAATCATCTGTAATATGTAATCATGAGGAAATATGGTAGTCTATTGAGTCTGGATCAGTGCTAATCTGCATGTATAATTTTTGGGTTCAAATCCTGATATACATACATACATCATGATATGTCTTAAATGGCTCATTTTGATCAGGTTTTTCACATCATAATTCATCCACTGAATCTTTTATTTAAAAAATATAATGGGGAGAGTAAGTAGGTGCTATCCTGGTGTGTGTATGTGCGTGAGTGTTTGTATGGGGTAGAGTGGTTTCTGTGCCATTGTCCCAGCGCTGGCACTAAGTGACTGATTTAGACTCAAAGCCTGGGTGTTCTCAGAGAGCCCATCTGTGGATTAAGCAGATAGCATTCAAGTGAGCTAACCTAATTCTAACCAATCTAGCCTGGATTTATTGTGGACGTCTGTACATGGGGATCTGATAGAGCCTCATATCAGTCCCTTTATTTGCATCAACAGAGACAGAAACTGCTTCTTTGAGGACTATAAACATCAAACCATGTCTCCAAACCATGACATAAATTCTGCATTTTGCAGATGTTACGGCAAATGCACAGACAGGCCAGGATTCAGGAAGTGGAAATAAAAACGGCAGCCGATGCTCAACTCTCCTCGAAATGAGCCTGTGCCTGCTCCCAGCCAAATGAGATTACATGTTTCCAGATTTGTAAAAATGGATATACGAAATTTGATAAGCGTCGCACTCAAGTGTAAGTGTCTCCTGTATTCAATACATTCTTAATGCACAAGCTAAAAGAGTGTCGTAGAAGGAAAAGCTGCTTCATAATAGAGTCGTATATGGAGGGTCATATAAAATTGGTGTGGCTCATACAATATGCTGTGCAACACCAAGAGGGAAAGTGACAATAACAAGACAACAGAAATGCAGTTTGAAAGAAACATGGTTTTAAAGACACATATGAAATAATAAAACTATACAGGTGCAGTCAGTGGTGCCATCAGTGATCACAAAGCAGGAAATGCTACATATCACTGGCACAGCACTAGTGCTTTGCTTCTGCAAAGCTCCTTTCTTATCTTTTAAATTTTGCTTTTATTAGCATCACATTATAAAATACTGGTAAATAATGGTAAAAACCTTGACCTTCCCATCAACCAGCTGAGTAGGGGAAAAAAGAAGAAAAAATAGAGGCTATCCTTCAGGAAAGGAAAGGGGCCTAAACAAAGCTTTGTATCATCTCGCTCTCAGTGATCCAAATAAGATAGTGCCATCATTACAGAGTCTACTCATCTGCAGCGCTCCCTTTTTAGCCTAATTTTACCTTCCATCTGCATACTCGTTGAGCTAATTAAATCTTTCCCTTCTCTCTCGCCATCTCTGTCTCTCTAGTCATCGGGATGACAAATAATGCAATGCAATTTTGGCACATTATTATGTATGAAATGTGAGGAATAATGTATTCCACTCGGCTGAATATTTCTAGACTTGCATGTAATGAGCACAACAGCAAAGTCAACTGTGTGTAAGCATGTGCGTCTATGTATATGTGTGTTTTGCACTTCTGAAGTTTCTCACTTCTGCCCTCCTCGCATTCTCCAATGTGTATATATATATACAAGTGCATCTAAAAAAATTGAATATCGTGGAAAAGTTAAATTTTTTCCATAATTTAATTCAAAAAGTGGAACTTTCATATATTCTAGATTCATTACACATAAACAGAAATATTTCAAGCCTTTTTTTGTTTTAATCTTGATGATTATGGCTTACAGCTCATGGAAATCAAAAATCCAGTATCTCAGAATATTAGAATAAACAATATATAATACAGATATGCCGACCTTCTGAAAAGTATGTTAATTTACGCACTCAATACTTGGTCGGGGCTCCTTTTGCATGAATTACTGCATCAATGCAGCGTGGCACAGAGGCAATCGGCCTGTGGCACTGCTGAGGTGTTATGGAAGCCCAGGTTGCTTTGATAGCGGCCTTCAGCTCGTCTGTATTGGTGGGTCTGGTGTCTCTCATCTTCCTCTTG
>CM042539.1:18546254-18911254 GCA_023630585.1 Cranoglanis bouderius
TGGAACACTGGGCAAGGGTCAGGAACACACCTTGGATGGGACACCAGTCCATCGCAGGGCACCATGCACACACACATCACACCTCAGAGTTTATTTTTAGAGTAGCCAATACAACTAACAGCATGTTCTAGTGAGGTGTTAGTACCGAGGAAAAACCACATGGACCCAAACTCAGGATCAAACCAGCTGTGGAGTTGCAAATGTATTCTGTAAATTGTTATGTATTGTCTGTGGATGGTGAAACACATTTGATGTGTCTTTTATTTATGGACCGTAATACATTCACTTATCAGTACTCCATTAATAACAGACCAGTAAAGTGTGTGTGCATGTGCTCTACAGTTGTTACAACCATCTCATATGATTAATGCCTACATTTTAACCGTAATGTTTACATAATAGCCATGCAATCTTTTATGTAATTTCTGTAAATGCCTGATTCTATGTTCTATGCCTGAGAGTTCATATTGTAAAGCAGCAGAGCAGATGCACTGTAATTCTAATTCATATTCTAAACCAGCAGATGCAGAAGACTCAGCTAATCAGAGCTCGGCACCATGCATGAATAACCCACACGGTGCCAGCCATTAGAATAGAATAGAAATAGGCTATTATTGTAAACTTGTGGAAGAAGGAGAAGCCAGTTTATGCAATTAATGCTGTTCATCTGCCATTTGGATCTGGAGAGGCTGAATGTAACCTGGGAAATGTTCAGACATGACAGTCAACTGATCAAACAGTATGTTTCAATACAGCGAGACCATGCATCTCTCATTTACTTGAGTGAAAATTCACTCTCTGCACTAAAATCCAAGCTGTTTCAATGGGAGTATTAGAAAGACATCTTATAATAATTTAAAAAAAAATGTTATGCATATTTAAACTATATTGTTTAAAATACTGTGAAGAGAATAATGCTAGATTCAGAAAGTTGAAAGAGAGAAGGAATGAAAGGCAAGGTGAGACACTGAAAATGATAACATCTCATCTGAGGATTATCTTACTGATGCATCTGCATAATTCCCTGTTACTAATCTGCTTTTCTAAATGCTTTAAAAGCCTGTTTAATCCATAAACAATTCCTTAAGGTAATCTTCCTCTTACTAGCACAAACCCAGATTGCCTGGGAAAGACACTTTCTAAGTTTTGTTTGTTCAGAGTGGTTTAGTGTTTTACAATATAGGTTCTTTAACATGCAATTCACACTGAAGGTCATTTGTATATTTTGTTGTAATTTGTTTGATTGTGTGTTTGTTCTATAATAATATTTGCAAAAAGAAATGGTGATTTTGTTTCAATTGTTAGATACTCAGATATGTTCCTTTAACTTTCATACTTTCCTACATTGTAAAAAATAATTTCATAATTTGTTGATACTTATTTTCTTTATACCTTTATACCAACTCAATTAACTACACATAACAAATTTAGCTCTTTTTTTATTTCTCAGTCAAGGCATTGAGTAACATAATAATATGACTGGAAAGTGTACTTCCTAAAACACAACATTATAGAGTCCTAGACATTTCCTTAGATATTGTAATGATTTGTGCTGAAAGATGAGCGGAATGAGTTTCTATTGGTTACTGGCATTGTGTTTTTCTTTTTTTTTCAAGTGATTTTTCTTAACCTTAGCAGAAGGTAAAACCACACAGTTTTAATCACTGATTCAAAGGCCTTAAATTCAGACTTTGACATAGACTTGCACATTTTTTATTTAATGATCTATTGCCTCAAATGCCTATTTAATGCATTTTTAAATGAAAGGGTAAAATATTAATGTATTGATGTGTACTTTGAACAGGTTATATTTTATTCCAATAAGTAAAAATAAATAAAGTGAAAAATACTTCAGATTTATACAGTATATTGTTCCTAAACCTAGGTAAATCTATTAAAAAAGAATACCCTCTAACCCAGAGTGACACAAAGGTGGGAGAAGAAAAAACACAAAAATGACATGAATAAACAGCTAAAAATGGTAAACAATATCACTAGTAGGCTGGACTAATATAATTAAAGGTGTTCTGAATGAGAACTAAACTTAGAACATATTTCTTAAAAATTCCATTCATCCAGAACATCTCTAGAGAATGTTCCCTCATCTGTCGACAGTTCAATTTGTTCCCTCTGTTCTACATTATGAGAGGAGGAGGGGTGCAGGATCTATGAGAGTTTGAACATGTGGACCTAATTTTGCAGCTTCCAGCTGCATTTGTTTTGACAGCTGACTTGGTGAGCAACATATTAGGATGAAATGAAATGAAAAGCCTATCTCCAATGTGTCTGCTGAATGAATCTCCCATATTTTGTGGAAACAGTCAGCCTAGCTGTTTAGTGTTTAAATGAAAGATTCCTCTTTTTTTTCAAACTGTAGACATAAGTCTGATCTACAATGAAATCAACATCAGCAACAATGAAAATATTTATCGCAAGGAGGTAAAATAGCAAAATGTCTGATATAATTTTGGATAAAATAACTACTAAACCAAAACCAGACTCAGTATTTCTTTTTGATTTGGTCCCATATCATCATTTGCTGATCAGAATGAAGCCTAACCTGTTGAAAGCACATAGATGAAAATGCATTAATATTCATATTACAAAATTCTTTTTTTTTTTTTTTTCAACATATGCATTTCACTAATAACACACCCAGTGAAAGTTGTAATTTCATGAAATATTTTCAAAAGGGTGTTTCTTCTCACATATTAAGTACATTTTATGGATAGTCATATTTTATGGACAAACTGTTACTTAAAGTCAGAACTCAAGATATTAAATCAAAATCTGGCTTCATATAATATATAAACCAGTATGTGAAATGATGTGAGTGTACTTCCACTGAAGGTGTAAGAAAAATGACTTGGCACATGGACCTTTCTGGGATAATATATGATAAACCTAATCACAGTAAATGAATCATTACATCATCAAAGAACACACTGACTATGTTTTAGGAAATAAGCTTTTCAAAGGTATATAGTTCAGTATAGAAAGATTTTGGTTGCACAGCTGATAAAAGACTTTGTTCAAAATGTCCTCTTTCTCTTTTACTGCATCCACAATTATTACTGCATATACATTGCATATACTGTGTAAAATCCAGTTATATGCATATTCATATATCATATATAAGTCTAAACATTGCCTGGTCTTCATCTGTCCAGTTTGGGTGAGTCTGTGTCCACTCTAGCCTCAGATTCCTGTTCTTGGCTGACAGAAGTGGAACCCAGTGTGGTCTTTTGCTGTTGTAGCCCATCTGCCTCAAGGTTCAATGTGTTGTGTCTTCTGTGATACTCTTCTGCTCACCATGGTGGTGGAGTGGTTATTTGAGTTACTGTATCCTTCCTGTCAGTTCGAACCAGTCTGAGTATTCTCCTCTGACCTCTCTCATCAACAAGATGTTTCTGTCCACACAACTGCCACTCACTGGATGTTTTTTTTGTTTGTTTTTTTGTTTGTTTGTTTGTTTTTTGCACATTCTGTACAAACTAGAAAGATTGCTGTGCATTAAAAAAAAACAAACAAAAAAAACCAGCAGTGTCTAAAATACTCAAACCAGCCTATTTGAGCATATATATGGAGGGAAATTCTTTCTCTACCTCACTCCTCCCTACTTCCTTTACCATTGTGTGGCTTCACAACTTTCACACATTGCTACCCAGCAAAAGCTGTTGACCTTTTCTCCACGGCAGGCCCACCCCTTCCCTAGTCACATCTCATATTGTGATGTGTGTGTGAGGGCTCTGTAGCCTCGGGCCTGCCAGCCCATGCACAGCACTGTCCACTAATAGCATCCTGTAATTGAAGAAGCAGCTCTCAGACATAATGCAAGCAAACAGCTTTGTAAAAGGACGTTGGTGTGCTTGCAGAGGGGTGCAGGTGCCTCACCGTGACCCCAGCAGTATCAGGTCAACCCCTCCCTCATGTCATTTTGTCATGTTTGTGTTCCTGTTTTGGGTTTGCTTTCAGGGAGCAAAGCTTGCTCTGTTGACCCACAGTGGACCCGGAGCCGCTGGTCATGGGCTGCTAGTCAGCAGGTGAGAATTAGCTAACAAATTCTATGGCTAATTGACTCATGAGCTTAATGGACTTCTTTCTCATGTTGCTGTATTTGTTTCTGATATTTAATGCATGTGGGCATCAGTAGAAGAGAGTGATGTAGAATGTTGTGGCTGCACACATCGGTCAGACTCATAATTTCATAACAATGTCCGTAGGCTAATACATAGAGATGCGACTTAACAAGTTGTAAAAGCAACGGTTTATGTTGTTATTAACTGTGCAGCAAGTGCATGATTGAGGCCACAGATCTCAGTAGAAGTCTTGCCTATCACTCACTTAATAATATATGAGAGAGAGAGAGAGAGAGAGAGAGAGAGAGAGAGAGAGAAACCAACACAGTCTGCTCATCATTAGGCCTCAATTCTGCAGTCTGCCTTTCATGACAGCCTCCCAACACACCCACCAATCCGTTGTTTTGCAAAGCACCTTCGGTGTTCCCTAAATTCTGCCTGTGGAAACACATTAAGGAGAGACGGGGAGACAAACGCTGTGGCTTTGTTAGAATCTTGATGCAATTTTAGTTGCGAAAACATCTCGGGGGCTATCAGCGGCCATTAGCAAAATCAATGTCACCATGAAGTTTCTGGAGAATTATGGCGAAGATTAGAGTTCTGGCGCACGGCTGCTCCGTCATTGTCAGACACTCGGTGACAAAACAGTTTGCATTACCTGCTAAAACGCGGCAGGCATTAGTACCTCCCTCCCAGGTACAGTAATCAAGAAGGCGACAGCAGACAATTAATGAGGTCCATCTGCACCAATGGCTATACATAATTAATGCCCTCATTACACACACGCTATGATTTTAGGCACCACTTCATTTTCTATCTCTCTCAGCTCCATGCAGTTGCTTTACAATGCAGCACACAAAAACTGAGAAGAAGATTAAATAAAGGGTGAGTTGCCTACTTCACATGGACAGATAACCTCCTTCACCGAAAGCTCTTCTGCACAGTTTTGATATTGGAAATTGTTGCAATTTACACTGAATATTAAACAAGCACAAAAATAATATGCAAAACTACTAAACCTAGTGCCATTTATGTTATAATATTCAGTACTCAAATGTTAATAGCAGAGTGTAATATCTTAAAAGGAGCAATAATGATCATCACATGGCCTGAAAGAATATAAACCATAATATATTGTTAATTAAAGAGTAAAAAAAATCTGATTATGTTTTATGATCAGCTGCTGAAAATTACAGGTTTGATGATAATAACACCAGGCCATTTGTGGATATGTTATTGAATGATGATCTTGTTTTATTGTTTTAATGCTCATGGGAAACAACTAGCATTAACACTTTAGTACTAGTAGGTCTCTAAGCATCTTGTTTGTTGTATATCTGTACAATATAACTACCGAAATAAAATTGCAGTGTATGTCGCCAGGTGGTTAAAAAGTGCAACTTCAATCTTTTCATTTCTCTATGTGGCACTGCAGAAGGAAAAAGCCTCCAGAGACACTACATGTTTTTATTAGTGTATTAGTACTTGGGGTTATAATACTGCATAACAGTAAAACCACTGAACCACACTCAAACCAACATGAAATGCTAGAGACAGGGTTCAATTAGGATCTATTTTTATCTTCTGTGCTTAAATGACAAGCGGAAATACCATTTTACTAACGAATGGCTGCATCAGTTTTCTCCATATATGTAAATGTAGCAATGTAATCATACTGACTTATGGTTTAATTATTTTTACTGCAAAAGTACTCTGCAAAAGTGTATGCATCCATCATGTAGTGAATCTTCAGCCATGAGAGCTCTAACTAGAACAGCCTGGCCTCAGTTAAAGTAATATATAACATGAAAAGGATGGATTGAATTAAACTTTTATTTATTTATTTGCAAAAATTATAAATTATCTTTAAACTATACTGCTATTGTATTTATTTATTGATTTGAAAAACCTGAAACCTTCCTTGAAGTGAGTGTAAAAATGTTTCATAATATTTTACATTTTTGTATAGTATAATAAAATGTTAATAAAATAAAATAATGTATTCCTCAATAACACCCGGCTCAATTCATCAACTAATCAGCACCAACTGTGTTAAATCAGGTGTGTTAGGTGGGAACAAATGAACAAAGCTAAATGCAATTTGACTCCCTTACTTCATTCTTTAACAAGTCATCATTTAACAGGTCAGTGCATCGGCGTTCTTCAACACTTCTTCTGTTAGCTTACCATTTATCAGATCACTTTAATTCATAACTATTCATTAGAAATGTAACATAATTTACCCGTGTGTATATTGTGTGGGATATTTTCTTACAATTTCTTTTCAGTACTTGGTTTAGTCAATAATATAGGGATCCCAAAATTATTAGTACTTTTTTATAAAATTGTTTATATAAAATGAACAACACATGCATTTAATGATACTTTGAGCTTAAAGGGATCACTTTATATATTTATTTTAACACTTTTCTTTTTCAAATAAAGCAAACGTTCTATTAAATACTGCATTTCATTTAGTAGTGCACAATTAACATTTTGTAGAGCCTCTCATGGATAGAATAACAGCACTGGGCCTCTTACCTTTAATGTCTAACAACATCGAAGGCACCTATAGATGAATCTTGGACTACTTCATACAGAACATTTTAAACTTAGTTATTACGTTTAGGTTTGTGCATGTGGATGCTCTCACCAATTTAGACTACAGGTGTAATGGCCATTGCAAACCAGTGATTTTGTGTTCAACCTTTCAGTGTTGATTTGGATATAAGTTTGCTTAGTATCTTTTCGCAAGTCTTAAGCTCCTGACATAGGCTGAGGCCCAGTTCTGGGCTAAATATCTTGGGTTTAATGGTCAAAAAGATAGATTTTGGTGTCATCTGGTTACAATTCAAGGTGTAGTTCTAATGACATTTGGTGAAGTGCAGGTGTTGCATTTTGTGAGATGATTTCAGGAAGAACATAACCCTTCCAACAGCTTGTTGTTAAGAAAGGTGATGTCTAATAGTTTTTTTTGTTGTTTGTTTGTTTGTTTGTCTGTGGGTTTTGTGTTAAAGGTTTTCCACATGGTGAATGACAAAAAGTGATAAGTATTCTTTACCACTTGCATTTTTTGAGAGTAAAATGTAAATTCTCAACCTTAACTAAAACAGCAATCACAATAAACACAAAGTGCTTCTAGTCTTTGGAAAAGCGTATGCATAAGGCTAAAGCTTGCTGAAATATTCTCCTTAAAATGCAGTGAACTTTTGAATCATCCCATAGCTCTGTTTCTATACTTGTAACTGTACCATTTGTTCAGTTTTTCTTTCTTCTTGTCTTTGCTAATGAAAGCCTCATGGCCTCTTGTTATTAAAATTGTGCCTCCCCTATATTAATTGGGTTCATAATAAGAAACATGCTGGATTCACTATTTAATTGCTACGGCACATTTGGAATACAGTTTTGGAAATGTATTTTTAATGAAAACCACTGCATCCTGACCTAATCATATCAACCTTCTCCTATCTAATTAAAGATGCAAAAATCATTAGAGTTGCAAAATATTAGTTTCAGATTTGTCTCAATGCTCCCTTCCATATCTGCATACGTTTCTTTGATATGGTGATGATAAATAGTTAATGAGATATAAATGACAAAAATTTGCATGTAGGCAAATTAGTTTAATAGGGATATGTGTTTGGAGAGCTGGGAAAGTCACCCTTTTTTGCAGGGAGAACTTGCTATAATAATTATGAAATAATGGCCCATGCCGTCTTATTTAAATGAAAAATTGCCTGGCTGGATAATGTTAAAAATGGTGAAATGCAATAACCATAAATTTTCATCATGCTGGCAAAGGGGTTTAATGTGTTATCATTTTATCAGTTCAATAAGGGGGAATTAGGGGCAATATTAGGAAAGCAGTGATTGCTGTAACTCTGGAACAGAACTGTACAGAGACTGAAGGTTGGGATGAGGAGAGGAGATGGTGAGAAGTCATTGCCTAAATGAGAATCTTTGCAAATGCATTCCAATGTTCTCCAGACACACAAAACTAGTGAGGTCTTACCCTGCATGCCACCTACTAAGCCTTGAAGGTCAGAGAGTAAAAAGATGGAAGAAATCAAGAAAATAAAAGCAAAACAAAGATGTTGAACTGACAGCAAAAAGCGTCTATTGTTATGTGCACTGTAAAAAAAAAAAATGGCTGTGAATATTACAGTACTTTACTCAAGGACCCAACCTCAACCTTAACCTTTAGCTCAGTTGTATCCTGCATCAACTGTAAGTCTCTGTTTTTAAAAAGCATCAGCCAAATGAGTAAATATACTGGATTATGTGTTATTTTATACTATGTAAGCTATTACAGTACTTTACTGTAAACATGTTTTATTGTTGTTTACTGTAATTTTTTTTACAGAACTTTACACACTGTGTGTGTGTGTGTGTGTGTGTGCGTGTGTGTGTGTGCGTGTGTGTGTGTGTGAGAGAGAGAGAGAGAGAGAGAGAGAGAGAGAGAGACAGAGAGAGAGAGAGAGAGAGAGAGAGAGAGAGAGAGATAATGGGTCTAAATACAGGTCTTTGTTAAAAAAGTCTTTCTTCAGTAAAATATATAGTTAAATGTGGAAAACTGGTTTCCATGGTCTAATCAAACAATTGCTAGCTGAGATCCAGTTTGGGTAATTATCTCCAAGTAATTACCATGAAACTAAAGACCTTTGAGATGAATTTGTAGCTTTCTGAAATGTAACTAAAGAATTCTAATCATTTAGAATACTGTATCTTCAAACTCCATGCATGAATTATCGATCATCTCTAATTCTTGAATTCATAATTTTTTTTTCAATTATCATTCCTGTTCATGAGCAGTCCTTTGCAGTTGCAGGAACCTAGCTGCAAAACCATTAGAGCATGTTAAAATGCCATTAAGCTTTGAAAGACTCACTTTAAATACCCAGAATCAGAACTGTGTTTAAAATCATTTACAAGAAAAAGTACATTTTTAAAAATGGCTTTTCTTCTTCACGTAGTCTAGCAGGCATGGCATGAGCTATCAGCCAGCAGTTGGGCAATTTAGCCGAGGCAATCTAATGGATTAATATTACGCCTTTTTTTTAAAATCACACATTAATCCAGAGTAAGCTTTTGGGCTTGAGAAAAGCTCTGAGACATTTGGCAGTCTTTGTGATGGTTAAAATCGTGCTTAAACCTTACAACTAGACCAATACATTAAAGCTAAATATCTGCACAAACCTTTCGTCTCTCCCCATTGAAACCTCTCCATTGCTCCGCCTTCTTCACAATGTAACTAAGCTCCTGATTGGACACTTCAAAATCATCTGGGATAAAAAATGCTCTCTCTTGACTGTGTAGACGAAGGTACACATCCAGCATTCTGCCGTCATTATGGAACCTGGAAAAAGAAGAAAGACCACACAAGTGTATTAATCAAATACAACCATTTAAATGTAATTTGCTCTCATCAAGTTTGAAGGGATTTTTTTATTGAAAGATTGGTCAAACACAGATGAGGTTTCTTTAGCTCAAGCACTGATTATTATAAACCTTTTTTTTTTAAATAACCTACAATAGCTATAGAAACAATCATTGGATCTATTGGATATGACACACAAATTGGACATCAGAGTTACAGTGGTGCTTGAAAGTTTGCGAACCCTTTAGAATTTTCTGCATCAATATGACCAAAAGCATCATCATATTTTCACACAAGTCCTAAAAGTAGATAAAGAGAACCCAATTAAACAAATAAGACAAAAATATTATACTTGGTCATTTATTTATTGAGGAAACAATCCAATATTACATATCTGTGAGTGGCAGAAGTATGTGACCTTTGCTACCAGTATCTGGTGTGACTACCTTGTGCAGCAGTAACCGCAGCTAAACATTTACAATAACTGTTGATCAGTCCTGCACATCAGCTAGGAGGACTTTTATCCCATTCCTCAGTACAGAACAGCTTCAACTCTGGGATGTTTGTGGGTTCCCTCACATGAACTGCTTGATTCAGATCCTTCCGCAACATTTTTATTGGATTAATGTCAGGACTTTGACTCGGCCATTCCAAAACTCTAACTTTATTCTTCGTTAGCCATTTTTGGTAGAATGACTTGTGTGCTTAAGGTTGTTGTCTTACTGCATGATTCACTTTTCTTGAGATTCAGTTCACGGACAGATGTCCTGACATTTTCCTTTAGAATTTGCTTTTATAATTCAGAATTCATTGTTCCATCAATGATGACAAGTCATCCTGGCCCAGATGCAGCAAAACAGGCCCAAATCATGATACCACCACCATCATGTTTCACAGATGGGATAATGCTGGAATGTAATGTTTTCCTTTCTCCAAACATATCGCTTCTCATTTCAACCAAAAATTTCTATTTCTGTTTCTATTTTGGTCTCATTCATCTACAAAACATTTTTCCAGTAGCCTTCTGACTTGTCCATGTGATCTTTAGCAAACTGCAGACGGGCAGCAATGTTCTTTTTGGAGAGCAGTGGCTTTCTCCTTGCAATCCTGCCATGCACAACATTGTTGTTCAGTGTTCTCCTGATGGTGCACTCATGAACATTAACATTAGCCAATGTGAGAGAGGTCTTTAGTTGCTTAAAAGTTACCCTGAGTTCCTTTGTGACCTTGTGGACTATTACACATCTTTCTCTTGGAGTGATCTTTGTTGGTTGACTACTCCTGGGGAGGGTAACAATAGACATAAATTTCCTCCATTGGAAACACCTGATTCACATACTTTTGCCATGCACAGATATGTAATATTGGATCATTTTTCTTAATAAATAAATGACCAAGTATAATATTTTGTCTCATTTGTTTAACTGGGTTCACTCTGTCTACTTTTAGGACTTGTGTGAAAATCTGATGATGTTTTAGATCATATTTGTGCAGATATATAGAAAATTCTATTTCTTTTCTAAAATTCACAAACTTTCAAGCACCACTGAATGTTTAGATCATGCCATACAGTGATATTTGAAAAAGTTATGCTTTACTGAAAACTCATAGATCATGTTCAAATCTTCCATTGTTTGCCACTGTCTAGGCCAAATCTATAATTTATACATTCACATTATACATGATGCTACTAGACAGCTGCTCACACTGTATTTGAAACACAACCCTTTATTAACACCAAGGTTATTTCTATTGAACATTTCCAGTAGTTAATCGTTTGGGAAGCCCTTTTTACTTTTAGGATTGGTGGGTCAAGTTCTGAACTGTAGGCATTTTATTGCATACAAGTAAAAGGGTTTATCCTAATTCATATTTTATATGAGAAATTATAAAAGAAAACAAAACAAAACACACAAGATCCACAATTTCATTTGCTAATTATCAGGCTATCTAGACAGCATATAACATTAAAACTCCTGACAGGTGAAGTGAATAACATTGATTATCTCGTTACCATGGCATCTCTCATGGGATGGGATATATTAGGGAGCAAGTGAACAGTCAGTTCTCAAAGGTGATGTGTTGGAAGCAGGAAAAAACATAAGGATCTGAGCAACTTTGACAAAGGCCAAATTGTGATGGCTAGATGACTTGGTCAGAGCATCTCCAAATTGGCAGTTCTTGTGGGGTGTTCCTGGTATGCAGTTGTTAGTACCTAGCAAAAATGGTATAAGGAAGGACAACCAGTGAACCAGTGACAGGGCTGTGGGCATCTGCATTGATGTGTGTGGGAGCGAAGGCTAGCCCATCTGGTCCGATCCTACAGAAAACCGTTATAGCACAAATTGCTGAAAAAAAAGTTAATGCTGGCTAAGATACAAAGGTGTCAGAACACAGGGCTGCAGACCGGTCAAAGTGCCCATGCTGACACCTGTCCACCGCCGAAAGCACCTACAACAGGCATGTGAGCAACATAACTGGACCATGGCGCAATGGAAGAAGCTGGCCTAGTCTGATGAATCACGTTTTTTATTTATTTATGTTTTTTTTTTTTTTTAACATCATGTCGACAGCAGGGTGCATGTGCATTGCTTACCTGGGCAAGAGATGGCACCAGGATGCACTATGGGAAGAAGACAATCTGGCAGAGGAAGTATGATGCTCTGGGTAATGTTCTGCTGGGAAACCTTGGGTCCTGGCATTCATGTGGATGTTACTTTGACACATACCACATACCTAAACATTGTTGCAGACTAAGTACACCCTTTCATAGCAACAGTATACCCTAATGCCAGTGGCTTCTTTCAGTAGGATAATGCATCCTGCCACACTGCAAAAATTGTTCAGGAATGGTTTGAGGAACATAACAAAGAGTTCAAGATGTTGATTTGAAGTCCAAATTCCCCAGATCTCAATCAAATCAAGCATCTGTGGTATGTGCTGGACAAACAAGTCAATCCATGGAGGCCCTTGCAACTTACAGGACTTAAAGTATCTGCTGCTAATGTCTTGGCACCAGACAGCACAGCACACCTTCAGAGGTCTTGTGGTCTCCATGCCTCACAGTTTCATGGCCAGGTGTGGCCTGTTTCCTCATTATTTCATGACTAATTAGGGAGATAAAAGGTCTGGAGTTGATTCCAAGCATTGGATTTGCATTTGATAGCTGTTCATGGGAACTCTCAATATGCAGTTCGAAGAGGTGTTGATGCAAGTGAAGAAGGCCATCATTAGGCTAAAAAAACAAAACAGACCTATCAGAGAGATAGCAGAATCTTTAAGAGTGGCCAAATCAATAATTTGGTACATTCTTGAAAAAAGAAGCAAAAAAGACACAAAAAGACCCGGAAGGACATGGCAGACAACTAAAATGGATGATCGCAGAATTCTTTCCTGGTCTACAATCAAGAGATGCAATCATGAATGTAAATACAGATTTTTTACTTCAAGATGCAAAGCATTACTAACACTCAAGAACAGAAAGGCCAGATTAGACTTTGCTAAAAAAAAATCTGTTACAAAAAAAAAGTTCTGACCAGTTCTGATGCAAGATTAACTTGTACCAGAATGATGGGAAAAGAAGAGTATGGAGAAGGAAAGGAAGGGCTCATGATCCAAAGCTGATTATGATTATGTTAGTTTGTCCAATTACTTTTGAGCCTGTGAAAATGGAAGGAATCTGTAAACAATGGCTGTAATTCCTAAATGGTTAATGCAATATTTTTGTTAAACCCCTTGAATTAAAGCTGAGTCTACACTTCAATCACATCTTGATTGCTTCATTTCAAATCCATTGTGGTGGTGTACAGAGGCAAAATTCCAAATATTGTGTCACTGTCCAAATACTTATGGACTTGACTATGTATAATAATCATTTTCTTGTTTGTTTTTGACAGTGTTTATTGTCTTATAATACAAATTTTATATTTAAAAAGTATTGCCTTTTTTTTGTGTTTTTGCATATAGTAGCACTTTTGTTACGTCCATCAATGTGCCTATATTTAAACAATGATGCAAGCTGGACAAGAATAGCGATAAATTGTGGCACATGACTGCTCACACTGCAGAACAGCCATGCAGAATTTCTGATGCCAGAAATGTATTTCTGATGGCAGAAATGCCAGCTCAGTTGAAGTGTTGTATCAATTAGCAGTAAATTGGAAATCACTACTCAAAATGGATGTGAAATGACAGGCAATGAAATTCAATTCTAAAATAAATAGGCTAAACAAAATATGGTTTACCCTTGACCCTGTGTAGGATAAGCGTTACAGACAATGGATGGATGGATGGAAATATGGTTTACAAATGAACTCAACTTGCACTGTACACACCCAGTCTTATGAAATGACTCTTGGCACAAGTTCAGACACTTTCTGAATCTCACTGAGCTGTGTTGTCTCACTGGATAAACAGAAGAAATAACTTGTCTGTTAAGGTGCATCTAATATCTTCACTCTTTCATACAGTAAACCCTAGCTTTAGCTCAGCCTCAAAGATCTGTTTGCAGGGATAAGATGGATGCTTTGTCTGACGAGGAGTGCTTGAGTAAAACAGGGAGGATGGAATGGCTATTGATTGGAGTCTTGAGGTGGCAGTGCATCAGACGTCTTCTCTTCTAACAACTTGGCTTCTGTTCAAAACTCTCCGATCTTCGACCCCAACAAAGGGATTTGGTTCAGTTAAAGGGTAATCGGGACTCAAATAAACCTCACATGACAGAAAAGACTAACTCATGCAAGAGAAGAGCTCACTGTCTCAATGGGAGAAAGCAGAGAGTGATGTCTGTTGGCTATCATATGTAAAACGTGACCTCAACACATCTGAATAACTCGCATGCACTGAAACAAAGCTAGATTCAGTTCACTGACATGACCAAGCTTTCATGGCATGGAGTGAATATCAGCCTGTTTCAGATGTTTTAGACTGATATCTTTAGCATTGATTCACAGAAAAGGCAACAATCAATGTCATTATCATATCAAAAGAAATGTAAGTAAATGAACTGAACTATTATATTGGCTCAAACTGGATTGAACACAAGACCTATTCAACATACTCATTATTTCTATATTATTTCATAATTTCAATGCCTGGGATATCCTGGTTTATTCACATACAGTGTTCAGGGGTAGATGATGTTTTTATAAAGGTCATTTTTCCCCATACTTGCCAACCCTCCTGATTCACCGTGTAACATCCTGATTTTAATTATTTTCCACCCATGTTCTCTAGTGCTCTATTTTTAGGAGTTAGTCAAGTGTGATCTTTTTGTGCATATCTAACATCTAGCTGATAGACTCCAGACAATACAGTGTGGCCACAAATTATACAGTAAAATAAATACAACTGCATTCAGTGTGGAAGAGGCTAATCCACTCCACTCCAACACAGAATAAGGCTTTTTAATATACCTACTCCTTACATTGAAGCCATTTCAATGCGCTGAATTTAGTTGCCATCACGATCCCACATCACACTGAATTTAATAATGTATTTAATGGAACATATTCTGTTTTTCCTTTTTGCAGGGAGTGATGCAGGGCCTGCGTAAATGTAATTAAAAAACAGCTATTCTATCTATACATGCAGCCTCAGGAGGTATTACAGAAATAGGTCAGCTGGTGTGTCAGTGTCTCTCTTCAGGCAGCCCATAGAAACACCTTAAACTACAAAGCATGATGGGTCCTGAGCAGGCCTACATTTAGATGCTTTTGTCCCAGCTGTCGGACAAGCATGAGAGATAGACATGACACTGACCCATACACTGAACTGCATTGACAGAGCACAGAATCTGTAGTGTTTCATTAACACCAAGTTAGGATTAGTGCAGATTTATGCCTTGGACTAGAAAATGAAAGCATTGTCCAACTATATATTATTTAGACTACTGCATATAGTCAAATATTTACTAGCAACCATAAACACAAAAGAAAAATTACTGTGTGACTAGCAACCGCATTACAAACTGTGGTAAGGCAACCCAACAACTACAATATCCCTCAGGCGCATTCACACCAACTAACCCCAGAGAGCAGGATTTCATTTCATCCCCTCCATTTAATTTTTTTTTTTATGTTGGTCCTTTGCTCATCAGTAATCACTTGAGACTATTAAATCATAGTTCATTATATCAACAGGAGGTTGTCAGATGAAGGCACCAGGAGAAAAAGTCTCAGTAAAGCTGATGTATGATGCTTATCATTTTGTGTTTCATATTATGGGCAGAATAACCCTGAAGGTCCCATGGCCAAAAATAACCTAAATCTCGGATTGTGGAAGTCTCGACACTGGCCTGGTACCATCCACCAGAAAGGTCAGACAAAAATAAGGGTGTGGGTCCAAGGAATCACATGTTAGCCTAGAGGGGCAGACCCACTCTCGCAGAGTCTGACCACTCCCATCCACTCCTGCATAAAAACTGACCAATCCTGCCAGCAGAAAAGCTGACCAATCCGTCCAATCTTACAGAAAGTCTGACCAAGCCTGCTTGCAGAAAGTCTGATTGATCCCATCTGCTCCCACAGAAAGTCTGACCAATCCTGTCCACACCCACTGAAAATCTGATCAACGCTGACCATGTCTACAGAAAGTCTGACCAATCCCACCAGCAGAAAGTCATATCCTGCTGACTTGCATGGTAATGCTGCATTCAACTTGTAGTAATTTGCAGGTCAGAATGATGTCATTTTCAAACTCAGCACATTCAGTAGATACATATACAGCAATTCATTTAAAGGTAAGAGGTACAACATTGTTTTCTTCTGATGCTGTGCCTTTGTTGATTTGACATCACTCTGGAAAACTGCGGAGGAACTTGTAGCTAAGAAGAATACCCCAAGTTGATGAGTAGGAATTTTAGGGGGCATTTTCTTTGGCTTTTCTTGGTTAGATCTTGGGAATTACAAGTCTAAAGTCATATGTCTAAACACTCATGCTCACTCCTGCGGACAGTCCAGGATAGTCCAGGCATCAGACCAGCATATATTTTTCCAGTCTTCAGCTGTCCAGTTTGGGTGAGCCTGTGCCCACTGCAGCCTCAGCTTTCTTTTCTTGGCTGACAGAAGTGAAACCCAACATGGTCTTCTGCTGTTGTAGCCCATCCTCCTTAAGGTTCGCCTCAAGGTTCAACTCTGTACAACTGTACATCTGAATTACTGTAGCCTTTCTGTCAGTTTGAACCATCACTCTCTCATCAGCAAGGTGTTTCTATCTGCTCACTGGATGTTTTTTCCTTTATTGCACCATTCTGAGTAAACTCTAGATATTGCTGTGCATGAAAATTGTCATTTCAACCATATATAGCTGGTACAGTACACAGTGAAACGAAACAACGTTCCTCCAGGACCATGGTGCTACATAAAACAACACACTAAACCACATGAGACGACACAGAACTAAAGAGCTACACATTCTACATAAGATCAGCAGTTATAGAAATACTTTACTATACTATAGTAGATAGATTGATAGATAGAGAGATAGATAGAGAGATAGATAATATATGTCATATAGAGTCCTCTGTATGGAAAGATTATAAAAAAATTTATACTGTTTTACGTAGCTGTTTTTTTTTTTTTACTTACTGTTTTACTTAACCATGTAGGAATAGGACTATATGGTTCAGGCTCACCTGAGGAAGTATATGTAGAGCATGGTGAAGGACACAATGAAAAGGACGGTATACAGGAAAAGGGTGATGAGGATGCCTGCTGTGCCTGACTGCTCCAGACGATGGAAGTGCCAGTAAAGCTTAGCAGCATCGGCCACAGGCTTTTCTGCACTGTAAGACAGGCGCTGGAAATAGTGGTGCACACAAAAACACACCCACACCCGACGAACACACACACACACACACACACACACACACACACACACATACATACATATATATAATGACAGAAAGTGGAATGCTTCCACAACACATCTGTTTTAATACTAAGTGAAAAACTTTGTGTGGTGTAGGAAATTGTATACATATTTCTAAGGGCAGGGACCTCATGTAAAGTAAAGTAAGGCAGCAGTTGGTATGTGTGCATGCTCAATTGCTGCTGTACCACTTTCAGCTAATTTAAAAAAAATGACATTAATTAGGTAAGCATTGTATTGCAACAGTACAAAAGTAGTGTGATTAGCACTTTGGTTTAAAATAATGTTTACTGTCCTCACATTTAACTACTTTCACACTGATGGCAATGTGGCGGAGACAAAATAATTAACCGGAGGCCTGCCTTTTATAGGTGTGTATGTCTATGCTAACTGTTGAGGAATTGTGTCTATCTAGTCCAGCTACTCTGCTAACTCCTGGTTC
Organism: Cranoglanis bouderius; assembly: GCA_023630585.1. Lineage (NCBI taxonomy): Eukaryota > Metazoa > Chordata > Actinopteri > Siluriformes > Cranoglanididae > Cranoglanis > Cranoglanis bouderius. The sequence goes on from CM042539.1 coordinate 18,564,022, forward strand.
TTTCAACTCTTTCTAGCAGTAATAAAACCCCTGCTAGTTACAGCTATGCACCATCACCACACGTAAATTACTACTGTTATTAACGGTGTATATAAAATGATCTTTTTTTTCACCACTGAATCTATAGAAAAAAGGGAAAAGCTAACAATGAAATAATTATATTAATGGATTGATGTCAATTAATAATGTCTACCTATAATAAAATCTACCCCCTCACCATCTTCAGATGCTTCAGATGTCTTCTAATTTTTCTATTTCTTCAGTCACTGTCCCAAAAGGATCATTACGAACACTAATCTTTATTTTACATGCTAACCTCAACATTGATAAAAATAAATGTCTTCGTCTGTGAAGGATCAAACTGTCCCAAAATGCAAAGTGAGACAAAGAGCCCAGCTGTATAGTATCTGATATGCAGGTATAAGTGCAACAGAAGCAAGTCTTCTGCAGCAGCTACTTTCAGAATTGTATGTAGTGTCTGTAGTACCATTTCTGATGGGAACCCAGAATCTGCTATAGGATAAAGAGATTGCTGAACATGTCGATATGCTGGCTTCCATTTTTACTGTGATCAGGGTAAAAAATGTCGTAACTTTCTCACCAATCCCAAAAAGCCACCCCCTTTCTGCCAAAATCGCTCACTGATTAAATAAAAATGACCTGCTTTGCTGAGTTTGTACTGATGTTTAACTCTACATTCTGATTTGCAGAGATATATTTTTAAAATATTTTTAGCTGTGCATCATTTTGTAGAGTGATAAAGTACTTCTTCTGATGAAGAAAACTCTTCGGTCAAGAATTTATTAACTGGACATGGGATTGTTTTAGGTGTATACTAGAAGCTTTGTGGGTATATTTCAGTACTGCATCTTGGAAACCTTATGACGTTTCATTCAGGGTTATAAATGATGATGTTTAGTCAGTACAATTTTTTTTATAAACAATTGGAAATGGTATAAAGTAATTAATAAAAGTGTAGTTCTTTAGTTCTCTTCATGCTGACAATAACAAATGTATTTCAGTTGATCACAGCAGTTTCTGTGTGTTTGCACACACAGACACAGTCGCGGGGGTTAATTATGTAAGCCACGCTAAAAATATGAGAGATTATGAAAATGTGCCTGCAACAATTTTGCTGTACAGCAAATGAAGGATATAATTGCAAATAACACTGTTCTATAACTCCTGTATAATCAAACAGCTTCACAGAAGCTTAGAACTTACTGAATAATCACAAACTTCTCATCAAGCTATATTTCTCTCTCTCTCTCTCTCTATCTGACAGACTCACACTTTAACCCCCAAACTAGTTTCACTTTGTATTTCTAAAGTCACTTTGCTACAATAATTTGGAAACTTCTATTTACAGCACCAAAGTGCTCGTATGAGTTTATGTGACTTACCCCAAGGACAGCGTCCACAGTGAAGACCGCCAGAGGGTCAAGCACTGTCCACACTCCCAGAGCCATGATCAGCTTTGACAGGAAGGAAGGAGTTGAGCCAAACACTAGCTGACAGAGCCATCTGATCAGAAGCAGCAGAAACATAGCTGCATTCAAGGTCAAGGGCCCCAACAACACCAGCAGCAGCTCCTCCAGGGTGCACAGGAGAGAGCTCTGATATACCAAATCCACCGTGTGGGCATGGAAGCGAAACCTAGACAGGGGGAGTGAGAAACAGAGAGGGGGAGAAAGTGGGAAAGAGGGTGATTCTTATATTCATGTTGGCTCTGATACACTAGATAGAGAGAAAATAAAGATAGTGACTGCTGCTTAAAGTGATTTTTTGTTAAACATATGCTTTTACATGAGGCCTTGCCATCACAGTTCTTGTAAAACTTATTTATACTGCAAATACTGAAATAAGCTGTAAATTAGAATGGTGAAAACTGTGAAAACATGATGGTGGGGGATGCAGGATCAGTTCAATGTCCACTTATGATGACTAGCGGACTGCACTGTTTCACTTAGTAGGAGGCCTCATAGCTCTCCTAATTTAGCCTTTGGAGGACGGTGGTCTCTGTGTCTGTTCATTAATTTCCTTTAGCATGTGTGAGCGAGACAGTACCACCCCCCATTACACCTGCATCGGCCCATTGGAGTTCCTCTTGCTGACCAAACAGGGGCATCGAAGCATAATCGAGTCTCACTGGGAGTTTTATCGAAAATACAGACAGGTGACGAATTAAAGTGAAAAAAACATAAAGTGCCTTACTAAGGTGCTGGGCCACCAAAAGCCATTAGAACAGCTTCAATGTGCTTTGGCACAAATACTATAAGTCTCTGGAACTGTACTGGATGGAAGATGGAAGCATTGTTCTTCTAAATTGTAATACCATACAAGTATTTCAATGATGACTGTAGTCCTGTCTAATACACTTGACAAAATCTGTGAAGGTCATAGCATATGATTTACATATTTTTCATCCTCATCAAACCATTCAGTGACTCCTGTGGATGGTGGTGTGTCATCGAGGAAGAGTCCGCTCCCACCGTGATGTTTCATCATAGGATAAAGGTAATCAGTCAGAAGAAGTCTGTATTGATTTGCAGTGACCCTTCACACCAAGGGGACACGTAGCCCCAACCCTTTACAGCAAAATATCTGCTACAACATAACAGAGACATTTTTTTTATTTTCTCCTTTAATCTGTCACCTGTCCATATATCCCCACTAAGATGGTCAAATTACTACACAAACATTATACTGTATACAAAGCAGTAATACCATTTCTACATATACATGCATTACTTTTTGATTCTTCTTTTGCTCCTATATGTGTCTACTGTTCTTATTTACACTGCAGTGCTGTTGAATGCTCAATTCTGATTGGTAAGAAGATGTTAATTAATTTTTTTAAACAGTATAGCTCTGACAGTAGTACTGGCTGTAATTCAAATCAGAGGTTTAATTTAAAGCACTGATTCTACTGCATTATTGTTTCTATATTATCAACATTTTTTGCTTTTGTATTTTGTAGGTGATGTTTTGTTGAGACATTTTGTAAGGAGTGTCTAGTGAAAAAAGAAGACTGGTGAGGGAACAACTGTTTACAGCTGCTATAACTTAAGTGAACTTGTAAGCAGGTATAAAAAAGATACCCAAGTGATAGGATCATGGGTATGACAAACATAGACTCACAGCCAATATCAAAGAGTTGAAGAACAAATAACTGAAAGGAAAAGGAAGGACTCCTAGTCCTAGTAGGAAAGCAGAATAAAAGTCTACGTTTATATCATCTTCAGAAATATTGTTTGGACTGCTTCATATATACACTATGTGACAGTAGTAGAAGAGGGGAAGGAGGGTGTGTGATCTATGCAAAGGGAGAAAGTGGAAACCAATAACACCGGTGTGTGTGTGTGTGTGCATGTGTGTCATCAGTTTGATCACTGACCGCCACTGTGATCACTCCAGTCCTGTGGAGAAACATTGAGAGCATAAAAACAGATGGACATGAGGAACTTGTCATCTGCCACTGACCCCTCACTGTTACTTGGTATTTATCCCCCATGACTTTTTTTCCTTTCCTCCCTCTCTCCGTCCACTCATCCTTCACAATTCTCTATTCTAGCGAATTTTCCATGTTCTATCAGCCTGTTGATTTGTTTGTAATAAGGATTTGTGGTAAGCATATTCACTGCACCTCTCCAAGACAATAAATTAAATCAACACCACATGCACCATGCAACCAGAGCATCTGACTCCAGTTTTATTTAGTTTTTTTGTTTTTATGACAAATGCCTGTTGACACAATGCATTATAAATTCTTTCCACATAGTGCATACTGAAGGGAGGTCATGAATGAATCTAAAATCGCTGAACTTCCCCCATGCGGAGTCATTAAAAGCTAAGAGTTGATTTGGAACAAAGTTGCATTCCCCACAGAAAATTATGGAAGTTTGCAAAGAATTATATAAAAATGAATACGTATTGATCCAGCACATTGTACATGCATAACACATAGCAGTAGGCATTCCAAGCTCTGTGGAATGCTCATGTAAACAAAATGCTAGAAATGCTGTCTCTCTTTTATTCTCTTTATTTCTCTATTTTCCACACACACTCAGTACAGAGTTTGCCTTATTGTCATGATTGCTGTCTCGCTCACTCACTCATTATACATCCATCTCACCTGTTGACAGGTATGTTTCGAGCATGGAGGTAGAGCCACTGGCTGCAGTAGTGCAAATAAAGGCGGGAAAACCAAGTGAGGAAGATGAGGGTGACGAGGAGTGTGACATGGCCAAAACTGGGCCGAGAACTCCCAGATAGACCAAGCTCTGCAGGAAGCATACGCCATACCATGCACAACCGCTCTGCTGGGCCACAGCACACAACGCTGTAGAGTGGAGCAGCTCGTTGAGATCTGGGGGCAACACACACACACACACACACACACACACACACACACACACACACACACCACATATGCACGATACTGTATGCATATACACACTATATACACAAACACAGTGCAAACACAACCTAAAATTTACGCACCAGCTTCGGAATCATGGGCTGTCTATCATATAGTGTTGATACATGGCTTAGGTGTGACTAAGGATCATGTTGAAAGAAACACACACACACACACACACACACACACACACACACACACACACAGTATACTAAAATCTAGACTCATATTTCAACACATGACAACGTTTAATCACCTACATACACAGAATTGCCAGATTGTTAAGTACACTTACAGACAGCACCATAAGTCTTGACACCCTTCAAGAGAATGGGCTAAATTGATTTCTTAAAACAGAATATAGATTCAAATTTCGACTAAATTAAGTGAAGAATCTATTTACATTTTCATCAACAAAAAAATTGTAATTTTAACACTCTGCGAGAGTGTTAAAGAGTGTTAAGAATGCTTTGCAGTTCTGATCTATCTGCAGCATTAGACACCAGGAAGCATTAAATTCGTCTGGACACTCACTACAACTTTGGCCCTACTGACTTCTCAGAATTGTTCTACAATGTGTCACAAAAGGGTGACCAGCGTACCTCAAGGATCTATGACTGGCCTTTATCTCGCTGTACACCACTTCGCTGAGTGCTCATCTCAGTGCTTCTCCTAGCATTGCTATGGCCAACTCTACCCATCATTCGCTTCTGAGGACACCTCCCGTTAAACGTAAGAATAACATGTGTGAGAATGATATATTTTGATGTTGATTTATCTTTGAAAGCAACATCATGACCAGTGTTGTTTAAACAGCTTTCTGTGCTTCTAAAGAAAGTTAAAATCAGGCACTAGACAAAAAGCCAGTGTGTCAGAGACAAGCGCAAGATGGCTGGCTGTCAACGGGCATCTTGCCAGAGCAGCAAATAAAAGATGACTTCCATCACTGCCATAATGAAGATATTGATGATGCATGAACTGAAATATTTTCAGCTGTCTGTGAAAAAAGGTCACTTCAACAGAGAATTTGTTACAGAATGTGAAATCTTTCATCTCCTCTAAACCTGATGTCATCACTACATATACATTTAATGAGGCAGGACTTTCAGTAGCAAAAGAGCATGAAGTGAGTTTAAGTTCAATAACCATCATACCTAAAACATAACATTTTAAATATTATGTGTAATTATCAAATACTATGTATATTGCATTATATATGGAAATGATCAACTTTTTTTTTTTTTTTTTTAAATTTTACTTTGCTTAACAAGTTCAATGCATGGCTGTGGAGGATAAATCTCATCATCATTAACTGAAATTTGGCAACCTTTCCTGCTATTGTCTCACAGAAGTAATATGGCAGTGTGTTTGTCTATAACATGAGCACAAGAGCTCTTTAAATCTAGAATAAAGAACAGTGAGCAGGGACTATTTCTGCCAGCTCTGAAAACTTATTTACACATTCAAGCCCATGGGCTGGAATTCTGGGAACTATTTTTGCCTTTGGTTAAGGTTCTAAATCTGGCCCCACTTAAACACTGGACTTATCCTTTATTTGGTGGATTAAGTTATTTGCTATCGCTTTTTCCCTCCTTCTTGTTTCAGGCCATAGGCATTTTTTTTGTGAATGAGCCAAACCCATTTTTTAGTCTCTTAGTCTCTCCATCAGAGGATGGATTTTATAGAATTAGAGATGAGGTGAAAGGAGCATAAAGAAACAGAAAAGCAGACAGGGGAAATGAATGAAAGGAAATTGTGATTGTGATTCTGTTTGTGTGACATCAGTGAATCAGTACAGAAAGGGAAGCATATTTTGAGGTCAATGCAGATAAAGAAGGTAATATATCATAGTTATGGATTCTGTAGCTGTCAATCCATGAAAGAAACTTGCATGTTTTTTTTTTGTTTGTTTGTTTTTAACTTCTCTGTATGCATCGGATTATTTGCAGTGTCCCCTGTCTTTGTGTGGGTTTTCTCCAGGTTCTCCAGGTAGGGGGACTAGCTACTCTTAATTGCCACTAGTTTTGAATGAGTGTGTGGATGTATGTGTGCATGGTGCTCTGTGATGGTCTGGAGTCCCAACCAGAGTGTGCTCCCCTGCACTGGCTATGAATCCACCGTGACTCTGGACAGAATTAAGCATTTAATGAAGATGAATGAATGATATCATATTACATAAACTAGAATCCAATCCATAGACCAAAAACATGACACTGGTCTCCATGATGAAATCTCATATTGAAAGAAATGCATACAGGTTTAGTCTATGGAGAAGAAAAGTACACTTTTAGCCTAAATCCTGAGGGCCATAGCGCATTGAGCTCAGCAGTCCAGCTGTAGCTGTACATTAATTAACACTGTGGCTTTCATGTTTAATGCCAGCAGACTGCTCTCAGAAAGATTTAAGGGTGAATCTTCAAAGCAACAAGTTCATCTCAGACTATGTCTATGAAAGGAGAGCGCCTTAACACTCAGCATATAACTGCTTCTTGACATGAGATGTGCTAAACAGACCTATTTATCTGTGAACATTTATGGGTGTGAAGCTGTGCGTTTCTTATGATTGATAGAAACTGTAATAATAGCAGCATGAGCAAATATCCTCAGAGCAGAGAACTAATACAAATGTGTGAACTACAGTGGCTGTAACATGCCACTTCTGCACACAGCCTCTTTGAAGTGAAGAACAAGCAACATATTGACACTGATCACTGAAAACAATGCAACTGTTCATTTCCACTTTTACACATGCTACAGACCCCCAAACACTCTCTCTCTCTCTCTCTCTCTCTCTCTCTCTCTCTCTCTCTCTCTCTCTCTCTCTCTCACACACACACACACACACACACATACACACACACACACACACACACACACACACAGCTTGGTTAAGGCAAACCTTATGTTAGTGTATTAGTGTGACTTGCTGTGTGATTTAAAATAGATCCTTCATGCAGTTCAAAGGCAACTGTTATGCAATTTTACAGTTACTGCATGAAATGTGATTGTGTTCTTGGCAACACACACACACACACACACACACACACACACACACACACACACACACACACACACATCTTCACAGATGATTCCCACTACGTACTAATACCTCTATGATTACACTGAAACCTAATATTATGTCATCAGAAGCATTTTTCCTGTTTTAAAGAAGAGAAGGGTTCACATAGCATCATAATTTTCTTACCACACACAGAGACCAAAATGGAAAACAGACATATATACATACACACAGACTTTTGCATCACACTATCGGATGTAGTAACAGAATGTAATGTATTTACCACAGTGAATAAGAAACTGGAGCAATACTAGTCTAATGGGTCTTTGCAGTCAATAGTACATCATTCATATATCCCCGGTAAGCGCTTGGTTAGGGTTGAGGTGGAGCCGAAGCCTACACGCCGAAGCCTACACCTGGGAAACTGGGATGTGAGGCAGGAATACACCCTGAATGGGATGCCAGTCCATCAGTACACCATATATACACACACATTCACACACTCATTCAGACCTGAGTAATTCAGTGTAGTTAATCCTACTGCCTTTTTTGGGGGGTGGCAGGAAACCAAAGAACCTGGAGGAAACCCACATGGATGCAGAGAGTACATGTGAAACTTATCAATATTACAGTTCTCTTTCAAGCACTATAAAAAAGTATGATACACTAACTGTACAGAAATTGTACCAGGCATGCAATCAGGGAGAGCTGGAAAAAGTCTTCACACTTTCTGGGAGGTCATATAAAACACGATGTGATGACAACTTTTAATATTTTAATATCTAGATTTTAAATTATTCCATCTGTCACACTCACCCATGTATTATAAACTAATCATAGAATAGATATGCAATGCACCCTGTGTCACAGATAATGACATTAAGGAAGGAGGTGAATGAGCTGATTTGGACAGGATTTGTTTTAGCAGAATAGGGAATTTATTCTCATGCATTCACTGATTTTAATTTTTGCTTTGTGTTTTTCAAGCCTGCAATATCAGGCCCCTTTACAGGCGTTTTCCATAACACTGGCATAGTAAAGATGCATGTAAATTTATTTCATTGAGAGAAAGAGAGAGGTGGGACTTGGGGAGCAGTAAAAGCGAGTTATTGCTCTCTGACGCAGCTGTAGGATTGGACTACATCTGATAATTAGAACAGGACTTCAGCCACTGCCCAATTATCAGTATTATTTGCAGCTGAGATACAAGAGAAGATGGCAAATACGGCACTCTGGCCTAATCTTGAGTATGAAACGTAATTCTCATTTGATTATTATCTAAGTGCTTCTGAGGTTCTAACCTATAAGACAAGTGCCGGGGTCTCTATAAAAGCATGAGAATGCCAACATGAGTTTGGATGGGCAGTGAAGTGTGTGTTGCACCCTACTGTGAACACATGCACACAGCTTTTCTCCTTATAGTGTTTTTGGCTTCTTAGCTCACACACACTCTTTACAGGCCAGCAGTGAGTGAATGAGTGTGATGGTAGTTGATTAAAGCACAGTACAACATGTGGTCGTTTATGTGCTGTCTGTGTGTCTCTGCAGGGACTATAATATCGAAATGGCCGGATCCGCCAAGCTTCGTAAACCCAGTGGAAACATCGGCATCTTCATACACCTGGGGTCCATGCTGAGACGTAAAAGGACTGGGTTACGAGCAGGTTGCTCTCCAGAACCACTAAATAAATCCTCACTGTGACCTTTAACAGGCTGATGGTGGATGGCTCCCAGCATGGGAGCACTGGGTTTTATCAGTGTCTTTATTAGCTAAAGGAAACAAGTCATCATCTAATATGGGCTTGTATGCTCTATGGAGCAAAATGCACCAGCACAAACACACAGATATCATGCTGGGAAAAAAAAATTTCAAGAAAGAAAAATTTAGCAAAGCTTTTTTTTTTTTTTTCCCAAACATTCAGTAAACAGCATGAGTGGTCAAATTGACATCTAAAATAAGCAATTGGTCTAGTCTATATACATTATGTCATATTTGCATGGTTGGGTTAGATGCTGTAACAGTGTAATTAACACTACTACAAACACACACTGAGGGTAAAAAGTGTGGAGAGACGACAGCAGTCCAAATCAGAGTGAAATTAATGCTACACATAATACACAAAGCAAAAAGGAAACAAAAAAGAAAAGAAAAAATACTGGCTGAGGAAGACTGGGAAGGAGCAAGGCTGAAACATACTTGTAAAGCATTTTTATTCATTGGTCAGCAACACAGAAATGGAGAGTGGTAAATAAACCCTTGGTAATTGTTATCACAAATATCAATCAAGCATGCAGAACCAAATAAATAATTTAATAAGAATATAAATAAATAGCATTCTGTAAACTGGAACACTGAAAGATATCTCGCCTAACTCTGCATGCATAACCTAATCTGCTTATGGAAAAACAATGCTACTGTTAAATTGAAAGAATTGTAAGTTCACAATGGGGAATGACTTATCATTGATTATCAGCACCATCTACATGAGTCTCTGTCTCAACACCTGATGTAAAACTCACTTGAGGCATTTAAACACGGCATCATCGACTGGCTGCTCTGGCGTAAAAAAAATGTTGATTTATTCAGTCAGTTCTGTTCTGCTGACATGTTCTTTAAACATTTTAAAACTTTGTCCCCTGTCCTATGTTCAGAGCATGTGAGTGCTCTTCTCTGTTTTGATAATGATGTGATGGTGCAAGACCATTAAAGACATTTTGACAGATGGTATCTGATTACAAACTGAATTGACTAGCCTTATGTCCATTTCGCTATGGCATGTGTCCATTCAACAACACATCATTTATTGTGTGACACAAGCAAGGTTATAGACATCTTAAGCAGACTGACTGCATTCACAGCTGTGCTTGTTAAACTGGCTCTGTTACCCAACATGATCTTTGTAGGTAGACGACCATGGCAAGGTTAGAAAACAAGCTAAAGGTTAAAAAAAATCTGGCATTTTAGTAAAAATATATTATTGTCAGAAAAACTCAATTTCAATTTTAACTCAAATTTAGTGACATCCGGTGTTTTTTCCCAAACTGCCACAAATTAATTCTTTTACCATCAAAAATTAAAATTTCTATAATCAATCCAGTCTAAGAAACTTGGAGTTAATGACACATTTGTAGGTGCACTATATGGCCAAAACTATGTGGACACCTGACCATCACACTCATATGTGCTTGTTGAACATGGCATTCCAGATTTAGTCCCCTTTTGCTGTTATAATAACCTCCACTCTTCGTGCAGAGTGGCTGTGTGGATTTGTGCTCATTCAGAAATTAAGAGTATTACTGAGGTCAGGCACTGATGTTTGGCAAAGAGGCCTGCAGCGCAGTCAGCATTCCAGTTCATCCCAGAAGTGTTCAGTGGGGTTGAGGTCAGGGCTCTGTGCAGGCCACTCAAGTTCTTCCACACCAACATCACACACCAACCATGTTTTCATGGAGCTCATTTTGTGTACAGGGACATTGTCATGCTGGAACATGTTTGAACCTCTTAGTTCCAGTGAACAGTTTGTGGCAACACTTTGGAGAAGAACAACATGTGTGTGTGATGGTCATGTGTCCACATACTTTCTGACATATAATGTACCTTCAGGGTTTGCCTTTAAACATTCTCTCAACATTTTCTGCCTTCTAAAACACTGACCTTTGGCTCCATGTTAGGTGTTTTGGACACAGCTAATGTGAGTGCACAATATTATTCCAGACTCTCAGACATCACAGCTTATCTCTTATACAGCTTATATTTAATTGTCTGTGAACTATGAAGTATCCATAGCTCTGAAATATGGCTTTTGATAATTTCTGATTGTGTAAGGACCTTTGAATTGTCTATTCTTCTAAATGGCATAAACTCTATAAAAGATTGGATGGCTGAAAACTACTTGCAGTTAAATGACGAAAAAACAGAAGTTCTTATTTCTACTCCTGCTGGTTTTCTCCCAAAGGTGATGGAAACTCTTGGTCCTTTACCTTGTGAAATGTAGGTGTTTATATTGTATGGGACAGACCCTGAGTCTGGATCAGCATGTAAATTCTCTTGTGCGTACTTCTGTTTATCAGTTGTGAAATATTGCTTAATTAAGGCCAATTGAGTCCACAGTAGTGATGGAGATAATTATACAATTTCAATTCTCTTTTTACTTGTCTTAATTTGAACAAGTGGTGTAAAATGTCATCAAAGAGATGACCAATTTAATATTTTTTACATTGGCTCCCAGTCAAATTTAGAATTCAATTTAAAATTCTTGTGATGGTGTTTAGAGCATTGCATGGTCAAGCTCCTGCTTATATAAAAGAGTTGTTGCAACCTTATAACTCTAGTAGGAATCTGAGATAATCAGAACAGGTCTTGTTAGCTGTTCCTCGCTCTAGACTAAAGCCTAAAGGTGACTGTGCTTTTGAGGTTGTTGCTCCCAAATTGTGGAAAGATCTGTGGACTCTGTGATCATCTTTAAAAAGCAGCTACAAACCCACTTGTTTAAACTTGCTTTTGGCTAATTTGTTTGTTCTTTGTTTTTGTTTTCTGTTTTGTGTTTTTATATTGTGGATGTTAAGCACTTTGTGATGTCTGTTCAAGAAAGGTGCTATAGAAATATACAGTATCTCAAAAAAAGTGTTTACCCCTCACATTTTTGTAAATATTTTATTATACCTTTTTCATGTGACAACACTGAAGAAATGACACTTTGCTACAATGCAAAGTAGTGAGTGCACAGCTTGTATAACAGTGTAAATTTGCTGTCCCCTCAAAATAACTCAATAAACAGCCATTAATGTCTAAACTGCTGGCAAGAAAAGTTTCAGGTTGTTGGCAATCTTCTTATAGCCTAGGCCATCTTTATGTAGAGCAACAATTCTTTTTTTCAGATCCTCAGAGAGTTCTTTGCCATGAGGTGCCATGTTGAACTTCCAGTGACCAGTATGAGAGAGTGTGAGAGCGATAACACCAAACTTAACACACCTGCTCCCCATTCACACCTGAGACCTTGTAACACTAACTAGTCACATTAAACCGGGGAGGGAAAATGGCTATTTGGGCCCAATTTGGACATTTTCACTTAGGGGTGTACTCACTTTTGTTGCCAGCGGTTTAGTTATTTTGAGGGGACAGCAAATTTACACTGTTATACAAGCTGTAAACTCACTACTTTACATTGTAGCAAAGTGTCATTTCTTCAGTGTTGTCCCATGAAATGATATAATAAAATATTTACAAAAATGTGAGGGGTGTACTCACTTCTGTGAGATACTGTAGCTTTATTGAAGACGGGACTTGCCATTGTCTAACATTAACTAATTAATTAACTTAGAAGCCATCAAAATTTTTGTGCTGTTTTTGACAAACCAGTATGTCTTACAATCCATTTAAGTGTATGTGTATATATATATATATATATATATATATATATATATATATATATATATATATATATATATATATATATATATATATATAATATATGACTATAATCAACTCAGATTTATCACAGTTATGTCATAATTGAATTTATTGCTATTTCAAGCATTCAGTCACATGTTATGACCAGTAATCATAATCATATGACTATATGATCAGTAATCATATTTTAATCCCAGTTATTTATTTACCATGACCCACAGGTGCACTACATGCTCACTTTGCACAAATACACCTTCTTCATTTTTTCCCCCAAGAAAGCAATGAAAACATCTGAAATACTGTCTGTTTATAAATGGGGAAATTGTGTTTAAACCCTTTCACTGTTAACAGTTTATCACTAGTGAGGTCTGCTGAGATTAATGTGTCATATTAAAGCAGCTCAAGTCTCCTCAAGTGGAGAAAAAAGGTATTTTATTTCCTTTTTGGTGCATGACCATGACCTTATACTGCACTGCACTGAGTGTCTCAAAGCACTTTAACAGAGAGGCTGTGAGAACATTCTCACGTATATGTCCACACACACACACACACACACACACACACACACACACACACACACACACACACACACACACACACACACACACACACACACACAACAGAAACCATGAGGGCCTGTATGTTGCTCTGTGACCAAAAACTCGTCAGATCTGACAATCTGATTTTAGAAAAGTCAGAGGCCATCTACACTGGCAAAGGGGAAACCAACAGATGTGTGTATATATGCATGTACATGTGTCGCTGCCTTGGTTCTCAGGGGCCTCACGTCTGACTGCGCTTCTCTGTCCCACTCTCAGTACAGGAAAGGGCCCTGAGGCCCTGCTACTTTAGCCACAACAACACCATGCATGCCATCAACACTGATACTCCATGACTATTTAGAATGGGACATCTATTCAACCTTTAAGAACAATTAATGGTGTATCTTTCATAGAGTGTATATGAGTTAATATAGGCTTAATGTGTGTCCAGAAAAAAAAGCAAATCCAAAGAAACCTACAGTATAGTAAAAGCACCAAGCAGGCAGATTTTTCCCATTTTTCTCCCAATTTGTTTACCTTCCAATTCCCATCCACTAACCAGCCTATCATACAACAGCTACCAGCCAGACAGGGTGAAGGCCAACCTGTGCTTCCTCAGAGACATGTGAAGCCAACCAACCACATCTTTTCAACCTATTGCTCATGCTACATCACACTGCAGCGTAACACACTTGGAGTAAAGCACTATATGCCCTCTTGCGCACACATGATCTCATAAATGAGCCTGAGTGGCTAGAGTCTTGACAGGTAAAATGGTTTTGTTTAATAACAACATAAACAGGTCACTGTGCACCAAATCACTTTCATTCTGGTAGTGAAGAAACTTTGAGCCAATATTTAAAACAATTAATCAACTCAAAAATGATTTTAGGGTGAAAGAGTGCTCTGAAATCCAAACATTAAATCCTTGCTGATTTATTGCTGAAATTCAAATGAAAAAATGTTCAACACAAGAACATGCACTCTAAGAGTCGATTGCAGTATCCATGTGGTAGATTGTTAAGTCTAATCAAAATGGCTGCAATAAAAGAACAATGCAATAAAAAACTAGCCCATTTGAATTTCAAACATGTATTAAAAAGAAACCATATTTCAGGAAGTAAATTATTCTAAAAGGTAAAAGGCAATTTTATGTAAAAATAGATCTGGGAAAACAATGTGCCATTTTCTTATGGGGGGAAGAATTAGTGTAGCCTCTTTAAAAGAGCAATAAGTGGAGCATGTGTCTTAATATATCAGAGGTTTTCCTTTAGCAGAGTGAGAAAAGGAGAATGAGTGTGGAGAATAGTGGCAACATCACCCGTTCTCTGGAGGCAACAAGGCACCGCCATCACATCTTATCATCTCCTTTCTCCTTTTTATAACAGGAAAAGTCACAGATATAATTGATATGAGATTTAGGGGGTATATTTCAGTGTAATTAGAGTCTTGATAATTGGGCTAATTAGATATAATTGTTATGTGAGTCTGAGTTTGATTAAAGCAGGTTTCCCCAAAACGAGCAAAAAAAGGGGAAATATTTAGTTGGCAGGCTAACAATGCAGTGGATGCACATGCACGCAGATTAATTAAAGAACAAACACATGTGAAGAGGGGACAGGCATCAGCTTTGATTCACATACCCACACATACATGCCCAAGCAACCCACAGACTGACAAACACCCATAAACACACTGTATTTCGGCTTGTGATCCACATAATCCACTCACATTTTGCATAACGATTATGAAGCATTTATACCTCTAAAAAGACATGGCCATTATCATTATAGTAAAAAAAAATGTTTTTGAAAATATGAAATTCTTGGACTTTGCAGCCAAAAATATAAAAACACACTTGTTACAATATTGGCTCTCTTATGAATATTTAAAGCCAAATAAATTTCTGTCACATATATATAAAACAAGTTGAAACATTGTCACTTGATAAATCAGAGCGAACTCTCTCATCCAGTGTAAAAGGTAAGTTATATACAGATGACGCCTGCAGACATAATACAACCTGTCTCTCTCTGTTCCTTAAGAACCATAAGCATGATTAATATAGGATCAGAAATGAACACAGTTTCTCTGACAGAAATTTTGGAGAAGTGAAACACCAGTTGAAAAAAAAACGATCAAATGGGGATCCAGTAAAGTTCTGGACCTCCACTTGGCTCAAGCAACAACCATTTGCTTTAATTCCTTCAGCTACTTTTGTGATAAAGGTAGTTAAGTCCTCTCTCTCTCTCTCTCTCTCTCTCTCTCTCTCTCTCTCTCTCTCTCTCTCTCTCTCTCTCTCTCTCTCTCACTCACTCTCATACACACACAATACACAACACACCCAGTAAGGTGTAAGGTCATAATGAGGCTTTCATGTTCTCTTCAAACAGATATCAACTGTACCGGGGTGGCCCGTAACATCATTTCTGCCATGTTTTTTTTTTCCTCTCTCTTTTTCAGTAGTCTTTTTTAAAAATTATTTCTCTCTTCATTGACTACGATGTCAATACTTGCACTTCAGTGCATTGTGTTTGTTCTTTGAAATTGTAATTTATGGTTTACGGATATTAGCCCAGGATGGATGTTTCGGGAAAGTCGCATATGAGGTTAGCAAACAACAGCTCACTTTTGATATGTAAATCTGAGCGAGGATAAAAATGAGGAGAAGGATAATGAAGCTCAAAGCTTGAGAGAGTGAGAAAGAGAAAGAACCGCCTCTGCCCCGTATAGATAAACTTCAAATATAAAGCGGTATTCATGTGATCCTCTCTTGGAGCAATAGGCAGTGTTCAATGTCTTTTAAGAGAATGCCAGGAGCTTTCACTAACTACTACGTGGTGTTAAGCGCAGGTTTGGGATGGGTTCCGCTTGTGGGAGGAGACAGAGTTTTAAAATAAAATGGACTTTGTGAGCTTTGTGATTATATTATTAGGTTATTTTATTTATTTATTTATTTAGTTAGTTAGTTTGTTAGTTAGTTAGTTGGTTGGTTAGTTAAGCCATATAAAAATATTATTTTGTATAAAATAGATATTACTTCATTTTTCACATGTCAAATACCTGAACTTACATGGTCCACATTGCTCCTCTAAACAATGTATTTAAAAATATGCATTTGTCAGTTATACGTTTATATTTAACTTGCATATCCAAATTTGCATAATCATGCATACTGGAATAAAAAAAGAAAATAAAACTAAACACAACATCATCTTTGCATGCATTTGTCAGTTGTGCACGTTTGTGCAGCTTTAATAAGCAGCATGTAGAGGTTCTGCACATTCACTGTGGGGTCTCCTGTGATTCTCTAGATGGCAGTAATATGCCTCAGTCATCAGAATATAGAAGTAAAAGTCAGCAAAACCTTCCTTCACTGACACTTTCTCATTCTTACTTTCTTTTTGTAGTTTGTTTTAGAAGACAGGCAGAGCCGTGAGCATGTTTCCATACTGCATTTGCCTCCTGCGCTGTATGTGTGGCCTGCACCTCTAATCATTTTATTTACTTTCAAGAGCTGCAACTGTAGAGTCTCTCATCATGTTTTAATTCCAGTCCAGCAGCAACAAATTACTGATCCTCTGAAATTAGGAAAGTTTCAAATCCTAGGGGGGAAAAAACCTCAACATTTTTCCTTCCAGAAAAATGCATAATGCTTGACTATAGGATCATTCAAAATGAATACAAACATACCTGCATTCTCTCCATTTTATCCCCATGGACTAATCATGGGCAAACCTCTTCCACACCTTTTTTTTTTTTTTTTTACTGAAAATGTAGAAAGCAGTTTCACAAAAGGCAATTTGACCGGGGCCATTTATGAGATTTGTTTGGTTATGTGACTTGTCTTGGTGAGTTTCCGCTTCTGTTTTCTCATTAATATCAAATGCTGAGAGACACAATAAAAAGGAGAAAACATTTATCCAGGAAGCCTTCTTCTGCACTCTGTATCACCAGAGAAAAAGCAATTATCCACACTGGGAGGTTTTATGTGTTGTCAGTGTCAGTATTATCCAGGTTTCTTCAATAAAAACAAACACTGGCACTGACAGAAAAGAAACATTCACATCATTGATCTAAAGGAATGAAATGAACTTGAGCAGGTAACTGCATGCAGATATGTGCACTCGCAGTGTTCAGACGATCCTGAAGGTGCAAAATAAGAGACTGGAGCTTAAAAATATGCTAACAGCATTAACGCTTCAGTTAGAGACATTCTATATCTAGCTATTACCCTTATTACTCCAGGGCAAGAAAATTGCCTCAGAATACTCTCTCTCTCTCTCTCTCTCTCTCTCTCTCTCACACACGCATGCATACACACACACACACACACACACACACCCACACACACACACACCCACACACACACACACACACACTCACTGTAGGGAGAAGGAGAAGTGTTGAAGTTCTTCTGTGATGATACTCGTCTGTACCTCTCTCTCTCTCTCACAGACACTTTGGCTGGTTATCTTGCTGAATGGCTGCTTCTGTTTGCCACCCTAATTGGACACACACACACACACACACACACACACACACACACACACACACACACACACACACACACACACACGTCAGCTACAATCAGAGTGGGACATTTTTTACCCCAGAGAAATACAGTGACAGTTTGCCTTGCCTTTATCCCCATAAACATTCACACCAGGACCGAATGACATTCAGATTACGCACGTCTAATCAAAGTTTATGTGAGAAACAGATGAAGACAGAAAATAAGGGGGGAAAGCAGTATTTTTTTTTAATAAAAAGGCAGACACGGGATGTATTTTTTAAGTTGATGATGCACAGAGCTACTCTTAATTCTGACATTATTTAGAATTATTATTCAGCAACTTGCTAACAGTGTAGATAGAACAGTGTTCTAGTGGAAAGTGTTGTGCCTCTGGCTGGGCTTAGGCCTGCCTCTATGATAGTGGAGACACCACATGACTCTTAATGCTAATGAGACACACACATTATATATACGGTATTTATGGATTAAGAACACAGCAAACATACAGATGTACCGATGTGTGCTGTGTGAGTAGCAGTAAAAAAAAGTGAAAAAGGCAGGAACTACACACTTAAAGGTAAAGGTAAAATTTCAAATGTAATATTTAAAAGAAAATTTCAAATGTGATTTCTGTCCTGCCTCAGGGATAACCAGCAGCCTGGTGAAAATACATTTTAATTAGGCTGCAGTGCAGGTCCAGGGGTGAGAAGCTGATCCCATGGCCTCTAGGTTCAGGCAGGTTTGAGATCAGCTCACTTCATCATTAGACAACTGGCTGAAACTAGCTGACATTTGAGGGAATCTGAAAACAACTGCAGCCCTGAGCAGAAAAGCTGGGCAGAAAAAAAGAGTGAGCAAGATAAAGAGTGAGTGAGTGAGTGAGAGAAAGAGAGAGAGAGAGAGAGAGAGAGAGAGAGAGAGAGAGAGAGAGAGAGACTCACTGCAGAACTATAGCTGATTATGGAATATTCAAAAAAGATATAAGCAAATATTTAATAGCTTTATAAATTTTTTTAGCAAATATTTAGCGTATTAAACAAAGTTTACAGAGAAACAGGGCATTCACCTTCATCAGGTGTGTGAGGCTGTAGGAGGTGAGACCAGTTGATACTCGAAATATATATATATATATATATATATATATATATATATATATATATATATATATATATATATATATATATATATATAAATTTTTTTAAATATGTGTGCAATAATTTCTGTGGGAAAAAAAAAAAAACATTCTAACACCACCACCGCAAAAGCATTAGCATGAGGAGGAAAGACAGTGCCTGCCTGTGGTGTATGAGGCATCAGTAGCAGGTCAGCAGGAAAATGTCATTCTGCAATTATCACTTCAAAAGCAGGCCAGGCAGCACAGGCACTTTGATTTATTTAGTTTAAGAAGGAGAAGCATGAGTTCAGAGAGTCTGTCACTGCTGAGTTCACAGAAACGGTGCTGTTTTGGCTTGTCGAGCACATCGCGGCCTGCTTTGAACGCTCCGCTAGTATCTGCTCGTGTGAAATGTATTTTGACAAATAAGAGATGATAGTCGTGGAGCAGTGAGGGTGCTGAGTAGTCATGTAGTAGGCAAGACACACCTTGGTTTGTGTTCCAAGTTTAGCTTTCTGTGACGCCGGCTCTAAGAAGGGGAGAATTCCAACAGGACTCTTACCTGCCATAAATAGGAATATATTAAAGTTAAGATGAGGAGTCTTGCCCCTGTGAAGAATTCAATATTTGTTAGGAGTTAAATCATTTCTCAAGTTTGAAAAGTATGACATCTGTCTTTCTTTCTTTTTTGTACTTAATAAAATAGAATGTTATTTAAATATGCTGTAAATCAACACCTCAGTATCACACAATACCACCAAAACATGTGCATATAAGAAAGAAAGATTAAGTAGAGAGCTTGTATTCCTCCCCATAGCTGTGTTCTAACTGATGTAACTCCAGTAAGAGGCAGGTAAATGTGCTGCACTCTACTGTCTAGAGACTTCACACAGACAACAAAGACAGTGAGGCAAGATAAAGCGTGATGAAACTTTCCTGGCTTTCTCTCTCTCTCTCTCTCTCTCTCTCTCTCTCTCTCACACACACAAACACACACTCTCTGTCACACTCTCTCTCTCTCTCTCTCTCTCTCTCTCTCTCTCGCTCTCTCTACTTTTTTTCCGCCACCATCGCTCCAATGCACGCAATTAGACATGATGAAAAATCTGAAAAGAAATTAAATTTAGTTGTAATACATATCACCATTCTTTTTTCCTTTGGAAAATTACTTTTGAAATGTTTTCTCTCTCTCTCTCCCTCTCTGTCTCTCCCTCTCTCCCCCTTCCCTCTTTTTTCTTTTTTGTGTGTGTAATTTAAATGGTAAGCTGCCAGATGTGTGTCTCATGCTTGGAAGTGCAGGAGCTTTGCATTATTTAGCATATTAACATTCACAGAATTTAAAAAAGGGTTCCTGCGTTGCCTGGAGGTTCCAATTAAGTAAACCTTAGCTTGATACATGTAAAAAATTTCACCATGAGAAACTTTTTTTCATTGCTTTTTTTCCCCCCTCTTTCCCTCTCTTCCTGTCCCATCTATATAATAAATATGGAAACTTCCCAGATGATATAATTTTTCTCTTGCTGCAGGATTAAATATATCAGTAATAATAACTTTTAAACATAGGCTACATATCAGGAAAGGTTCTGAAGGCTAAAAGGGGGTTTAATAGCAGTCGTTCTCAGCCTCGCAGGGGAGCAGACACGTCTTCCTTCCCATTTTGGAAACTGACAGATCTGATTGAATTTGAGCCCAGATGTAGTTTTTAATTACCACTGCTGGTAAACATTCAAGCTGCCTACAGTTACAAGGTAATAGTGTTAAATCTGTCCTATCTTAAAGGCAAGGAGATGTGTTTATTGTATTATAGTGATTTCATAATCATTTTTGCTTTTGTAGGATTTGACTGTCATACTTTAGCTATCCTCACTCAAACTGGTGACACACCCAACGTGTGTAGAAAATCTTCCACTGTTGTAGGTAGAAATAAAGCATAAATAAATTCAGTAAATGCCAAGGGAATGTGTCTTTGCCAGGGAAAAAAAAATTTAAACCTTTTTTTTAAGCTTTGATTTCACCATGCAACAGCACAGAGTAAAGGCAAAATGTTTCCTAATAATTTCTACACAGTTGCGTCTACCAATCCACTCATTTTTAAAACAACATCCAATATATTGCAAAATGTTAATTAGCTCTGGTAACACAGTTACAAATACATTATATAAGTCTGACTAATGACTAGGACATATGACATGGAGAGAAACCAACACCTTTATACATGTACCTTATGTACTCACTGCTACTCTTATATACAAAAGATATCATTTTTAAAAAGTGCCTGGTTTTTGCTTTCACCCACTACATGGCTGACAATCACATGTTGTGGGCAGACATAGAAATATATAATTTTGAAAAATAATCCCATGTTTGCTAGCCTTTGAGTTAGGGCAACTGGCAGTGGAATAATAAGTGTATGCTTTTCATCAATATAACTAGCAATGGAACACAATGGAAAAGTCATTAAGCTTGTGTAAAATAGAGGCCCAGAGATTGAGATGTATGTAGTAAAATAATTTGCAGTTTCTTAAATTTCTGCTTCAGTCCATCAGTCCGTCCTCCTTGTAATCCACAGAATCAAAAGCCTGGCCTATACCTCTTTCCTCTGCCCAGAGACTATAACCCCTGTCTTCACCCAGTGCTGCAGTTTTGCCTTTAATTACGCTTGCTTCTGCCTGATGCTCACATGCTGTTTCACAAGAATTAGCACAGTGCTGACAGCTATAGGTTACGTCCATGAACTTGGAGCAGTGCAGTCACAACCCTTGGTCTCGTGGGGCTGACAGTGGTTCCTTGTTATCCACAGCTTTCCCACTGCTCGGTGTGTGTGTGTTTGGTGAGCAAGGCCTCAGGCTGGTAGGAAGGTAGGAAGAGGTAGGAAGAGGCGACTGAGACCTCATCACTCGCCTTGGCTCTGAATTGCCCCTTCACTTGTTTCAGGATTTGCAGTAAATCGAAGGTCAAGGAATTGTTGATTTCCAGAGAGCAGTGGCCTTCATTCAAATTACAGCCTGATAAGTGACCTGTGCTATTGGAATAGTCATAAAATGTTCAAGTCTATGGTTGGTTTTAATTAATTGTAGCATTTTGGTAATAATCATTATATATTTGTGTTTGATTCTTGCATTAGTTTGTTTACATGTAGTATCATATCTTGCAACATCAGCTATGCACTTTATTCTGAAATACAATCTGAGACAGAGCTGTTTGAGATTTGTTTCCAAATGTTGGCTTACAATCAGCATAACCTTAAATCACAAAGATACGAAGTTAACATAGAATCAAGTCACTTCTGAGTTAATTTGATTAACTCAGTTTTATTTCTGCTCCGCAGGTTTGGCATTTAATTTGTCCTTCTCTGTCTGTGTTCTTGTATACATGTGTATTCTCAGTGGGATCTGATGCTATGACCAGGCAAGCTCATCCTCAGAAATAGCAAAAATCTTAAAAATTGGCATTTTGCTTAAAGTCCCAGTAGTCTCGCCTAACTTATTTACTTAAGAGAAATTAAAAAAAAAAAAAATGTAAATTAAAAAAAAAAAAAATTAAAATCTCACTTCATGCAGACTGAAAAAATACTGAAGACAGGCAGAACAATTTGAATATTTGCATTCAAATATTGTAACTGAATCATTCTGCTAATGTCAGAGGCCAGTTAACCCATAGCGCCTGTAGCCAGTTCATATATTCCAGACATGCACAATAATCAGGATGTTCTGTTGTTTTAAATTAAGCAATATGAACTTTACTTTAGTTTCTGTTTTTTCACGTGCCCATGTGTGAGAACTTTTGTGGCGTTGAAATGGTAGATGACATGGTTAAAGGTTTAAATCATCACAGAAGTTTACTT
Organism: Cranoglanis bouderius; assembly: GCA_023630585.1. Classification (NCBI taxonomy): domain Eukaryota; kingdom Metazoa; phylum Chordata; class Actinopteri; order Siluriformes; family Cranoglanididae; genus Cranoglanis; species Cranoglanis bouderius. The sequence goes on from CM042539.1 coordinate 18,586,887, forward strand.
ATCGTCTACTGATGGTACTGACTTATCGTCTACTGATGGTAATTGATTCATATTCTTACTACAAATCCTGAAAGTGCAAACAGAGTAAAATCTGAGTAAAAGCTGATGGACTTCTGTTGTGAATAGGATTGTCTTTGGGGAGTAGTTTGAGGCTGCCGGTTCACTCGCTGCTCCTGGGCTTGATAAGATTTTCTCCATCTCCATCCAAAGGCAACGCAACCTGAACCGATCCATATGCAAATCATCCACTAATGTCAGGTCCATTTAGCCTAGCACCACTCTGATGCCCCATGAGAGCCATCCTTTGATCCACCATTCAAGTGAACCCAGAGTTCACTTTACCTGCACACCCTTCCTCGTTCTTAAAGCACCTGGACCCCCTTTTCTACTCAGTTTCCTACTTTGTCCAATGTTCTGTACTTTTCTTTCTTTCTACCTCTTTCTTTAGCTTGTGTGGCATAATGCAGAAAATGAATCTCTGAAGACTAAAGCCTTGTTGCAGGGAGAATTGGGGTAGGGGTGGGGGTGTTGGGGGGCATGGGTCGACACTCTCCCCCCACCATGGGGGTGTTAGGAGCAGGGTGGGAGGTCAAAGTTCGTGGCAGAGAGGAAGTGACAAGCTGTGAAATGTAAAAGACCAATTTCTTCCACATGTTTCAGCGCTCGGAGATCAGCGCTGAGCTGTCAGCCGGCATCACGCTTAAAATGGGACAGGTTGCTACCCAGCAGACCTGTCACAACTCATTTGTAATTAAAAAAGTCTGTGTGATGTTTAAAGCGAAACACCCCTGAAACTTTTTTTCATACTCCAATCTGTTAAATAAAGATGAGTGGTGCCAAGAAAAAAAAAACTTTTTATTAGCTGGGCAACCTTCCTTCCTGCTAGATCAATACCAGACAAGTCTGTTTGATTTATTTGATGAAGTGAGCTCATTTACAGTTTTTTTTTTTTTTTTTTTTTTTTTTTTTTTTTTTTTTTTTAATGCGTGAGTGTGGGAGGAGGTGGGTGAGCTAAATGTGCTGCTTTATCATAATCTATATCACATCCAATCTTTCCTCTGTCCTCTTTCTTACATAGCTTCCGCACCAACTGAATCTACACAACTTGTCAATGTAATTGCTAGTTCAAAACCTTTCACTTTTTTGGTTTCAGAACCTAAAGCCACAAAAACACTCCAAACATCTTAATATACAATCAATACGATTCTCTATCCAAAGCACTTTGTATAATAAATATAACTCTTGCTGAACAGGACAAAAGAGTTGATTGTGTAATCCTGGGAAACCATATTAACACAGCACTGAGATATGAATGTGAATTTGAATGTGAATGTGAGAGATGAATCAGACTTCCTGATTTTCTTCAACTGTTCCAAGGTGGTATTTGGGTGTGGGTGTGTTTGCTAATATCTGTGTGCAGCTTAGGCTTTTCAGAACACATGCAACATGTTGCAGTGCTTTTATCTTTATAATGATAAAACAGCAAATGAGCTAACACTCATTTGCTGTTTCACAAACAACCTGCATCAACATTCACACACTCAAAATATCAACATGGCATCAGTACCAGATGGAAATGAATAAGCTTTTATTATTATTAAGGCTTTATTTTTCTAGCCTTTTCTCAGGAGGTATAAAGGAGACATTATAGAAGAACATCATTATTTTCTCTGCATGACACCACATCACATCCAGCCTGGCACCTGTCACTCTGTGTGTGTGTGTGTGTGTGTGTGTGTGTGTGTGTGTGTGTGTGTGTGTGTGTGTGTGTGTGTGTGTGTGTGTGTGTGTGTGTGTGTGTGTGTAGGCATTTGCTGACACTTTTTTCCATGCAGGGGGTATGGGTTTTACCTGCTAGAGAGGTAGAGGAGCAGGTAGAGGTAGATATAGCAGGAAGAGGCTCCTCATTGGTGCCTTCATTGGCATTGCCCTCTGGAACCCTTTGTTCCCTTTGCTGGAGTTTCCTCACCTACAGAGATACATATTTTGCACACTCTTATCTCTCTAAATCTAAAATCTCTTGGGAACAGAATGAAAAAGAACTATCACACAGTTCATGGTTACATTGTACAACATAATCTAAACCACATTATCTGTTTATTTAAAATATCATTAGATTATTAGCTGTTTCACTGCTAATTTGTCACTTTAACTTCACTTCCATTATCCATTAATAGTGCATTAGTGATATTAATCCATAATTTAGTAGTGGTGTGTAGCTACAGGTTAAGCAGATTCAGGCCTTCTGTGAGAGAAGCCATTGTCCCGTCTCATAATTAAAATAAGATGTCGTGTAACCAGATCACTATGTTTCCTCAGTTATGTCCAGATAGGTTTAGTGAAGGTGTGGTTTGTTTACAACTGGCTCTAATTTTCTATTTCCTCTTATGGGTCCTTCACATTCACATGCTCTGTATTCATCAAACGATAAGCACTTAATAGTTATTCTTGGCTATCATAAACTGTCACAGTTAGTAAAATGAAATATTTTAAGGATATTCGATAATACCCAATGTATTTTACATTAGAAGTGGGTGGAATGTTGTATGTATACAGTATGTATACAATAATAATAATCTTCATTTATGTAGCACTTTCCGTTTGAGTTCAGTCTCTCAAAGTGCTTTACATTAAAAAAAAAACATTTAAGTTTAAAAAAAAAAAATTCAAAGTATTTTTAATAAAGCATATTCATATAAGTCTGCAGTCACTAATGAATTAACTAAGAATATATGAGAAATAATACAAATGATACATGGATTAAAAAAAAAAAAGACTTCAGAGTTTGTATTCCTAATTTTTTCTTAAACATGATAGGTTAAACTGCTTAAGGAGATCAGCAAGATATGCTGCAGCTAAACCATTCAGAACATTACATATTATATGAATCACTTAAACAGGGTCTAGGTAAAAGAAGCATATAGACATATGCCCTAGACTTAGACTACAGTTATTTAATAATGTAAAATATAAACCTAATTAAATTTTGTTGACAAAAGAGTGTTAATAAATCCTAAAATGATTTAATAGTCTGAATTAACTGGCTAGATGAATATTCCCATATGGTGGAAAATAATACCCAAGAATCTAGTTATTCCGATAATGACTATGTCAGATATATTGCCCAGATCTCAGCTTCTGTTCACTGCTATTCAGAATTAGTACCTGGAAGTAAAGGTTGCAGAGCCAGTTGTCCAAGTCAGCAGAGAGCAGCTGCTCTATTTTACTGAACTGGTCTATCGCTGAGTTGGGACAACCCCGAAGCAGTGGAGTGCGAAATCTACCTTGGATAAGGGTTAGAGAGCAGTCACACACGGGGAATACACCCCAGGCCACCACTGCACTCACAGCACAATGCTTACTGGGCATGCTCAGAAGCCTGAACATCAGCACAGTAGAGGGCAAGAGGTCACATGATGCAGGCAAGACCTGAGACAGAGAGACAGAAGCAGCAATTTGTATCATGTGTTACAAGAGACACAGAGCAAACCTCAGCCCACAAATCTTAAAGGTAGCTATTCTACCTTAAAATATTCTGTCATATACAAACATTTCTAGTATTCAAATGAATTTTTGACATGAAATGAAATATTTGCCCCAAAACATTTTGTATACAGCACCAACCTGTTCAGCTTGATATTATTAAGGCAAAATACTGCCACAAAGTGTGACAGGGGCTTGGACACAAACTAAGATGGCACAAGATGAAAAAAAATATATATATCATTTACTATAAATCATTGTCCAAATAAAAACTGAATTGAACTGAAATTATTATTATAATAATGTTAATGTTAACTAACTGTTTCTAAAATGTGACAACAATATATCAAACCATATCTGCATGTAATTGTGGCCATATTTAGCATTGGAAATAGGAGATTAGAGCGATTGAATAGTTTTATTTTAGTCCTGCTTTCTGTGCTAGAGAGAGAAGCCAAGGTATGGAGATCACAAGTATTTATTCCACATAATCATAATGTTCTCAGGCCATGTGTAGTAAACGCATGCATGTGCCAGAATACATGTTTAAAATGAAATTCAAAAGGATTTAGCCATGATTTATTGTATCTTGTGTAAAATACACATTAGTTGACAGCCATGCTGGGCTTCATGCACTTAACAAACATGGATTCCTATTTACTGCAAATGTGAGAGACAGACCTGTATCACAGTATTAAAAATGGAGTGACAGACACAAGCTGAGCACTTGATCAATCATGCCGGGGAATATTTTAACCTACTATTATTTGAAATGGGAAATAGAGGAGACTTGTTTTATCCCATTCATCATGCTCTTTCTCCTCACTGCATCTCCATCACACCTGAGAAATGATGATGATTATCTGACTCAAGCCTGGAATTTGTTTAATAATCTCCTGCGTTTTACATATTGAGAAACAAACAGATTTCATATACTATAAATATCAAGCAAAATAAAGGGAAAGGGAGAGGGAGGGAGAGAAAAAAAAAATAGAATAAGGTGGAACAAGAAATTTGCCTCAGCTTTAGACAGAGCTGCTTTTAAACCAATAAAAATAATCCCTTTTTATTCAAAATTCCTGTGTTTTCAAACAAGTGGGATGAAGTAAAAGGATGGATGAGGGCCCAAAAACTAAGCTCTAACCTGATACATTGAACTGCTGTCTTTTTTTTTTTTTTTTTAAATACAAATTTCTTATTTTTTTCCCAGTAATGGTGGTGGTGAGACAGCTGCAGGTGTAGGTAGCAATTTAGGCAAACAAACAAAATGGCCAGGCAATACTCAAAACGAGGGTCATACTAAAGGTCAGGCAATTGGCAAGCTGGAATAAACTAGTCAAGGCTAATGGGATAATGATAATCAAGGAAAGGCCAAAACACAGAGGCAAACGAGTAGAAAACAAATGCTTGAAATATGTCATATTGTATAACTGTCATTTGGGTGGTTGTGGACAGGTGAGTCCTTTGTTTGGTTTTGTGAGCAATGTTAATCTGAAGGGCTGAGGATCATGGGAATTGTAGGCTGAGGAATTTGGGAGGACACAGGTGTGACACCAGGGACATTCTGTGGAAATGGCAAAGGGCTATAAAACCAAAGAACATACATGCCCAATGTTTGCTCATCATGCTCAGTCTTGTCTGTACCTTTGTATACCAGTTTTACTAGAGACCTTAATGAGAATGCCAACACACAGAAATTTGGAAATGTGTTTTCACATTGTGTCGCCCATCATACTAATAAGAAATGCAGTTAAAAAAAAGAGTCAAGAAACAAACAAAAAAAAGAGAAGCAGGCAATTATACCTTTTACTGATATCTCAAATAGAGAGTGCCAATATGGGCATTTCAGCCAAACACAGGCAAATCTGATCAGCTTTACCAAACAGAGAGAGAGAGAGAGAGAGAGAGAGAGAGAGAGAGAGAGAGAGAGAGAGAGAGAGAGAGAGAGAGAATCATTGTGTTACAGACAGGTCTTTTTCCTGTAAGTGACCATAAGAGTAAGCTGATCATAAATGTGTTGTTTTTTGTAAAGGTTTTTAAAGGATTTTTTGTGGCTTATCAGGATTTATAGTTTATTACGGATGGGAATGTATTTGTTTCTGTATTTTGAAGTAAAGCCATGATGAAAAGCTGCTGTAAGAGCAGCAGGGCTGGTCCCAGGCTGTGTCTCAGCATTCCTGTGTAGATAGACCATTTTAATTGTACAAATTGTCATTCTAGTATCATTCTTTTGTTGCATTTTGAAATAATTTGAGTTTATAATAGTCTTAAAATAGTCTATATAAGGTCTATAATAAGGTCTCTCTCCAGCATAATAAAATGTTCTGCACTTAAAATATTCAAATGTTGGCTGGTGTAAGATTAACTGACAAGAGTATAGAAGAAAATCCACAAAAGGAAGAATTAGGTTTTGTTTTGTTTTGCTTTGTTTTTTTTTTAAGATTTTCTGCTGGAATTCTCCATCCTTATCATCACCCCATCTGTCATTTTCACATACGGAATGTGTTTTGTGTTTTTCATCATATCTATATCCTGAAAGATCATCTCTCTCTTTCTCTCTCTGCTGTTCTCTAAATTTGTCTACAGTTCTTACTGAACTTACTCCCGTCTTCAGACATCTCTATGCATAGAAATGAACACATTAAATATATAGCTTCACGATCCAGAACTTATTTAACAGGCTTTGGAAGATAACACAGAGAAGCTGTAGGGGTATCAATGGACTTTTAAGTGTTCAGACAAGCAGGCATAATATGGAGAGTTGATTGCCATGAAATGGCCAGAGTTCAGGCCATCCAAAACAAAAGCCCATTGCTAGTAGAGGAGTAATATCTAAACTCCAAATTTATGACTATATCATAACTGACTGAGATGATACAGGTTTCTCTGACCAAGTATCCTCCTATGCATCTGATGCATTTTTTGATTGAACAGATTTTTTTTATTATTTTAATTATCTTAATCTTAATTTTGACAAATTATAATTATCAAACAAGAGTAAATAATTTTTCACTAATATAGTATGTCCTGAAAAGTTTCTTGTTTTTATTGAAATTTACTGATACTCAGTTAGACAACAATTAACACTGTTATTAAGAGCATTTGTTACCAATGAATAAATTGAATGTGTAAACAGAATATATTTAATTTTTGAAACACAGAATGTGCTCGTGAACAATAAGTGTTAACTGTAAATGTTTATATTAGTTAAAATGGTTAATTGACAAGAATTTGGACTTTTGGACAACACCTTTTTTTCCTGTGATATTTTTTTATATTTCAGGGAAACTGTGTTTATTGTGTTACTGACTCTAGTCTGTGTGCTTTCTCACCACATGGAGGTTCTGGTTAATGAGTAGCTCTATATCGCAGATTCGGCCGTGATGTTCCACAGGCTCTGTGACTCCCGTCCACTGCTGCTCCTTCAGGTGGGACCAGCGCAGCGCAGGGCCACCCAACCCACTGTGCAGGGACACACGCACGTTGTACAGCCCCCTGCTGAGTTTCTCCCTCACCGCCCGTAAACACACCACACACACCTCCACTGGCTGTGGGGTTCGTGTCCACTCCACCTACGGAAACACAGAAAAAGAAAGACAGATGTGGAAGAAGTGAGAAAGAGTCCAGTGCAGCGGCCAGCAACCACATGAGAGATTGATTTCTTCTCATCTTACATACACTCCACTTTCTCATGGCCCCTGAGAATACAGTGTTATGATTAATACAACCGGATTATTTAGTAATGATAATTCCACTCCACTTCCAGCAACATCACAGTGCTGCTATTCTGAGGATGCAGTCAGTAAGCAATATTTGGAAGGCAGAGGGGAAAAAGAGGTACACTGATAGTGAGGGATTACTTTCGGTGGGCGGCAGTTAAATATAAGTGTCTTTGAGGGAGGGGTGTAGGCCTCTCTGGAGTAGATGTGGGAGGGAAAACACAAATACACAAAATGGTGGGCGATTGCTGTCCGAAAGCCAGGACTACGCTGACCTGGAGCACCCGTCTCGTCTGGATTCAGGAGAATGACTGGTGTTTCACGCAGACAAGAATCAGACTTGGAATCCCTTCTTCTGTCTTTTGCGTGTGCACACACACACCTACACATACACATACACACACACACACACACACACACACACACATACACATACACACACACACTCACACACTCAGCATAATTTATACTCTGGAGGAATTTTTATCATGTGAGAATTATTTAGAGCTTTCAGTACCAGTTAGGAGAAAAGAAGTGTTGACTTTTTGTTTAGTATTTTGTTTAGTAGCTGATAAAAATCCTGTGAATTAATGACAATTAATTCAAAAATATTATCTGAAAATTATTCCAAAGCATGATCCATGATTCCAATGGAGTTTGAGAATTGCTTACTGGGCTGTAATCTGTGCTACAATCTCAGGTTTGCAGTGCTCTTATAAACATTACTGACCACAAAATAATGAGAATCTCACCTACAGTTATGTAAAGTTCATTTTATTTTAACCCTCCTATCTCTCCTAACCATTGGATGTCCCCTTGATGCAGGCCTTTATAACAATACACTTCCAAACAATATACAGTATCTGTAAATACCAAATATATTGTGTCATCTCAATTATTAGTAATGTAACACTTTTTATTTACATTATATATCTGTACTACATATGACATTTATAATTTCAAATGTTTGTTACAAAGTCGGGTGAAGCATAAACATTATGCTGGAAATCATTTGTGTTCTGCCATTTTAAAGCAAAAATTTAAATGTGACACAACATAAGAGTTAAAGTTCATGATGAGATACAAAATGACAGAGTGTGAACCACTATGCAGGAACAGCAATTCACGACTTTAGAAGGTTTTGTTGTAATAATTGCACAGTATAATCTGAGATACATCTTCTCCCTTAAAAGGCTGCATCAATTCAACAGAGAAAAAAGTAATAAACAGATGAAGTGTATTAATGATAAAGAACTGTGTTGTTTGCTGTGTTAAAAGAGGAAATAATGGACACATGCACACACACACACATACATCCGCATACACACACATGGGAAGTAAGGGAGATTTCCAGGGGGTTAAATGGTGAAGCGAGACAGTGTTGAATCTGTAAGTTGACAGGGTTTTCCTAAAGTGCCATAACACAGCTCCTCCAGACGAGATCAAAGCGTCAGGATCCTCTGCATTCTCCTTCTCTTTTTACTCCATCCATCGCTTTCTCTCTATCTTGGCACATAGGCCATCTTTCGTTGAAACCTCTTTTCAGGCATACACACTGACAGATAACAAAAACACACTTTAAACATACACAAAAACTTCTTTTCTCTCTAAGTGTAGACTAATATTCTGAGATTAGGCTTTCTTGTTAATTATTTTCATTTTAATTAGTAAATCTTAATTAACAATGAACATGTACCCTTAGAATTTTTGGCTCCATATGTGGGGGGAGGGGGTGAATAAATATGACAATCTTTTTGGAACCCGAAGGCAGGATTACTGATGCAGGCAGAGCTTAGTTATTAAACACATTCTAAATTAAATGCCTCCATGAATTTTGCACAAAAATATATTTTCATAGTTTTGCATGCCAAATGTGACATTTTATATTTGAGATTCATCTGCTGCAGTAATTTTGGAAATGTCATACAAACAAAGATTTTGTCGTTTACCAATGAAATTACTATGCATGGCAGGTTAGCCGTTGCTTTTCAGGCTGCACTGGTTGTTTCAAGTCAGCAAGCCATAAAAAATCTTTATCTCTCTGAAACACAGCAATTTGGGAGATAATGGAATGGTGACTTGGGGGCAGAGATGCCAGTGTGAGGAATTATACCACAATCTCGCACCATTTACAGCCTTCCTCAAATCCGGATCCCTCTCTCTCTCTCTCTCTCTCTCTCTCTCTCTCTCTCTCTCTCTCTCTCTCTCTCACCATAGGTGCCTGAGACAGAAATCATTACAACTCTAAGCTTGCACCATGACAGAACAGAAGCATCTTAAACTATAAACACACACACACACACACACACACACACACACACACACACACACACACACACACACACGCCTGTTAAATTCACTTTGAAGGTGTGGGAAAAAAATTTCATCTTTCCATAATTTTTCAATGTCATCTAATTCTATTTAAATACTCACTTGGGTAGCAATACATTATTATTAATACCTAGTGTACAACTACCATGAATAACACCAAAACAATACTATGGCAAAACATTTTTTTTTTTTAATGAAAAACATTTTTGTCCATTGTCTGACATTCATCACACTGTGTTTAAGACAAATATAAAACTGACTGTAACATTTTGCATTTCTGTACCGGTATATGTTATTATAGGCCCAGGTGTGGACAAATCATTAGCAAGATCAGCCAGGATAAGCAGATTAGGCTGATGATATGGTGGTCAGCAGTGAGTTTTTAAAAAAAAAAAAAATTTTGTCTCCTCGCTATTTCTTGTTGGTGCAATGCACAATTTCTTCCAAAATCCCACCACTTGCTAAAGTACACACACACACACCAAGGAATTTGTTAGAAACTATTTTTACTAGTCGAGTAAATTAGCTTGTAGTGATGACAGATTTTTTACAAATCAGCAGCTTAGTGGGATGTAGAAATAGTGACGAAACTGAGAACAATACAGAACTGCTAATAGCATGTGGCCCAAAATAGGGGCCAGACTATGTGAGGAGAGAAAAGCACAGCTCAGAGCCAATGTTAGCCAAAGTTTACTGCATTTTGTTGAAGGCTCAAGCACAGTATGCATCAAATACATTATCAGGATATAACACAGAGAGGCATCATCTTCCTGGGAACTGGTGTATTCACTCAGTACTGTTAGTCTGTATTAATGCACTTATCTACTATAGCTCAGGGGTTCTCAAACCTTGGTAGCCAGGGAACATTTTAACTGTAAAATAAATTACACTGACCCCCTTCATACACGTGTATGAACATAATCCAAATATTTAACTCAGTCTTGAAATGTGTACAATAATATTCTGGCTATTTAATGGAACCATAGAGCTTTTTATTCCTGAACTTTCCACTCGCAGAACACATTAGGTCTAAGGTGACATTATTTATAGGCTGACCTGTTTTTGTGTTTGGTTTTAAACCCATTGATCAATCAAATGACCAAATGACCAGTCACAAAGGCTAAGAACTAGGACAACTCAATAAAATATATAATAATCTTGATAAAGGTGAGTGTGATTTCCACTTTAACTGCATTTAAAATCATGGACCCCCTATGCTTAACAGATGACTCAAAGTCCCTGGACCCCACTTTAAGAATCACTGTTCTAGCTATACTGGATGGGTGGATGGATGGATGGATGGGTATATGGATGTATGTATGAATGGATGAGTAGATGGATGGGTGGATGTACCATATGTATGTATGTATGTATGCATCTATGCACGTATGTGTGTCTGGATGGATGGATGGATGGATTGTTATTTCCCCTGAGGAAGATTTGAATACTACAGTAGCATGATAATACACACACACACACACACACAGTAGTTTCTAATGCATGACTGATGCTATGCGATGCAAGCATGTACAGTGGGGGAAAAAGTATTTGATCCCCTGCTGATTTTGTACGTTTGCCCACTGACAAAGAAATGATCAGTCTATGATTTTAATGGTAGGTGTATTTTAACAGTGAGAGACAGAATAACAACAAAAAAATCCAGAAAAACGCATTTCAAAAAAGTTATAAATTGATTTGCATTTTAATGAGGGAAATAAGTATTTGACCCCTTCGACTTAGTACTTGGTGGCAAAACCCTTGTTGGCAATCACAGAGGTCAGATGTTTCTTGTAGTTGGTCACCAGGTTTGCACACATCTCAGGAGGGATTTTGTCCCACTCCTCTTTGCAGATCCTCTCCAAGTCATTAAGGTCATATTCAATGCCCTGGCTGAAGGAAGACCCAAGATTTGACGGTACATGGCCCCGTCCATGGTTTCTTTGATGCGGTGCAGTTGTCCTGTCCCCTTAGCAGAAAAACACCCCCAAAGCATAATGTTCCCACCTCCATGTTTGATGGTGGGGATGGTGTTATGACTTGGGGTTATAGGCAGCATTCCTCCTCCTCCAAACACGGCGAGTTGAGTTGATGCCAAAGAGATCTGACCACACCTGACCACAACACTTTCACCCAGTTCTCCTCTCAATCATTCAGACAAACTTCAGACGGGCTTGTACATGTGCTTTCTTGAGCAGGGGGACCTTGCGGGCGCTGCAGGATTTCAGTCCTTCACGGCGTAGTGTGTTACCAATTGTTTTCTTGGTAACTATGGTCCCAGCTGCCTTGAGATCATTACAAGATCCTCCCGTGTAGTTCTGGGCTGATTCCTCACCATTCTCATGATCATTAAAACTCCACGAGGTGAGATCTTGCATGGAGCCCCAGACCGAGGGAGACTGCCAGTTTCTTCCATTTGCGAATAATCGCACCAACTGTTGTCACCTTCTCACCAAGCTGCTTGGCGATGGTCTTGTAGCCCATTCCAGCCTTGTGTAGGTCTACAATCTTGTCCCTGACATCCTTGGACAGCTCTTTGGTCTTGGCCATGGTGGAGAGTTTGGAATCTGGTTGATTGATTGCTTCTGTGGAGAGGTGTCTTTTTACAGGTAACAAACTGAGGTTAGGAGCACTCCCTTTAAGAGAGTGCTCCTAATCTCAGCTCATTACCTGTATAAAAGACACCTGGGAGCCAGAAATCTTGCTGATTGATAAGGGATCAAATACTTATTTCCCTCATTAAAATGCAAATCAATTTATAACTTTTTTGAAATGCGTTTTTCTGGATTTTTTGTTGTTATTCTGTCTCTCACTGTTAAAATACACCTACCATTAAAATCATAGACTGATCATTTCTTTGTCAGTTGTCAAACGTACAAAATCAGCAGGGGATCAAATACTTTTTCCCCCACTGTATGTGTGTGTGTGTGTGTGTGTGTGTGTGTGTGTGTGTGTGTGTGTGTGTGTGTGTGTGTTTACCTGCCAGGGAAGGTCAGATCCGACGCCCAGTGGCTCAGTGATTTCAGTGATTTCTCCAAACTGGGCAATGACTTCAGCCTGACGCTGACGCAGTGAATTCAGCAAACGTCTCTCTGAACTGATAACACACACACACACACACACACACACACACACACACACACACACACACCTCAACATTATAGACAAAACAACACATCCAGTAATCCTGTTACTAGCCACCCTCACATTGCCCCAAATGTAATCTAATAACCCGCAATAGACCTAACACTTTCTAACGCTTTTCCCTCTCTTTCCATTCCCCTTTTTTCCTTCTCTCGACCATTCGGCCTTTCCGTCTTATTGGGGCCAAAGCAATAAAATCCTCCTTTGTTCCATCTCCTCACCTAACCTCTTAATTCCTCTGAACAGCAATACCACAGTGCCTGTCTCTCGGAAAGGAAAAAAAGTCGTAAAGCATGTAATTGAACAAACACACTAGAAACATCACTAGAACAGGAAAGTGTTTGTATTTTTCTTTTGTTGCTGTCTGCTGAAAATGTTTCATAGTGTTTCATCACTAACAGCACTACAGTATTTAAATAATGATCACAATGTAGACATTTTAAGACAAAACACAAAAATAGTTCAAAAACAAAACTGTGTAAAATGAGAAAAAAATGTTTCTGGCATCTGTTTCTGCTGAATCTCTAGCAATTTGTGGTTGAATCTGGGCAAAGTAGCTTTGGGCTAATTCATGATGAGTCTCTCCTGTCTGTTCGCTTCCCACCAATAACATGAGGAGAAACTTACAGGGCCAAGGATGCTTGGATAAGGTCAAGGACCAAAACTCCCGTTTCCAGCTAGCTACCAAATTCAGTTTCTAACTAACACCCACAGCTTAGCCGCCTCGACGCAGCGCATATTCCCCTGATTTTATTATGTCAGTGTAGATGGGGCTGAACAATTCTTAAAAACTTTAAACACACACTCATGCCCACAGGGCTGTGTGTGTGAGGGGGATAGAGAGAAAGGGAAAGAGTGATGTGCATGGAACAAAATTGATGCTCCTTTTGCATCCAGTGACACAAACAGATTTTTCTAGCCTCTGGCAACTTACCCACAATGCACCAGAAGAGACAATGCATTGTGAAGTATATAATGGAGTATATTACGTATCGTCACAAAAACTGTCAACAAAATGTAAATGTTGTTCTGTACATAGATTAATGATTATTTCTTGTAACAGCAGATGAAAACTTGCATGTAAAGAAATGCGCGTACCGCTGGAAAGCTGCATAAAGCCGATCCTGCAGAGCAGCTTCCTCTTGTTCCATGTCTCTAATGGAATATGATTCCTTTCAGGACAATGTAATTAAAAGCAGAGAAATCTTACACTCATGCAACAAAGGGATATGTGTAAAACAACAAAAACTGATATATATTTTCCTTTTTTTTTAAAAAAAAAAAAAGGAAAATACTGTATATACCAGAAATACAGTGTGTATGTATACTGTCCAATCCAAAAGTACTGGAATAGCAATACCAATTAATTTTTTTCACTATGCATTGCAGACATTTTGATTTGAGATCAAAAGAAGGATATGAGATGACAGCTCAGAATTTCAGCTTTCATTTCCTCATATTAACATCCAAATGTATTAAACAACTTAGATCATTGCACCTTTTGTTTGAACCCACCCATTTTGTCAAGTGATCAAAAATGTTGGAACATATGACTGCTCTATCAGAGTCATTGCACAAGCAATGGGCATAGCCAATACAACAATTTGGAATGTCCTGAACAAGAAAGAAACCACTGGTGTACTGAGAAAAAGACACCGAATGGGTCGGCCAAGGAAAACAGCAACAGCTGATCACAGAAACATTGTGAGAGATGTGAAGAAAAACCCCAAAACAACAGTCAGTCAGTGACATCAACAACAACCTCCACAGGGCAGGGCTGAAGGTATCAGAATCCACCGTTCAAAGAAGACTTCAAGAGCAGAAATATAGAAGCCCTACCACAAGATGCAAACCACTCATCAGCAGTAAGAATCGGAAAACCAGATTGGAATTTGCAAAGATATACAGAGACGAGCCACAAAAGTTCTGGAACCAAGATCAGCCTCTACCAAAGTGATGGAAAGGCCAAAGTGTGGAGAAAGAAAAGATCTGATCATGATCCAAAACATACAAGCTCATATTTGAAACATGGTGGAGGTAGTATCATGGCTTGCGCTTGCATGGCTGCTTCTGGAGCAGGCTCACTAATCTTTATTGATGATGGAACTCATGATGGTAGCAGCAGAATTAATTCAGAAGTTTACAGGAACATTTTGTCTGCCAATTTACAGAGAAATGCATCCAAATTAATCAGGAGGAACTTTAACATGCACCAACACAATGACCCAAAACACACTGCCAACTCAACAAAGGACTTTATCAGGGGAAAAAAGTGGAAGGTTTTAGACTGGCCAAGTCAATCACAAGACCTTAACCTAATTGAGCAGCATTTCACCTCCTGAAGAGGAGACTGAAGGGAGAAACACCCTGAAACAAACAACAACTGAAAGAAGCTACAGTACAAGCCTGGAAAAGCATCACAAAAGAAAAATGCAACAGTTTGGTGATGTCAGTGGTCGCTGGCTTGATGCAGTTATTGTAAGCAAATGATATGCAACCAAATATTAAGTGTTATTTACTTTAATTTACTTTAAGACTATCTGTTCCTATATTTTTGGTCCCTTAAATATTGCGTTGTCTGCCACCAAAGGTGCCATACTGTAAGCTGTTTAACACATTAAGATGTACATATCAGGAAATGAACTGAAATTCTGATCTGTCGTCTCATATTGATCATTCTCAAACCCAAATGTCCTGAATTTATAGTTTATAGTTTATATATATATATATATATATATATATATATATATATATATATATATATATATATATATATATATATATATATATTGACACAACTACTGTCTCTCCATTTTCTTTTAACTCACAACAGTACCTTTGTATTCCCCCTTAAGACAGCCATCACGCTTTGTTTTCTCGCCCACTCCTTCTCCTCTGCCGTACATTCATCCTGTCAAAGAAAAGCATGCATTCACTGAGGTTCTGCCACACAGCATACAAGATTTGGATCTATCACAGTAATAATCTTCAGCTGATTTTTGTGAGCCGCTGCCCTACAGACACAAGACATGCAGCAGAATTCATCTGATGCATTTCAAGGAATGGCATTCAAATATGCACCCTTTTTCAATGCTACTATAGTGGCTGAGTGACAGCAACCTGCCTTTATTAAACTGGTAGAAATGTTTTAGCTGTTCTAAAATCCCTAAAAAGGAAGCAACTAGCAATGCATTTTAGGATGCATAAAGTGTTGTTTTTTTGTTGTTGTTGTTTTTTTGGTTTGTTTTTAGGAAGTGTTCTCTGCAACTCTTCAACAATGGCACTGTTGATTTTAGTCAAGTAAAGCCAGCAAACACAGATGAGTCAAGAACCATCTTTATTGTATTTTATTGTGGAGGATTTCTCCAATTACCTATACATTATATACTACACACTTATGCTTATGAAGGACAAAGGAACTTTGCTTAGCTGCAAAGCAAGACTGAATATAGGCAAAAACCTAAAGTATAGTAATCTTTTGGTTGCAGAAATCGTTTAGCTTCCACACATTCTCCTGCTAGAAGAACACTGCAAAAAAAATTTCTTAGCAAGTGAAGATATCTTACAATAAAGGAAAATATTATTTTATTGTCTTACATTTGCTATATAACAATCTCATAATATTTTAGCTTATTCTACAACAAATAATAAGACCATTAAGCCTATTTCTATACATATTTACTAATTTAAAGTTTAAAATTGTATTATTCTATTGGCAGATCATTTTGCTTCGTTCTAAAAATATACACTTGAAATAAGCAAAATCATCTGCCAATAGAAAAAGACAATTTAAAGCTTTAAATTAGTAAATATATCTAGTAAATAAATATGTATAATAATTTGATATTTGTTTGTTTCGTTTTTTTAAATGGAGAAATATTGGTTGAATTTATATTCAAAATATTTTTATTTGCCAAGTTATCTTTTTACAGTGAAATCATTGAACATTCAAACACTATTTGGTAGCAGACCATAAATTGAGACCATAAAGAAAGGAGAATAAAATAAATTAATTAATTAAAAAAAAAAAAAAAAAAAAAAACTAATGCAAAATTTATGAAGAAATTATAATAAACAAGTAGAAAAAAAACTCTTGGAAATGTCCTAGACATAAAATGTGGCTGTCAGAGAATAGCTCTTGAGTTATATCTATATAAAGCAATACATTATTCTCAAAGATTTACAGTCAAAGGGCTAAAGACACATTGATTCCACTATGCAGGAAGGTTACACAGACCTCTAATATAAGCGCCTGAAAGTATTCATTGTAAGTATTCAGTGTGTTTGTGTGTGTGTGTGTGTGTGTGTGTGTGTGTGTGTGTGTGTGTGTGTGTGTGTGTGTGTGTCTGTGTCTGTGTCTGTGTGTGTGTGTCTGTGTCTGTGTGTGTCTGTGTGTGTGAGAGTTTGACCTGCTCCAGTGAAGCCCTGCCCACAGGGATCATGTCATCCTGCACATGTTCTCTAAGTTGTTCCACATAGTGGGGGATAACCTCTTCCCTCTTCTCCTCTAACTTCTCCCTCAGCTGATCTCTCCATCCAGCCTGCGGGACTTTAGGAGCCACAGCCAGTAGTCTTTCCTCCAAAAAACCGCCTAGAGAGAGAGAGAGAGAGAGAGAGAGAGAGAGAGAGAGAATGAAACAATCATAAAATCATAAAATTGATGTATGCCAAATACAAAATACACAAAAAAAAACATATAGCTGAGTCTGTAAGTAACTGCATTATGATGAAATTGAAATTGAAATGAAAGACTGAGTAATGAATTTTGCTAGTAAGATGTATTCAATGACAAATACTATAGATTTTCCTGTTAAATTTAATAATAGCCACATTATACAGACATGAATAGCATATTCTTTTATCCTCAAATCTTATGCATTATCCTGCTATACAAATAAATGTGTTTTTTCTAATAGCCTATAATATCAATCTGACCAAAACTGGCTATCAAATAATACTCTTTGCCTAATAAGATTCCATATATACTTTAAATTTGCACATTAATACACCAGTGATACGTTAGTCACTGGTGTGACTAGTCAGTTATGATTTATGAGATATTTGAACATATCTAGATAAGACATTTAATAATTATCCAGGTAGCCACTTAACCAAATCTCATAAACTCAGGTGGAAAAATGTTGATTTCAGCCCTGCAGTAGGCTTTGCCACTGTGCCACAGTCTTCAACATCCCTGCTCATAGTCCTGTTCCATTAACAAGGGGACAGGTTTAAGACTCTATGCCCACACCTGTGGAAATGTGCCAGACCATTTTCTGTCTTTGTTTTAGTAGGACGCCACTCTTACATATTTGGTTGAGGTGGTGCACAGCTGTTGTAATCCTTTGGCAGGATCGGCAGTGGGTTTAGGCCCTTCAGAATTCACGCATGTAACGTTAGCCGGCTAACACTGCATTCAATTGTTTGGGATTTTTGCTGGAGCCGTGAGATTAGTCACTGAGCTATTGTCGCAGAATGTTCATGAAATCCTACAATGAAGCAGTAGTAAAGAGGATACTGGGATTAACACACTTCCACCACAGGAGGAGGAGGAGGCTGATCACTGCTTTCTTTCCTCTGTTACCATCCAGCCAGCCAGCCACTGAGTCTTGGGATCATCAACAATAGGCCTGAGACAATCGTCTCGGTGCGTTGTCATGATCCTGCCTCCCACTGGTGCATTTCAAGCTTTTTTCTTTGTTACTTTTGCTCCCCAAGAGCATTGCAGATTTTTCCCCACTATCACACTCTGCTACAAAGCATGTTAATGAACAAGACATGCAAAACATCATTAGCTAAATAGACCTAGTCCAGTGTGCAGTGTTTAAGAGAGAGGAATCCTGGAGAAATCCCTCTCGGGAGAAGCCACTTGGTGCTGCTAGACTGGAGTTTCTTTAGGTGACGGACTGAACGTTGACTGTATTCAGACATGCTTATAGAAACAACTATGAAGCTCCATTAAACACAATGCATTTGTTCTGAAAAATGAATCACAGCTACATTCTCTGTACACATGAGAGATAGCTGTCCTTGGATAAATATTAGCTATGGACTAGTGCTTCCTTCATTCACCAACCATGTGTGTGCATGTACAGTCCCCTCCAAAACTACTGGAGCGGCAAGGCCAATTCATTTGTTTGTGCTATACACCAACGACATTTGGGTTTGAGATCAAAAGATGGACATGAGAGTTTTGTATTTCAGCTTTTATTTCCTGGTATTCACATCTAGATGTATTAAACAACATAGAACCTTTTGTATCAGACCACCCAGTATGTAGGTGAGCAAAAGTATAGGAAGAGACAAGTCTTAAAGTAAATTAAAGTAAATAACACATAATATTTTATTGCATATCCCTTGCCTGCAATAACTGCATCAAGCCTGCTCATTGACATCACCAAATTGTTGGTTTCTTCTTCTGTGATGCTTTTGCAGGCTTTTACGGCAACCTCTTTCAGTTGTTGTTTGTTTTTGTTTTCTTGTTGTTGTTTTTTTTGTTTTGTTTTTGTTTTGTTTTTTGTTTTTTTGGGGGTGGGCGGGGGGTTGGGGGTTCTCCCTTCAGTCTCCTCTACAGGAGGGGAAATGCTGCTCAATTGGGTTAAGGTCTGGTGATCGACTTGGCCAGTCTAAAACCTTCCACTTTTTCCCCCTGATAAAGTCCTTTGTTGAGTTGGCAGTGTGTTTTGGGTCATTGTGTTGGTGCATGTTAAAGTTCCTCCTGATTAATTTGGATGCATTTCTCTGTAAATTGGCAGACAAAATGTTCCTGTAAACTTCTGAATTCATCCTGCTGCTGCTACCATCATGAGTTCCATCATCAATAAAGATTAGTGAGCCTGTTCCAGAAGCAGCCATGCAATCCAAAGCCATGAAACTACCTCCTTCAAATTTCATAGATGAGCTTGTATATTTGGATCATGAGCAGATCCTTTCTTTCTACACACCTGCTTGTTGTTGATGTCAGTGACTGTTGTCTTTGGGTTTTTCTTCATAGCTTTCACAATGTTTCTGTCATCAGCTGTTGCTGTTTTCCTTGGCTGATCCATTTGGTGTCTTTTGCTCAGTACACCAGTGTTTTCTTTCCTTTTAAAAACATTCCAAATTGTTGCACTGGCTATGCCCAAAGTTTGTTCAATGCCTCTGATTGATTTTCCCTCTTTTCTCAGCTTCAAAATGTCTTGCTATTCTCCCATAGACAGCTCGCTGATCTCTATGTTGGCTTATCCTTTTTAACAACAAATGCAGTCTTCCCAGGTGAAACTGAAGGCTAAAACCAATAGTAGATTTTCAGAGCTATTTATTGTTTAAACAATCAATGTAACAGGACACAACTGGGTAACAAGAAAAACCTGTCAGTTACATGTTCCAGTATTTTTGCTTACCTACAAATTGGGTGGTCTGATATAAAATGTGCTGTTCTATGTTGTTTAACACATCTAGATATAAATACCAGGAAATAAAAGCTGAAATTCTCTTCTCATATTCATCTTTTGATCTCAAACCCAAATGTCTTCAATTTACAGCAAAATAAATAAATAAATAAATAAATAAATAAATAAATAAAATAAAATAAAATAAAATAAAATAAAATAAAATAAAATAGGTCCTGCCATTCCAATTGTTTCGGAAGAGAATGTAGATGAATTTGTGTGTGATGTGTGGTCTTGGTCTTCATTAGCAAGGCTCTACCTGATTAACTAAATAGTTTATTGAAATCACCAAAGTTCTGTTTAATTTTATAGGCATAAGCCAAGCATCTGTCTTTCTTTACCAGACCTAACTGTGTGTGTTTGTGTGTGTACATTTCAGCCATTTGAATGTATGTTTCTTACCAGGCAAATCTATAACAGTTGAAGCTTCATCTTCATTCAGCATTTGAGATATTTTCTCATACAAACCCTGTTCGTCCTCATGCATGAATTCTGTTACACAAAACAAGCAAATACATGAATAAATGAATAACAATTTCATTTTAATGCCACACATATCAATCAACGTCACCTGTACTGCAAAGTCAAAATGAAAACCATGCAACGATTTTCCAACAAAGTGACACTAATTCTTGACCTTAATTTACATTCATTCATTATACCTCAAAGCTAATAATAACAGACATGTAGGTCATTCTGTAAGGCTTTTAAAGGTGAGGAAATATATGCAGAATTTTACATTACACAGTACCCACCTAAGGAACATGATTGTCAAAGGTGATTCTGTTTGGTAGGATTCAAGGATATTACAGAAAAGTGGTGTCCAAAAAGATACAGTTGGAATGGCTTTTCTGTTAATAGGCAGATTTCATTATAACATGCATATTACCTCAATCCCAAGAGCATGTCTTTAATAGGCAAATGGGGGAGATCTATCACTGTACCGAGGAGGTTCCCCACTGTCATTTAGAGTATGTTAAAGTAAATGGTGAGGCACTGAAAATGGAAGCAACCAATGATACGTGACCTTCAGCAATGACGGCCATGGCATTGGACTATCTCGCTGGCCTTTGGTTAAAAAGTATTTACACAGACCATCCCACCAAGTGCAGCGGCTGGCCAAGAATGAACTCGCTCACCCTGATTTAATGAATTGAGGCAGCCCATTACAAGCAAAAAATGGCATACTTAATTCTAGCTCATCTCCCGCTCCAACCCTGGACATCCCGTGCTGCCTCAGGTCACCCTCCGCTGTCGCCCAGGGGTCAAAGTAATTTCGAACACCTTCATTTCCTGTGAAAAGTACAGATGGACGTCAAAAGAGAAAAGAGAGCAAAAGTGAGTGAGTGAGAGCTACAAAAGAGAGAGAGAGAGAAAGAGAGAGAGAGAGGGTGTGTGTGCGTGTGTGTGTGTGTGTGTGTGTGTGTGTGTGTGTGTGTGTGTGTGTGTGGAAGAGGGGTTGATAAGTGGCAGGTTGGTTAAGGTTAGTGATTATTAGAAGCATATGAAGCGAAGATGTTAATTTTTAAAAGCCCACACCAGCCAACCTGATAGGGCTTCTCTTAGCCTCTGTTTCCCAGAAGTGAATGCCACCAGGGCCCACCGCTGCTCTGGGGCCTAATTAGCATGCTAGGAAAAGGTCAGCCCAAGCAATCTCTTAAACACAACCTGCCATATGTTACCTGTGTTCAAACGAACTAATGAGAAACGTGTAAGAGCATAGAGGCTACAATTTCAAAGACAATATCCTACCTCTGAGGGTCAACGGCCAGAGCTAGAGAGGGAGAGAGGGAAGAGAGAATGTGGGCAGAGAGTAAGCAAAGTAAGAGGGAGAGAGCAAATTCCATGTCTCATTGCCTTCTTATTAGCAATCAGTGACCTATGGGTATCAAAGCTGTGTTTATAGGATTCCAGCAGCTAGAGGGGGTATTCTCTTAACCAGGTACACCCTGCCACACTATTTGAATTCATGTGGTTGGACTGTGATATTCAGACCTACCCATTTCAGTCATGACTGTGTTGAGTTACAATTTACTGTTTGGTTAGTTGATATCTGTTGTAATGGTACCATTAGAAATGACTCACTGTGGACAGCGAGGATTAAGACTTCAAAGCAAACTCTGTCACAATGATTTCTGTAAATATTGTAAATAAAGGTCTAACAAGTTGCCCTTGGTTGAAGTTGATGGAGGTTAATCTTTTTATGTAACATATTTGCATAATGCTGGGTAACTTTGAGGAAGTGTCTTGGAGTTGTAAATTTGATTTTAAATGTCTCCCTATTTTTAATACAGTTTTCTTTGCTTTCTTTACACATGCATCAACTGGTTAAATGGTACACTTAAATTAATGTTAGTCACAATTAAACATAATAAAATGATTGTGTTAATTATTTATTAACACTTAATGTAGTATGTGTGTAAAAATGTTTTAAAAATTAATTAAATGAATATTTATTTTATATATTTTAAAAAAACTACAAAAAGACAGTGCAGGCTTGACCTTGGCTTGAATTTGGTAATCACTTGTATTGTTCATTTATTGTTTATGGCTGGCAGATGAAACTAAATCATTTAACTGCAGTTAATAATCTGCCTGTCAATTGGTAGTTGGCAAATACTGTACACCAATCATTGTGGCTAATATACTGTATATGGACAGCCTTTTAACCAAGTCTAAAATATTTATATTATTTGCATTGTACTGTTCAGCTATAAATAACTATGTTAAGAAATAAGGAGTTGTATAGCATAAATGTGCTACAAACATCTAAAACAATGTATCCTAATTTTTACAAAGCAAATTGTTCCACTAGTTGCATGTCTTGCTCACTGAATGTACTGTATGTTCTCAACAACAGGCAAGTACCATGCTGAAACCCATGTCAAAGATTCATAAATGTAATTTATGTTACTGTAAATTGTCATTGTCATTATACAGTACTTTCCTTCCAGCAGACTAGCAAAATAGCAGCATTAGCTCAGTGAAAATATCTAAAGCCCAGTAAACCAAAAGTAAACAATAACCTACAACAAACAAACAAATGAACAAATCCATTCTACACAGACTG
This sequence comes from Cranoglanis bouderius, assembly GCA_023630585.1. Taxonomy (NCBI): domain Eukaryota; kingdom Metazoa; phylum Chordata; class Actinopteri; order Siluriformes; family Cranoglanididae; genus Cranoglanis; species Cranoglanis bouderius. Next base: position 18,610,061 of record CM042539.1, read on the forward strand.
CCTGCAGGTAACACTGTACTTCATGTCAATTAACTAGCAAAATCATTGGCCTCATTACTAGTTACACAGCTAATGTTATCTTGCTAGATGGAAGCAAGTCAAGTTACTTGTTAAAGAGCTAGCACAATCATATGTGCTTGAATATAAGATAAATGAAGAAGAGGTTAATTTTGAAATGGTTGGCTGAAATGTGCCTTGGTGCTATACTCTCCCCTCCCTGTTAACTCCCTGACAATTCTGTTAATTACTCGAATGTGATATGCTCATGTTTGCAAGTATGTTTCACAAGGAGTGAAGTAGAAAATCTACAATTTTCACAGCTCAAGCTTCCTGTTGAGGCTACACTGAGAGGACCAGATGTTATCGGGTTAAACTGCCAAGGGAAAACTATGACCCCTAATGAGATCCATCTCACAGGTGTGTGCATCTCTGGCTTTGACAGACAATACACTGCCAATAATCAGCAATAATGCTTTTTTTTTTTTTAACAATTTAGTTTTTCTGCAAAAATTACCTGCAAAATTCTACATTTCATTAGGGATAACAAATATATATCTACCCAGCTCTGAGAGAATAATTCTCTCACTATTCCTACCACACACACACAGGTATCCACATAGATATACATCATACAACCAGTGTTCAAAGTGTGTCTACACTAGGGGTGTAACACAATGACATTATCTGTATCTGTAATTGTTTAGTGCTCAAAATATTTGTATCTGGATTTAAACCAGAAGTGGGCACGGTCTGTACCAGAAAGTTTGTTGTTGCTGTTGTTGTTGGTTAACCCTACCACTGTGAGCTAGAAACACTGGAAAAAACAGGGCTACTGGGGGGAAAAAAATTTCTCATACACAAATTATAACGACAAATAGCAGTTTGCAGAACATAACTTCATTCAACTCCTGAACCAGACACCCTGAGGAGCTTTCGGGAAAGTCTTCTAATGTGACTCAGTAGCAAGCTAACTATGTTTAAAAACAACAATGCCTTTCCCATTGTTGACAAAAAGAAACTACAGTAGGCTACAGTTGACAACAATAGTCATCTAATAATATTTTATCAGATTTAGTTTTGGGGTTTGTTACATTGCAGATTAGTTCCCTGGACACACTATCAGAACATATTACAAAGCTGGGAAAGCTGCTGTGAGTCAAACATTTTCTTTCAATAATGTTGGAGAACGATCATTTAGGAAATAAAAAAAAAAACATGCTCAATGAACTTACAAGTATGTTACAATACAAGATTTTTTAAGTTAATTAAATGATTATTTTTGTGGAGAGCCCTGCAGAGATATGCAGCACTGTGTACAGTGCATGGTCTGTTTGAGCTATATGGAGCAATGGTTCAATCTGTATAATGTGTTCACATTCGGTTGCACCTAGTGTACACACACATGCACACAACAGACGAGTACATCCCAGCTTATATCTGCTTTTAGAAATGGATGGAACTACTTGTTGAGGCAGGCTAGCTGAGGAATGTGGGCCTGTGGAGGTTAGGATGGGAGGCAGGGTGAGTCTCTGTCACTGTGTTTGAGTGTAATGAAGAGTGAAGCTTCACCTCTTGTGCTGGCAAGGGCTTCCAGCTTCGTTTGCTGTTGGTGAGCGGCAAGAGTGTTATCCTGCCCGTCACCTCCTATTTCTCTTCCCCCATCCCTCTGTCTGCTACAGCTCTGCTCATCCTCCTCCTCTCCACTCAGGAACACAGGATTTACAATGCCCTTCATCATCCCACTCTCCTCTTCCTCCTGCTCCTACTGTTTGGCTGGGGAGGTAAAAAAAAAAAAAAAAAAAAAGAGAGAGAGAGAGAGAGAGAGAGAGAGGAGGTCAAGGCAGTGCATTTCTACCCCAAAGTGCATTCAATATAGTGAGGCTTCTTTCCCAGCTGAAACATTCATGTGCAGCCCGAAGACTGTAACTGAAGAACAATTAGGTTAAAATTGACCCCAAATCATGCAGGGAATGGGAGTGGGGGGAAAAGAGAAAAAGAAAAGAAGAAGAAAATGAAGATGGGGATGAAGGAGAAAAAGAAGAAGAAGAAATGATTAAAATAATTACAAATTGTGCCCTGACAAGCAAGAGCAAAATTTAGCCCAGAGCCATTTGTCTTTAATTAGTTAATTAATCCTTACACAAATTATGAGCAATAACTCATCATACGGGGCTCACCCATCAGAAATTCAGCCGACTTAGATTTCTTCTGCTTAGCTTGCTTCAGAGCCTTCTGCTCCAACTTCTGGAGGGAAATTGTTAAATGAATAAATTAGTTGCAGAATGAAGATCATCATTTATGATCCGCAACTAACACAGTATTTTAAATATGGAACGACACCGAAATGACATTTAATTTACATCGCTGCTAAAGGGGTCAAGCACTAATTGAACAACAGGGGTGGAAAAAATTTAATCATAAATAGATAAGAAAAGTTGACATGAATGCCTAATGAAGGTCACATTAAAATACTTCCTCTTTCTACAACCGCAGCCCCCACCCAAACCAAAAGCAACATTTCCCCTTCCAAAAAATTTGCTTTTTACTATGTGAAAATGCTGATATGTTCTGTGAATATAAATATGCAAATCAACACAAACACATTGCACATAGCATGAAAAGTGAGCACACATATGCCCCAGCCACCCCACCCCACCACCGCACACACACACACACACACACACACACACACACACAGACACACATGCACACACGCACATGCACAGTGCAAAAGGGGAGAGAAAATAGGAATCACGAGTTATTAAATAAAATAAATAACAATTTGTTAAATAACATACAATACCAGTACAGTATCAGTGCAGTAGTTAAAACCTTTTATGTGTAACAGCAACCCGACTGCATAGATCAGAGTGATAAAACAGTCAGTGCAGGAGCAGGCTGCTTGCATGTACACAATATAAAACATGGTTTCAAAAATGAAGAATCAGGCCGTGTAAGAGGAAGATGTTTTTCATTCTAGATGACAGTGCAATTAAAGCAGCGAGAGGACACATTCCAATCTGGAGAGAAGAGTTTAGCGAATCTGTTTTTACATCCAACAAGCCCTAAAGCCAGACATTCATTTGCACCACTGAGATTAATGCTCATCTAATTGTAACTTATTTAAAAACCATTTCCTTTTTTTCATCTTCTCACCACTGCCTTCAAATCAATTTCTCCAACAGAAAGACTGCAATGCTGACCAAAAATAAAATGAAAAATCTTAATTGTGCGAATTATGTTTTAGGGAAAAAAGATTATTATTATTATTATTATTATTATTATTATTATTATTATTATTATTATTATTATTATTATTATTATTACTACTACTACTACTACTACTAACAACAACAACAACAACAACATCAATAATAATAATAATAATAATAATAATAATAATAATAATAATAATAATAATAATAATAATAATGAATGTTGTTGTTGTATTATTATGTAATGAGACCACTGAGACCACATTTCTAATTGTTGCTGCAGAGACAGAACTGTAGCAACAATTTCTCTAAGGAGACTGAACCAATCTACCAGCTGATGTCCTGATTAACGGAAAACTGCACAACAGTGTAAACAAATTATGATCTTTTTATTTTTAAAAACACTGAATTGTTTATATTCCTTATTCCAGCTACAGTATATTGAATATCCAATCCTTTACTGAGATTTTTACCAGATAATAGCTGCGCACTCTCAGTCAGAGCATGAACGTGCTTGTGCTTGTCAGATTCAGTTTTTTGGCAGGTCCTGAAAATACACAGTGTGTTTGTTCTATATTTCGGCAACTTTTTGTTTCGTGCACACACAGACAGGCACAGACATTGATGGGGCTGGTCTTTGTTACACTGATGTAATTAAGCTTAAATTAGCTCAATGTGGGCGGATAGCCTTTAGTTCTCAAATCAGTATTTTTTTGCCCTTGAGACTCAGGCACTTTGAAGAGGGTGGCAAAATATAACAGATATCAAGTTTAATTATTGTACAAAATGTTTCATCATCACCAGACATGAGCATCATACATATATACATAGATAATATACCAAACACACATTCCAGTACAAAAATCAATTTAATTCAGTAACTATTATTATTATTATTATTATTATTATTATTATTATTATTATTATTATTATTATTATTATTATTATTTCTACTGATGTTGTTATTATTGTTGTTGTTGTCAAGGTTAATGTCACATGATTTTCAGTACAAAATCAGATTTGGTAATAATCATTTCTCATAATTTATCACATGTTTCTTGCTTAAAGATTTGCACTGCAGAGGAGAAAAAAAATCTATGGCTGAAATATAGTCAGTAAAACATCATTTTGGTCATTCTAGCTGGGAAATTCAAAGAGCTGCACATAATCTTTTAATTTGACTTCCTAAATAAGCATTGTCTTTTTTTCCCCCTTTAGGTATGGTATGTCAAAACAGAAATCATTCAATGACAAAGCATACATCTGTGTGATATCTGAAGAAATACACTAGACTATGATCAAAAACCGTAATAATGAGTATTCAAGTGGTTGGGCACGCTGCCAAACTTGGGTTCCGAATCACTGCTTAACTGTTACAATATTCTAAATATCATAACAGCCCAGATCCTTCCTGACACACCATTCCAATGCAGATAAATATATTAAAATTCCTGCATTGCTCTAGTGTCTTCTGCCAAGCTAACACTACATTACAAAACCACAATGCTACGGTACAGGCCTCCAACAAAATGGGGCAGAAAAAAACAGGTTAGATTAAGATGACATCTGAAGGCATTCAGTTTGTGGTTTAAACAAGAAAAGCCTGCCCTTTTTCCCAAGAGCCCTAAACATGAAGCTGCTAGTTTAGTTTAGAATAGGGACAACAGAGGGAGGGGAAAAACATTCTGTAACTAAGTGGTGACAAGTGAAATGTATGAAGTTTTTAAAAGAATGTGATTGTTGTCAAAAGGAATTGGGCACAACAGCAGCTTGTTCAGTTCAGGTTGTAGTCAAAGAGGTGGTGGTGCTGGGATAGGTACAGATAGACAGGGCACAGAGCTGGTGGGCATAGACCAGCTCCACAGTGAATTTTGCATACTGTACGGATCAGCGCCCAGTTCAGACGAGTCACATTGAATATGCCATCAACCAACTGTGCTTCATGAAACCGTCGACTCTCATTTACGTCTGAGTATTTGCCTCGGCACAGCTGCAGTAAACAAACCCTGCACTTTGTGTTCAAGCTTTGTGTTTGAACCTCTCCTTCTCGCTCTGTTTATCTCCCATTGATCTGCTAATGCATAGAATAGTGGGTGTCCTCCCTGAAATCACCTCAAACTAAAACATGAATGTTGTAAGCTTGTTTTTCTTGTATTCAAAAAGGAGCACACATGCCTACTCAATAACACACACACACATACACACACACACACACACACACACACACACACACACACACACATACACACACACACACACACACACACACACACTCACACACTCACACACACACAGGCTCAGTTATTGGTGGTGCTGCTGTTTAGGACCAAGGATAATTTATGATACAAGTAGTAGTATCAATTACAAATAATAAACAAGGGTATTAATTAAATAACATTTCGAAGCATTTCGAACATTTCTTGTTTTTTAGCTAAAATTATATTGACTGTAATTTAGCAAAGAGTAGAATAGAATAGAATTGAATAGTGTATTTTTTGTTGTTGTAAGGCAACACACAGTGATTAAAGAGGTGACATTTTGTGCAACCAATTACTGCAGGTCTTTTTCAATATATTTTTTAGGATATGCGTCTTTTCATATAAGCCCAAGTAATTGCTATGAAGCTAACAGCTCTTTGTTGAACAACAGCAGTGTCAGTTGCTAAAGACAGGAAAACATAATTAGTATTCAGGCTTAATTAATCTACGCTAGCCCTTTTAGGAGAATTAGTCAATTATTTATGCATGTGTGCCACTTTGATGCCAACAGATTAAGGTGGCAACAACAAAATGAGACACTTTTTATCATGCTTTAATGAAACTATTTTCACTATGTTTACTGAACTATAAACAATAAACTCTATATGCAACTTCTGCTTCTTTGATATGAGACTTACTATACAGACAAGGTAACAAAAATGGTCAGTGAAAGTGTACAAAAAGAGCTCTAGAAAAATCGCATGTAGAAAATGTATGGCCAGTAGGATTGGTGTATAATGAAATACATAAATATTGTGTTCTTTTGTGCTTAAATCCAAAACATGAAATATCTATCCAAGCAGGGGACTTTGCTGGATCATGAGAAATTTGCTGGGATATTGAAGAGGCTTTTTGTTCATCTACAGAAGGGTGTCACAGTACTTCTGCTCTATTCCATTCCCCACTGACCTCTCACAGGACAATAAATGTCAGTGGTGATCTTGCCTCACCACCATAATAGAAAACTATGAGGTAGAGGTCTGATCTCAGCAGAGAAAAGGGACACTTACAGCACCAAATCTATCCATTGTTTCAGACTGTGAGACCTCTTCACCACAGCCACTGACCTGATTGATCTTGAATGTGGGTGGGGGGTGGATGCAGCATGTTACCATGCTTTGCCTGAATTTTCATTCTTGTTGCGCCTCACTCATCAGAAAGAATGCAAAATCCCTCAGAGGTTGTACCCTGTAAGTCCAACTACACTATTTTACACAAGTGCACAGCATTAACGTTGTGATTCAGGTTCACACTATTGGGCCATATGTTATCTGAGGTTAAGGGTCCCTAAAAATGCCAATGGCCAGACTGTAATAGGCAGAGATGAGCAGAAGAACCCTTGCAATCTCCCTCCCTCTCCCACCACAGTTCATGTACTGATTTTAGCTCAGCAAGAACAGTATTTGACTGCCATGGCATGAGTAATGACATGCAGGAGGCACAGGATGGTTTAGTATTTCAGCTTTTATTTCCTGGTATTTATATGTAGATGTGTTATAGTAGAGAGAACATAGCACATTTTGTATCACACCACCCAATTTGAAGGCGAACAAAAATATTGGAACATGTGACTGACAAGTGTTACTTGTTACCCAGGTGTGTCCTGTTAGATTGATTGTTTAAACAATAAATAGCTCTGAACATCTACTATTGGTTTTAGCCTTCAGTTTGACCTGTGAAAACTGCATTTCTTGTTAAAAAGGATAAGCCAACATGAAGATCAGATAGCTGTCTATGGGAAAATAGCAAGCCATTTTGAAGCTAAGAAAAAAGAGAAAAATCAATCAGAGGCACTGTATTGGAAACATTGGACATAGCCAATGAAACAATTTGGAGTGCCTTGAAAAAATAAAAGAAACCACTGGTGTACTGAGCAAAAGAAAGTCACTGACATCACGAACAATCTCCACAGGACAGGGCTGAAGGTATCACAATCCACAGTTCAAAGAAGGCTTTGAGAGCAGAAATATTGAAGCCATACCACAAGATGCAAACCACTCATCAGCAGTAAGAATTGGAAAGCCAGATTGGAATTTGCAAAGAAATACAACAAGATGAGTCACAAAAGTTCTGGAACCAAGATTAACCTGGAAAGGCCAAAGTGTGGAGAAAGAAAGGATCTGCTCATGATCCAAAACATACAAGCTCATCTGTGAAACATGGTGTCTCAATAATCTTTATTGATGATGAAACTCATTTACAGAGAAATGCATAAAAATTGATCTGGAGGAACTTTAACATGCAGCAAGACAGTGATCCAAAACACACTGCCAACTCAACAAAGGACTTTATCAGGGGGAAAAAGTGGAAGGTTTTAGACTGGCCAAGTCAATCACCAGACCTTAACCCAATTGAGCATCATTTCACCTCCTGAAGAGAATACTGAAGGGAAAAAATGTTAAGGAACAAACAACAACTGAAAGAGGCTGCGGTAAAAGCCTGGAAAAGCATCATAAAAGAAGAAACCAACAATTTGGTGATGTCAATGAGTCACAGGCTTGATGCAGTTATTGCAAGCAGGGGATATGCAGTCAAATATTAAGTGTTATTTACTTTAATTTACTTCAAGACTTATCTGTTGATATAATTTTGCTTTCCTAAAAATTGGGTAGTGTGATGCAAAAGATTCTATGTTTTATGTTGTTTAACACATCTAGATGTTAATTACCAGAAAATAAAAGCTGAATCCCTAAACTTTCTTCTCATATCTATCTTTTGATCTCCAACCCAAATGTCTTTGGTGTAGAGCACAAACAAATGAATTGGCCTTGCTGTTCCAATAGTTTTGGAGAGGCTGTATATAGAGGCTGTAACAAAACACAGGTTTATCCAAAAAAAAAAAAAATACATATCTTTGTTAAATATAGGTGTGCAACAATTATTGGCACCCTTTTAGTCAATACTTTGTGCTACCTCCCTTTGCCAAGATAAGAGCTCTGAGTTTTCTCCTATAATGCCTGATGAGGTTGGAGAATACATGGCAAGGGATCTGAGACCATTCCTCCATACAGAATCTATCCAGATCCTTCAACGTTTGAGGTCCATGCTGGTGGATCTCCTCTTCAGTTCACCTCACAGATTTTCTATGGGTTTCAAGTCAGGAGACTGGGATGTCCATGGCAGGACATTGATTTTGTGGTCAGGAAACCATTTTTGTGTTGATTTTGATGTATGTTTTGGATCATTGTCCTGCTGGAAGATCCAACCACAGCCCATTTTAAGCTTTCTGTGAAGTCCATGATGCCATGTATCCTGACAAAATGTCCAGGTCCCAGGTCAGTTTTATGTGTCATTTGATTTGATTTGTGTCATTTGATTTGTGTCATGGTCTGTCCGAATACTCGATTCTTATTGGCTTGAAGGTGTGCGTTTAAACTGTATATACCACAGGTAGTTCCGGTCAATTTAATCACCATTCTAAATTAATGTGCTACCTATAAATAAACTGTAACCATAGTAACATACAGTTAAACTCACAGCTTCAATATTAGTAGAGACATTGCACAGACGCAGATAATTCACACACTCATTCTCTCTCTCTCTCTCTCTCTCTCTCTCTCTCTCTCTCTCTCTCTCTCTCTCTCTCTCTCTTTCTCTAATAACTATTTACTATAATTTATTCAAATAAATATAATTTTATTGCACTACTTTATCTCTGTGTATATTTGCCCGTGTATAAAATTACTAACAAAAATGAACCATTATTTTTATCTTTTCAGTCAAATTTTGCACTGCAAACATCAATGATGTCAACTCCACTCCACAACGGGTGGTTCTTTTTTTTTGTGTTGTTGGGCTATTAAATTTGTCAAATTGTGTAACTCACACCTAGTTGTGGATTATCCCTTTTATATACACAGTACTGTGCAAAAGTTTTAGGCACATGCAAAGAAATGCTGTAGAGCAAGGATGCCTTCAAAATAATGAAATTAAATGTTTCTACATTTTAAAAAAATACCGTAAAGAGCAGTAAACAGTAGTAAATGAAACAAAGTCAATATTTGGTGTGACAAAAAAAGTAGTAGTCTCCGGTACAATTTTTGCAGTTTTATAAGGAAAGTAGCTGGTAAGTTTTATCGAGCATCTTGCAGAACCAGCCACAGTTCTTCTGGAGACTTTGACTTTTGCAGCAAAACCCAGCAGCCTCCATTGTGTTTTTTGTCTGAAAAGTGGTCTCTTATGTAATATGCTGCTTTCTTTAATGACATACAAACATTTTTCTGTAACATTTAATTTTGTGCTAGAAAACTAATGTTTGGGAATCTAAAATGTTTTTTGTACTGACTTGATAATGTAGAAGTCATAAAATAAAAAATCTGTAACAAAATTTGTACAAAAAAAATAAAAAATAGGGTGCCTAAAACTTTTGCACAGTACTGTGTATCTTGCAATATTTTAACAATAAAGCAGCACATCAGGCATAATAGACATTATATTAAGTCCCTGATTATGTACTGGTGCTGAAAGAATTTATGGAAACTCCATCTATATATATTTATACCCACACACACACACACACACAGACACACACACACACACACACACACACACACACACACACACACACACACACACACACACGCACGTCAAACACACGTGGATGGATACAAATGACCACGTACAGTCCTGTCAGCCAAGAACAGGAAACTGAGGCTACAGTGGGCACAGACTCACCAAAACTGGACAGTTGAAGATTAAATAAACATTGCCTGATCTCACTTTTCATTAAAGTTATGTTCATTGATGTGACTGGATTTCATGTATCTTCATACAAATTAAGCTGGAAGTACTGAGATGAACATGTTCAGGGAAAAAAATTCCTTAGTTATTTTATTTTTAAATACTTGAGTATACAGTGCCTTGCATAAGTATTCACCCCTTTAACATTTTGTAGCATTATAACCTGAAACTGAAAATGTTTTAGGCTACATAAAATATCCTATAATACCGCTATAGGGAGAAAATTCAATATAGTTTCCAAAATTATTTACAAAAAAAAAAATAACAGAAAAAAAACATAATACTGTGATTACATAAGTATTCACCCCATTTCTGTGAAAGCCCTAAATTAGTTCTGGGACAGTTGCCATCAGAAGTCAAATAATTTGTTGAATGGAGTCAAACTGTGTGCAATTAAAGTGTCACATGATCTCAGTATAAATAGACAGTATAAACCTAGAGTTTGTTCAAGAACATACCTAAACAAACAGCATCGTGATGACAAAGGAGCTATCAAAAGCATGTCCAGGACAAAGCTCTGGAACTCATGCAATCACAAATTTTATTATATTTTTTTTATTTGTAAATCATTTCAATATAATTGGCTTTTTTGTGTAGACTCATGAAATATAATCCCAGTTAAGTACATTTCAGTTCTAGGTAACACTACAAAATGGATAAAATGTTCAAGTGGGTGAATACTATGGCACGTATGTGTGGACGCATCTTTTTATTAAAAGTTAAACACTATACACATAATGTAACTTAATTATGTTGCCTATATATTTTTTCACCCCTGATAATTAGACACTGAATAGGGGAAATTTCAGAAAGAGTAAAAAGTAGAAAACTATCCATATTTTCTTTATAATCTATAACAAACTGTTAAAGATGAAGATATTACCAATGGTGAAAATACCACAAGCATGCATGTGGAATGCAGACAAATGCAAATCCAAACCAACAATATAGTGGAGACCTGGACATAAGGTACTGGTAATAAAATGCATAATGGTGTACTTCACCAACACACTGGCACTGTTGAGTAAGCTCTTTCTCTTCACCTTTATGAGCTTCACTATGTTTATAGTAGCATTATCTTGACACCATATCTAGACGAGGGACAATGAAAGAGGTATTCATTTATTATCTAAGGTAACAAATTATTTCCCGTCTATTCATTTCTGTCAAATAGAAGACTATTTGGTCTTTTTTCTTTCTTTACTCCATTGTAATTCACACAGCTTCCTCAAGTTCCTGCTGAAACAGCAAAACAAACCCCAGGCTAAATGTGAAAGATTATCCTTTACCATGCAAGTTAGGGTGAAACTCTACACTTTTTCACACTAAACAGCTCTCCATTGGGTGTGATTGTAAAACATGTTAAGCTACTGAATCAACATTATGCATGGGGGGCGGGGGTTGGGGCTCTGGTAGTAATGTGTGTTGTAACTCGTTTTGGTCATTGTTTCTGATTACATTCTGTGCTTTCTGCAATAATCAAAACAATCCACCACTTTGCAATGATGAACAATGAGACCATCAAATATGACTCTGGCGCTTGTCACATAGACATCACAGCTATTCCCTACTTCAGAATTTCACTTCATTCCCCAAAATGGATTGGTGCTAAATATAAATGCATGGGTGCTCATAAAGTACTACATGTCAGCTGTTCATCAATATCTTATTGGACTAAGGGCTAAAGTTTTATGTCCACATTTCCCATTTTTTTTTATTTCTTTTTTTCTCAGCTAAAAAGTGGTAAGGGATAGATGTTTTATATATTTTTATATACCAAATCATTTTATGACAAATAAAGTGAGGGTGATTGTCAAAGGGTCTTCAGGGACTCACACAAATAGTCCTAAGACAACAGAATGTCAAGCCTGCAACTTCTGCAGCCAAGCAAGCTTCAGCTCATTGCTCTATTCCACAGTAAAATATAGTTAAGTGTGAATGTTAGCATACCCTTAGGACAAAATGAAGAATATAAACATTTATAAGAAGACAAACATTTATACAACAAGAAACTTGTTTTAGGTTCTACATAGGGCTATGTTTCTTTGTTATAACACGGAACAGTGTGCGTTAAAATATTAATGAAAACAACACAATGGTTTGCATCTCTATTCCTCTATTTATGTGATAATATTTTGTAAAATTTGAATTTGAAATTGCCTTAAATTCAATTCGTCTCATCTGAACAGCTTAAGTTTTTTTTTTTTTTTTAAATTGTAGATATTGTTAAATTGTTAAATAGATGTATATTTTCTCTTTTTTTTTCACCTAGTAAACTTTTGCACTTAACTGCATTCTCTTCCTTTTATTATGTAGGCACTTGGTAAGGTAAGCCAGAATGTAGTATAAATAATAAAGCATAAAAAAAGTACGTTAAAAATTGCTAAAGGGAAAAACATAGCATGCACACACACACACACACACACACACACACACACACACACACACACACACACACACACACACACACACACACACACACACACTTTCTTTAGCCATCACATCATCTCAGTAGAAATGGGCTACCGATTCATTCAGGTTCACTCAGCTGTTAATCCTGGGTGAGAGGGCGTTCTGTTTTTGTTCTTCATAAAAAGGTCTTCTCGCTATTGTGGCAGCTGAAATATTTGGCTGACATCTTTTGTTACCTCTGCAGCAGAGCTGAAGGATGGAATTTCATAGCCGCTTGAATAAGATAAGTTCACCTTGTTGCCTAAGCGAATATCCCCAGGCTTGTAAGTCTCGTGCCCGTTATTTCCACAGGCGATTCCTGGACGGTGAGGATCCTCTGAAACTTTTTTTTTCCATAGATCTACAGACAACAAACAAACCGAGTAGCTATAACAACAGATAGGGCGAGTCTGGAAAGCCATCTATTGTGCACACGTGCGGAGAAACGTAATGCGCACATGAGGCCTCACTCGCCTGTACTCTGCTATTCGAGCTTTGGGCATCTGTTACACTTTCAGATAGACTTCTTTGTGGTTTGGCTATTTACCTGCTAAACACAATGGCGGCTGCTGTTGTTAACTCTGCACTTTTATAACTGTGCGTTTGATCATCACGTTTTTACTTTTGAGCATTTCACCTGCCTGTGCAGTCCAATACATAGCGTTTTAAAGGAGAACTCAACTCATTTCTAATTTCTTGTTAAGATAATAATTTGAAGAAAAAAATTATGCATTTTCTGATTTTATAAATTCAGTTTCACCCATTGTGGTTTCACGCTCACACATTCATAGCAATTCACATGACTCAGTGAATATAAAAAGTTACAAAATTACACAATTATGCACATATTCCTACACATATTTGCTAGGCTAAACAGTCAGTTACAGAAGTTTGTCTCCCGCTGGCCTCTGATGGTAGACAATGTGATTCATTTGGGCCTTACAAGAGCTAAAAAGGCCCAAATACTGCCAATGGTTCAAGACACACCAGGCAGAAAACCTTGGGCAGTGGTCATCCACAGGTGTTTAGCCATGTCTTATAACTGATAATCAGCTTGGGGTGTCAGGACCTGAAGACTGCTTTAATGGTCGACAAGCTATTATTCATTTATTTTTATTTTTTTGTGCTTGACTTATTTTAGGATAGTTTTTACATTTTAAGACTTCCTTCTTGGGCACTGGTAGCTCAGTGGTTAAGACGTTGGGCTACTGATCGGAAGGTCGTGAATTCCACTACCGCCAAGCTGCCACTGTTGGGCACTTGAGCAAGGCCCTTAACCTTCAACTGCCCTCCTGGCGCTGCAGCAAAAATGGCTGCCCACTGCTCTGGGTGTATTCACAGTTTGTTACTCACAACTCCTAATTTGTGTGCCTTAACTTGGATGGGTTAAATGCTGAGGACAAATTCTAAGTATGGGTTACCATACATTGGCCTTCACATGTCACTTTAACTTTTCTGTTCTTGCATCAGGAACTTTGGACAAGTCATTTGTAATATAATGTCCTTGTATCCATTTCAGCTTAAAGGCTTTCGTCTTTCGGATGAGACGTTAAACCGAGGTCCTGACTCTCTGTGGTCATTTAATATCCCAGGAAACTTCTCGTAAAGAGTAGGGGTATAACCCTGGGGTCCTGGCGAAATTCCCCAAATTTGCCCTTATCTATCATGGCCCCCTAATAATCTCCATCCCTGAATTGGCTACATCACTCTCCTCTCCTCTCCACCTATAGCTGGTGTGTGGTGGGCGTTCTGGCGCACTGTGGCTGCCGTCACATCATCCAGGTGGACGCTACACACTGGTGGTGTTTGAGGAGATTTCCCCCCATACTATGTAAAGCGCGTTGAGTGTCTAGAAAAGCGCTACATAAATGTAACGAATTTCAAAAGCTGAAAAACATATTTTATTATTAACATATTATTATTGAATCAGGGAAGAATACGATATTGGTAACACTTCACATAAAGGTCTCCTAAACTACCATTATAAATTATCACATGTATTAAATGATGTTTGTTTAGATGTTGTCATTGACTAATGTAATCCATCCATGACTAAAAATAAGTCAACGTAAATGAGCATTTCTAAATGTCGATAACTTACTGAACTCTGGCCTCAGTTCTGAATTTTGACAGTTCACAGACACAAAGAGTTATTGGTTCATATCAGTCAATGTGAGCATAATTTTACTCATTGATGGTATAAACATTGGTTAATGCAGGTGTTATTTGGTACATTTGTATATTATTAACAAAATAAATGAGTACAAGTGCTGGTTGATTTCTTAATGTTACTTATGGTGTTATTACTACTATTAATACTTATGGTGTATTATTGCTGAAGTTGATGGTTTGTTCTTGATAATTAATACATTAAATAAAAATAAAGAGCTTTAATCTAAGGAGATACCAAAATATTGTATAATATAACTAGCTGACCAGAGCTGCTGTCAGTCGCCCTGACAGGCCTGTAATTGCACTCATCAATCAGCACTGTTTTGAGGTGCTGGGTCAGAATTGGGAAAAATTTGTGCTCATGCGTCCTACTCCAGCGCTGATCCAGCAAATGTCATCACACCCCAAGCTGAGGTACAAAAGTTAGAACTACACAGTGACTGGCAGGAGCTACAGCCAGTCAAGAGAAAGAAGAGAGTGACCACATATGAGAGAGAGAGAGAGAGAGAGAGAGAGAGAGAGAGAGAGAGTCTAATGAACAAAGAAGAAGAAAATGCATTAAGGATTAATGTTTTTTTTTTTTCTTTTTGAACAGATAAGACATTTATTTGTTCTCTAATTTGATGGGAAGCTGATATAATGAATAATAGTCAGCCAATTTATCCTAGTTGTGGAGTTAATATTACAACCCAGTTGAGAAGTTGTTTTAGCTAGAAACCTCACAACCTAATGCAAACAATTGTGAATTGTTGAGCTACATTCCAAACTATTGCTACTGTACTAAATTGTACAGTGGGGGAAAAAAGTATTTGATCCCCTGCTGATTTTGTACATTTGCCCACTGACAAAGAAATGATCAGTCTATAATTTTAATGGTAGGTGTATTTTAACAGTGAGAGACAGAATAACAACAACAAAATCCAGAAAAACGCATTTCAAAAAAGTTATAAATTGATTTGCATTTTAATGAGGGAAATAAGTATTTGATCCCCTATCAATCAGCAAGATTTCTGGCTCCCAGGGGTCTTTTATACAAATAATGAGCTGAGATTAGGAGCACTCTCTTAAAGGGAGTGCTCCTAATCTCAGTTTGTTACCTATAAAAAGACACCTGTCCACAGAAGCAATCAATCAATCAGATTCAAATCTCTCCACCATGGCCAAGACCAAAGAGCTATCCAAGGATGTCAGGGACAGGATTGTAGACCTACACAAGGCTGGAATGGGCTACAAGACCATCGCCAAGCAGCTTGGTGAGAAGGTGACAACAGTTGGTGCGATTATTCACAAATGGAAGAAACTGTCAGTCTCCCTCGGTCTGGGGCTCCATGCAAGATCTCACCTCGTGGAGTTTCAATGATCATGGGAACGGTGAGGAATCAGTCCAGAACTACACTGGAGGATCTTGTTAATGATCTCAAGGCAGCTGGGACCATAGTTACCAAGAAAACAATTGGTAACACACTACGCCATGAAGGACTGAAATCCTGCAGCGCCCGCAAGGTCCCCCGCACTCAAGAAAGCACATGTACAGGCCCGTGTGAAGTTTGCCTGAATGACTCAGAGGAGAACTGGGTGAAAGTGTTGTGGTCAGGTGTGGTCAGATCTCTTTGGCATCAACTCAACTCGCCGTGTTTGGAGGAGGAGGAATGCTGCCTATAACCCCAAGTCATAACACCATCCCCACCGTCAGACATGGAGGTGGGAACATTATGCTTTGGGGGTGTTTTTCTGCTAAGGGGCCAGGACAACTGCACCGCATCAAAGAGACGATGGACGGGGCCATGTACCGTCAAATCTTGGGTGAGAACCTCCTTCCCTCAGCCAGGGCATTGAAAATGACCTTAATGACTTGGAGAGGATCTGCAAAGAGGAGTGGGACAAAATCCCTCCTGAGATGTGTGCAAACCTGGTGGCCAACTACAAGAAACGTCTGACCTCTGTGATTGCCAACAAGGGTTTTGCCACCAAGTACTAAGTCGAAGGGGTCAAATACTTATTTCCCTCATTAAAATGCAAATCAATTTATAACTTTTTTGAAATGCGTTTTTCTGGATTTTTTTGTTGTTATTCTGTCTCTCACTGTTAAAATACACCTACCATTAAAATTATAGACTGATCATTTCTTTGTCAGTGGGCAAATGTACAAAATCAGCAGGGGATCAAATACTTTTTTCCCCCACTGTATGTCAAAACAACATTGGCATCATTAATATTTAGGCATACTACTTAGTGTGCTTTATGCAGTTTGAGACACAGGCTTGTGTCAGCTGTGAGATTCTCAGCTGTGAGATTAATCTGCACAGTGTAGGACAGCGCAGCAAGGGCTGGGCAATATGACTTTATATGATTGCTATCTTGATAAATTATGTCACAATACACTATTTCTGAGATATCATGAAGTGTTTTTTTTTTTATTAGATAAGTTTAATTACAAACTGGAGGCAGCTGATGTGATTTTGTACTTGTTCATTCTTACAGAATTAAAATTTTTCTTCTTTTTCAGTGTTTGATATAGTTATTTGCTTTTTTATTATTTATATTTATTATTTATTTTTTATTTAATTATTGAATTAAATAAAAAGATTATTTTTCAAATATAGAAATGTTACTTTTGTAGACAATAATGTATTATCAAACAGGCAATGTGATATAATGAGTGGTATATTGTGGATTGTAGAAGTTCCTTCGAGAATCATGTCATGTTTTTGTCATATTGCCCATCCCAAGTGCAGCACAACCCATGTTACGAAGTAGCTTGCAGTACCAATTTTCTATCAGAGGACTGATAGAAGGGACTGCTTTATCCTGAAATGTCATTATGTTGGTTTTATTTCTAATTTTTAAGTATGCCACTCACCAATATGGATTTTTACTACTGCAATTCTGTCTGCAGTATTGTGTATTACCAGCAGTGTCAATGGCCGTTAATTATTTACTTTTTTGCAGTAGAAAATACTGCAGCAATTTAAAAATATATATATATATATTTTTTTTTTAGCCTTATTCAGCAGGGGGTGCTGGTAAGAGGTTGTAGCTCAGTAATCCTGAATTTTGAAAAGTTTGAAAAGATTTTTTTGGCCAAAGAATGTGTATTTCCTATACTGATAATGTTTTATTCATACATTACACACTTTTTCAATAAGAACCATCCATACTTTGGAAAGCTTAAAAAATTCTATAAGTAGTTATATATTTACTTTTTAGATTAAACTAATAAATTGGGGAACCAACCTTTTAAGTGACTCACTTATTTTATATGTACACAATTATAATCAACGTTATAATTTAGGGGAAGCTGTTTTATCAGTTAGATGCCATGTCAGAGCTATTGCTAATATTACAGTGCCCTGCGTCTACCAGATGGCCTACCCAGTTTAGACCTATCCTAATTGTGCTTTTATTATTGATATGAATCTCCTGGTATTGAGGCAGCCGTTAAAAGAGGCTCTTGCCTGCATTAGTAGAACTACTCTATGTGCGAAAGAGGGCTTTGTTACTTCTCAACATCAATTACTGTAATGAGGTCCATTCAAGGTAACCCATCATGTAGGTTTGTAAACATTTATTATGCAGAATGACAATTTATACAAAGGTTCCTCATTCATAATTTACAGTTTCTAGTACAAACATACTTCAGCACAAAGGCAACTAAAGGAGTCAAACAGCTGGTATGAAGGATAGGTGCAAAACAAAGCATTTTGTTGCAAACATTCACAGGACATAACGTCTGCCTAAATACACAACCGCACGCATACACACACATTCACATTGTCTTTAGATCGCTCTCTCCACCCCATCTCTCTGCTTTGTTATTGATTGCCATGCAACTAGGAGATTCATGTCCTTTTTGTAGGGGACACTTTTATAAAATATGGTCATGTGTTTTATGGAAATTGTTTACAAACAGTAAATATATGAATGTCTAAAATTATATGCATAATTACACCTTTTCCTCCACCACACATGCATAATGTTTAGAGGATGTCGACTGATGCATTTTTTCATCATTTAAATCATCAAATGATGATCATTTTGACTGATATGCCTTTATTTGACTGTATTTCATCACAGCTTTGTGTTTGACTAATGACTTGGATTTGATGATAAGAAGCCCATGGGACACACTGGCCCATGATGTCTTTTTCAAGATAGCGGCTCTGCTTCAGTGCTACTATTTCACGTTCCTGTTTCATCATCCATATCACAAAGTGTGCCATTAGGATCTGTGTGCTTAATAGGCTGGTTGTAAAGGCAATCTAAATAAGACATCTCCTTGTGGTCCTCCACCTCTCCTCTACGACTGTCCTTGATTGGTGATATGATTAAATATAGACTTGAATCTGTGTTTCCGGCTTCAGCTTATCCAATTAATTGCATGTGTAGGCATGAGAGTGGTTAATGATGTTATCTTACCTAATTAACCTGCATAAAGTTCCAACTGGCGGACAGTCTTGTTCATCCCTCATCTAAGTGCTCATTACTATCATTAATGTAAAGGGGCTAATCCCGCACTACTGATGTCGGGCTGCTCAGGCACCATTAATTTAGATCGAGCTCTATTTTGGCTGTGCGCTGCAGTCATTTGTTAAAGCTGAAATTATACAGCTATCTGCAGCTGACTGCTGGTTGGGGGAAATGGCTGCCAAGCATGCTTGTTTATTTAAACTGGCATGAAGCGAAGGTTTATTTAGTGCCTGGGAAGTGTTTTGTGAATGGACGTTTTATGGAGTTTTTTTTACAGGGCTGAGTGAGGCCTGTATTTCAGAAATAGCCTTTGTGTAGCAGACATGCCGTTCCTTTTGCAATATTGCATCTTGATTTACAGTTAGAATTGATTACACAACAGTATATGCAACTGTATTAACTGTAATGTAGTATAATAATAATAATAAATGATTTTTTTTTTTTTTTTAAACTACTAACCTGATAGAAAACTAACCATAAATATTTGTTCTCTGTCCCTTGATATTCATAAGAATTCAATTTGGTTACAGTTAATTTAAACAGTCTTTTTGCTACAATTTCATCAAGCTGTTACAAGAGAATAGCTTTCTCACTTGCTTTATTTCTGTGTCTCTCTCCCTGTCTCTCTTTTGCCAGCTTTCCCAATTTTGCAAAGCAGCTTCAATGCATTAACGTTTCAGAATGCCAGTGGATCAATAGCATTCATTGGGCAATGTGTCATTTGTTAATCAGGTATTGATGAGAGTATCGACAGGAGGCTAAATAATCACAGAGCCAGCACCAGCTTTCATATGTTTCCTTAATTATGTTCTTCATCTTAGTCTACTCACTCCAGCCCTCACCCTGCTGTTCACAGATCTAACAGGCTACTAAGGGCTGTTACTGGCTTTAACAACTGCACTTAGCAACACATCCATATTGGCTACAATTGAAGGTCACAAGTTTATGTTTGAATTGCAGAACACGTTTCTGCAACTGTGGTGAATTTGGACATAGAAAAACTAGCTGTATGTTTTAATTATATATTATGCAAAAGTTACTCATTTGTTTCTGCTCCACAACAGCATAATTAGGTAATCTGACATTTCCACTGCTTCAAAAAAAGAAAAAAAAAAGAAATGCCTTTAGTTTTACTTCTCAGTGTTTGAGCACTGTGGATCAAGCTGATACAGCACTTGGAAGTGTTTAAACATTCTCCTTCGTCGTGATGATGCCTACTGTAATCGCTACTCTCAGCCAAGCAGGAGCAGCATCCGAGCCAGGCGCTAACCGCTAATGCATTCGAAACACATGTGGCTCAATTACACAAAACCCAAACGCCGGCTGTGCATCTTGGTTGGGGTTTCTCATTTGAGCGGTAACACACATGAGTGTATCATCTGAACAATTAAAACAAAACCATGTGGGGTCTGAGTGCAAACTCTCTCATTAGTGAGTTTTCCAGGCTGCCACAGTGCTATGGCTTGCTAGCTATTAGCATGCTAGCTCAGGCCTGGAAGCATAAAGCACCAATGCTGTTTAGGCCATGTTGTCATTCCACCATGCTCCCAGGCTTCAGAACCACACACACAGCCAGTGTATTTGAAGTGAAGGAAGAAAGAGATGACAGGCCGAGTGGGCTTACTGTAGCTGTGCTTCCATTTAATCAATAGCACTACATATTGGCTGGTCTGCTTGCTAGCATTGCACTCCTGAAGGTCAATTCTGCCATGAGCATCACTATAGGGAGGGGCTCAGGAAGACTCCTCCCTTAACTGCAGCCCAGCATCATACCAAAACCACAACACCACCCTTTAGTCTTGCCTTGTGGGTTATAGATATAGTGGGGAATTAAATCATGGCCTAGAGCGGTGTCATTGTCAAAACTCGTGTCATTGTCAGCATGATATTAATTGTCAGAAGAAACACCAACATTAACAGATTATATTGTGCTTTTATTAGATACAAGTATCCAGCATATGCAGTGATATTTCATATATTTTAGCATTGTTCAACAATAACCGAGTTATTATTATTTTATTTTTTTGCAATTAATTATTTTCATTTATTTATTTTTATTATTTTGTTAACAAAATGATTTTTTTTTTTTTTATAATTTCTATCTATGCATTCAAGGTTCCTTATAATATACATGCTGTACAAATTGACTTTAAAAAGAACATTCCTACATTGAAGCATCTTCTTTAAATGAATCCACAGATAATGAACGTCATCTTTTTATGCTGGAAAGCTGAGATCGAGGCCTCAGTAGATCAGTAGCTGCTGCTGCTCTTCTAAGAAAGCAGAGGAAGGCTGTAAGAGCTAACAGCTGATGCCAAATTCTGGTGATTGATTAAGCAAATGTTTATTTGGCCTGCACCCAGCTCCCTCTGCCATCAAAATGTCAAAATATTTTGCCATATATTTAAGCCTGTAAGAAAGATGAAGCTATAAATAACACAGCTCTTGGTGAAGGGAAAAATACATAAACGTTAAGGCTAATTTATTATTCATGCCTAGATTATTCAAGTTTGAGAGCTATGGTGTTGCACAGGGCTTGACTGATATTAAACCTCATATTTTTATGAATTGCAAAAATGTCAGTTCTCGAGTTGTGTACATGGGACTGGGGGACTGTGAGGACACAATTAATTGGTTTATACATTTGACATAATAAGGTGGTTATTGTAATTAAAGTGAAATTATTAAAATATTAAATACTAAGACTGTTAATGGTATTAGAATGTTTAATAGTAATAATAGTATAAGATATTTATAGACTAGGGCTGTAACAAAATTTAAATGCATTACTCAGATTAAATAGATAATTAATATAAATACATAAACGAATAGTAGGTGCATATTATATTATATATAAAAAATAATAATAAAAATAAAAAAGTTACGAAGGGAGGTGCAGATTCTTTTTTGCTTGTTTGTTTGTTCTCACCTATTGTAAGTGGTTTGCTATGGTTGCCAGACCTACATTATGTCTTATTTAGCTCCAAAATAAAACCATATTTCAATTATCGTTCTGTATTGGCCAAATATTCACACAAAAAATATACTTTCATTTACAGAGATGCTGTGCCATAGCTCACACAGTCCACACCTTATGCACAGGGCAGCATCTCTCTGCTGGGGTCTCCAAAAAATAATAATTTCATAAATTGTTTTAAAAGTTTTTGAAAAACGTGTATGTTCATTGCATGTGTTTTCACCATTTTAAAAGAACATTCTCCATCGTTATTAAACAAAAATGTTCCAGGAAAATCAACCAGACACTATAATGACATGCCACTTAAAGGAACCCCATTTTTACTTACAGAAACACTGCAGCACAGCTTCATAGTAGATTCTGGTAGTGTTCCTGGAATGTAACAAACCCAAAAACTACATCTGATGAAATAGTATTAGTTGACCACTGTTGTCAACTGTTAATGTTTTTTTGTTTGTTTGTTTGTTTGTTTGTTTTTGTTTATTTTATTTTATTTTTGTTTTTTGTCTTTTTTTTTTTAGGAAAGACATTGCTGTTTTGAATGATAGTTCCCTTGTTTCCTCAGTCACAATAGGTAGAGAGCTTTCCAGAAAGCTCCACAGGGCATCTGGTCAAGACCAATTATGAACTTAAGTGAAGTAGCTGAAGTTGAGGAACTGTTCAAGAGTTGAATAAAATTATGTAATGCAACTTCCAGTCTAGACTATTCTCACTTCTAGTTTAAATCTGAAATACAGTTGTTCGGATTTAATACAGAATATTTTGAGCAATAAATAGATGCAGTGCAGATAATGACATTGTGTTACACCCGTATTATAATATTCTTATATTCAAATGTGTTTTTTTTTTATTATTATTTTTTTTTTAATTATTATTATTATTTATTGACAACCCTCTTTGTCCAGGAATAACCACCTGTCCTTTTTTCAGTAGAATCAAATTGTTTAATCTCTCTTAAATCAGGGTCAGTGAGGTCAGTGAAAGCTGAGTCAGTAATGCAGCACACTCATTAGCCCTTCTAATGTTTCTAGTGTTAGCGTAGTTTTGTGGTTGTACACAAAGAGGTTTTCGCATATATCCTGCCAACTTAGATCAGGTTAGCAGGAGTTAACAGTGAGAATTTTTAATGACATTGTTATGAATACAACTTAAAGATCTGTCAGAAACCCTATCAGGTTAGCTCATGTTAAATGGAAGTTAGCCTAAATTTATTCTCAAAGAGGATTTCTGAGAGAAACTGTCAGGTTAGGCCTTATTGGAAACTCTTTTTATGCTGTTCTCTACGATAACACCAAGAACAAGGAAAAGAGCACATCTACAAGGCAGATACATGGGAAGCTACAGCTGACCTCCACAGCTGAAGTGGAATGATTGCTGAAAGGCCAGGGCACTTACATGTTCAAAAATGGGCCTAGAGTCATCATTAGAGCTTGATTCAAGGCAAATGGGGAGCATTTGGGTTAATCTCATTCCCCATTGCATTGCTGATGTCATGCTACAGGAAGAAATAAAAAAAATATAAAAACATACTATTGTCGTTGCATTACTCCGATTTGGATCTTGTGATGCCTTAGTGTTGTCACAATGCCTGCAGGGCCTGGTGCCCTAAGCTGAAGTGTGTCAGAGTGGGAGAGAGTGAAATAAACATAGGCAATGCATTGGATCTTTCTGTTTCTGCAGTGACTGACTCATTTTGACTTTCTCATAAGCCAAACACTGTGGTACACATTGCTACAGGCTGCGTAGTATTATACTGTGATATACACTTGCTAGTAAATAATGTTTGTTTAGTAAGATAACTTGCTTACGCCTGATGTAAAAGCGTATATGGTTTTATGGGTACCACTTTAGAATTGGCCAACCAGCCAGTGGTAAAATTTATAATCTTAAATGTAATTTTTTTCTTAATATAAAATTTGTCTTAGAAGTTTATTCTTGTGCATTATGATGCCAGTGGGAAAAAAAACACATTTTACATTTCCAAACATTTAAAAAAATAAAATAAAAAAAAAAAAGTGTTGAAAGGTTTAGGGGGGAAAAAAAGGAGACACATTGTGCCTGAGAAACAGTGTGTGTGTGTGTGTGTGTGTGTGTGTGTGTGTGTGTGTGTGTGTGTGTGAGTGCGCACATTAGATAGGGAAGCAGCATATGTAACTGAGGCTCTGATCAGCTGAGCGTGACAGCAAGCCAGACCACACTGACGTTGAGGTGGAGGAGACACAGCATGTAAACAACGTTAACCAGTAGCACTGTCCATCAGCCAGTATTAACTGCATTGTGCTTTTGAACTTTTAATCATCACTCTCTTGGGAGTTAATGATTCAGCCTGTAGTGCACCAAGGTCAGTGAAACATGCATGAGTGTGTATATGTGAGAGTGACTGAGAGCACATGCGCATATGTGTGTGTGTGTGTGTGTGTGCGTGTGTGTGTGTGTGTGTGTGTGTGTGTGTATGTGTGTGTGTGTGTGTGTGTGTGTGTGTGTGTGTGTGTGTGCGTGTGTGTGTGTGTGTGTGTGTGTATACACAGCAAACTAGCACCCCCACCCACTGAACCCTGTCTCAGAATCGTGAAACATTTGATTTCACACCCTGGCTCTCCCTTGTTTGAACTGTGCAATACAGGATTTCAGTTTGCAAACTGAGGCACCTTGTTTGCGCTCTGTTGGGCAGCTATGAGTTATTACAGGTGGAGTGTTTGACTGTGAAGGAGAACTGCATAATGAGGAGAGAGGAGTATTGACATACTTTAATATCTCTAAGCGCAGTAAATTCACCCATTTTTAAATGCTGAATCTCTCCAGATATGACCCCAAAGATCCCACAGCAACAAGAAGACCCTTCTTCACAAGCCGTTAGCTTGTATTCATTCAGAATATAAAAATATAAAATGACATCTTGTGACCTCTCATGTGATCTCAATTATTTCTCTCATAACAGTGCCCTTTCATAGGCCAGAATAAGCTTTGAAATCAAACCTACAGTGAGATACACAAGTCTGAGACCACTAATGATAATGCTTCTATTTTGCATTATTTTTTAAATTTAATTTAGAAACTGTAATAATTTGATCATTTAATTTATATTACAAGCAGTAACCTGAGTTAGAAATATTGGAGCTGGCATGGACGCAACTAGTTTGTAAAACTGCAACACAGTTAACATGGTCAATATCATAAATTTACTTACATTTACAGTAAATATGAATTTAGAAATAGTGTAGAATCTTGAATATTAAATATTCAAGATATTGAACATTTACTTTCTTTATTTTAAATATTTCAACATTCCAAAACCAAAGTGGAGTTTATTTAGGCAAGGGTGACTGTTTCCACTACAAACCTGTGACTTTGTTCTATTAAATTACACAATCACAATGCATACAACCAAAATCAGATGCATACAACCAATCATACAGACTCTGCTTGATAGCACAGTGAAACTGTAGCAGCTGCAGATGTCACTTTGAAGCTCACACTGGCTGGGTACATCGAGATTAGGCCAGGCCTAGCGAGGTTGGTCCTACATTTAGAATTATTCCACACTGTATTTATAGCTCCTTCCTATAGCTGACTTCATTCTTAAAACTCTAGTTAAGCCACAGGCAAGACAGACAGTGTTCTGGGAGATGACTGTGGACACCATAATTACATTTCTGCTTGCTGTTTCTTGGGACTTGATAGTGTGTGTGTGTGTGTGTGTGTGTGTGTGTGTGTGTGTGTGTGTGCTCTCACACGCATTAATGCATGCATATGTACCAGCATGTTTGCACTGATAAGTAGCTGGACAGGTATCTTTGTGTGTGTTTGTGCAGGAAGCTTAGGTGTATCCTCAAAATACTCAAAAATGTTTGTGAATAGGATGTTGTACATGAAAGTGAGTTTTCATCAGATGAATTCATTCTGTTCTGAAGGACAAATAACCTTACTGAACCTTATTAAACATTTGAAAAACTCAATTTCTAAGAAAAGATTCATGCTACAATTCAGATTCAGGTTAGGGATTGGGACTGAAGCTAGCATTCATCTGTCAATGAAGGAATTATCAGCAATATTCATATACTTGGTTATGTGCCATACATACTTTCTTCAGTAGTTACTGGGCCAGGAAAACATTCCCCACACCATCACACTGCCACCACAATCTGACGCCTGACATCATAGGCACTTTCGACGGTGGACAGGGTTCTTCTTTTCCTTTCGGCTGTTCCCTTCAGGGGTCGCCACAGTGAATCATCTGCCTCCATCTAGCCCTATCCCCTGCATCCTCTTCTCTCAGACCGACTACCTTCATGTCCTCCTTCACTACATCCATAAACCTCCTCTTTGGTCTTCCTCTCGGCCTCCTGCCTGGCAGCTCTAACCTCAGCATCCTTTTACTGATATATTCACTCTCCCTCCTCTGAACATGTCCAAACCATCTCAACCTGGCCTCTCTAACTTTGTCTCCAAAACATCTCACATGTGCTGTCCCTCTGATGTACTCATTCCTGATCCTATCCATCCTCGTCACTCCCAAAGAGAACCTCAACATCTTCAGCTCTGCTACCTCTAACTCTTCCTCCTGTCTTTTCCTCATTGCAACTGTCTCCAAACCAGGGTAAAATGTAATATATCATATTTAGGACTTTGAATACTGGGAAGCCCCTGAGTTCCAAAAGTGCAGGACAAGTACTTCTTAGTGAATGCATTATGCCAGTATATGGTGTTTTCAATATTGCTTTAATGTATAGTTACAGTAAATACCTTTAAATAGTTGGATAGTTAATTTAACTACAGTTGGCTGGGCAGAACATTCTTTGTCAATTTTGGCATCAAAATGACAGTAAATTCCATCGCAACCTTGCAACAGCTTCCCGATCTAGCAATGAGAATGATTTCAGTATGTTCTTCTTTTTATTAAAATAATTACTCAAGTAACAGTAAAGGTAATAATGTTAATAATTACCTGAGTAAGAGTAATAAAGTATCAAATGAGAAAACTATTCAAGTACTACTCAAACACTACTCAGAAGAGTAATGGCCTTTCAAAACTTCTTTAAGCTTATTTTTACATGTTGATATCCACATTCGATTACATCCAAATAAAGTTGAAGGAAACCTTTTGAACAATAAGTACATAATCTTGCTAAAAATGAAGACATCCATCAGAGTGGAAATTCTGTCTTAACTGATGCCACTTAATGTAAGTACCTGCAGTGTATTTACACTGTAAATTATTTATTTATTTGTTTATTTATTTATTTATTTGTTTGTTTGTTTATCCATCATTCATTCATTCATCCACTTATTCATTCAATCATCATTAATGTTTTATGATATCCAAAAATTTGCGAAATTAAATTTACAGCATTAGAGTTGGATATTTGTCTAAAACTGAATCTTAAAACTGAGTTTTGGGTGAGATCAACAAGGCGTTTCCACCCACAGAACTGTCGCTCACTCAGTGTGTTTTTTGTTTGTTTGTTTGTTTGTTTGTTTGTTTATTGCACCATTCTCTGTAAACCCTAGAGACTGTTATGTGTGAAAATCCCAGGAGATCAGCAGTTTCTGAAATATTCAAAACAGCCCAACTGGTACTAATAACCATGCCACGGTTAAAGTCACAGAGATCACCTCTTTTCCCAATTCTGATGTTTGATGTCTACATTAACTGAAGCTCAAGACCTGTATATACATGATTTTATGCATTGTGCTGCTGATGTCACATTATTGGCTGATTGGATAACTGCATAAATGAACAGGTGTACAGGTGTTCCTATTAAAGAGGACAGTGATAGCAATATGACCATGAGGGTCACACCTTATGCAGTACTCACTTAAAAACCATGCTTCATCACTTTTACCTCTGTCTCTTCTCATGCTCTGAACCTCTGAGCATCTCTCCTATCTCTCTCTCTCTCTCTCTCTCTCTCTCTCTCTCTCTCTCTCTCTCTCTCTCTGACAATTTGGTCACTTCTTAATGCTGGAGCTTTGCCCTCCGGTTGCACTGCATAGCATAATGACAGTCTGCTGCATCCATTACCTCACAATGCAACAGGAGACAGAAGTTCCCAAATTAATTTACAGCTGCCCACCTTACAGGTAGCATGGATTGAAGTAATTATTATGTGGAACTTAAATGAGTGTAATTGAGAAAAGGCCTACAGCATCCTCAATAATGAATGCTGAGCTAATGAGAGAGTTAAAGAATCATCAGAGTGATGGTGTACAGCAGCACTGTGCTAGCGGCTCATTTAGCTTACAAGTCGTGTCCCACTGAGGCACCCCTCTTTCCTCCTCAATGACCCCTCTGAATCGCCATTTAACCTTTTGTCAAGGGCTTTTGGGATAAATATGCCTCTACCAAGATTTCTAAATTGTAATTTTGCCATTTTAATTTTTAGGTTTAGTTGGAGATGGTTTGTCATTCTAAATTACACTGGGTTGCTGATATAGCCAGGAGGTTTGAGGAGGTCTGGCTCCACCATGGTCAGGTTCTCATAGCTTTTCTCTTATTCTATCCTGTGTATTCAAGTTTTTTTTTTTGGAAATGTGGTTTTCTACTTGCACTTAGACAGAAATCCTAAAATAGACATTGTGTTTTATTCTTATTCTTTGTCAATGTTATGGTCGTGTAGTGACTTTCTTAACCTCTAAATCAAAGCCCAACAACTGGAGGACCACTGTCTGGATGTGGACCCAGCAAAGTATATCAATGGACTGAACCAAGTACTGGAAAATGTACTTTAGATCCAATCAGTGTATAAAAACAAACTGGCCAGAGTTCAGCGACTAAACCATCATCGCTGTAACAGATTTGTTTAGCATAATAAATTACATAAATGTAAAAGCATAATTTAAATAAATGCATGTGATTAGATAAGCCATTGTTGGGGCTTATCCAATCACATGCATTTATGTAAAATATTTACCTGAAGGCAGCTCATTGGGCCAGAGAGCTAGAGAGGTCAGAAAGGGATATTTTGATGAAAACTTCAGAGTAGATATGGGCATCATTATGAAAGGTCTCTGGAGTCTGTCTTTTTTTTAATATGGTCAGATATGAAGCTTGGGGTTAAGAAAGGCCAGATTCATTAACATGGGACTGTACAGGATGCTTATGTGCCACTGCACAATGCTACTGCATCATTCATTCATCTTCAGTAACTGATTTATCCTGATCAGAGTCCCAGTGGTTTAAATTACTAATTTGTTTACATTTTTGGGAAACAGAACCAACTAAGTTTATTAGGAAATATCACAGGCAGGTAGAATAAAATATTCAATTCAATTCAGTTTTATTTGTATAGCGCTTTTAACAATGGACATTGTCCCAAAGCAGCTTTACAGAAATATATAAATTCAGGATATAAATTTTAAATGTATGAATTTATCCCTCATGAGCAAGCCAGAGGCGACAGTGGCAAGGAAAAACTCCCTGAGACGATATGAGGAAGAAACCTTGAGAGGAACCAGACTCAAAAGGGAACCCATCCTCATCTGGGTAACAAAACATAATAGCTGCCAGAGCAGGATTGGTTAACTTTCTGCTGCAGTGGAATTTAAAAAACAATCACAGGCACATCTTTATATCAGAGTCCATGGCATTAGTCAAAAGTGGTAACATTAAGTGCCACTACAAAGCAAAACATAACCAGTTTGAATGTATTTTATTTATAACCATAAAATAATCATTAATGAGTAGTAATAAAAAGGTAGTCATGTTAGTTGTTTAAGCAGCCCTTTGTATGCAAGAAATGTTTATGTAACTGGACCTTCACAAATTGTAGTCAAATACCCCTGCTCTAAATGCTCCAGAAAGCAATTAAGAGATATTCACATGCACACTGTTAAACAGTGATTGTGATATAACTGTGGTCTACTCTGGTGTTCATG
This sequence comes from Cranoglanis bouderius, assembly GCA_023630585.1. Taxonomy (NCBI): domain Eukaryota; kingdom Metazoa; phylum Chordata; class Actinopteri; order Siluriformes; family Cranoglanididae; genus Cranoglanis; species Cranoglanis bouderius. The sequence goes on from CM042539.1 coordinate 18,640,216, forward strand.
ACATTCTATCCTAGATGTTTCCATTCTCTTATCAATAACAGGCACAGTCAGTGATGGGCTTTACATACACATGGGCACAGACACAAGATTGGATGAATACACTTCACTGTCAGACATACATGTGCATGACACTGTGTTCTGTGAAAATCAAGACACAGTTGAAAGGAAGGTAAAAGCGAGAGATTTGGAATAAAAAAGCTCAGACTGCTGTGGCAGTGGGCATGTATTAGGGGTTTCAGACTGGGGAACAAAGCAGGAGGACTAAAAAAAATCAATACTGATACACAGATCAGACCAAAATGACCCACATACAGACACAGGCTTGGCTTTGCACCCATTTCTGTGTGTGTGTGTGTGTGTGTGTGTGTGTGTGTGTGTGTGTGTGTGTGTGTGTGTGTGTGTGTGTGTGTGTGTGTAAATGCAAAATGGGAGGGTGGAAGTTCACACACACGCCCTGCCCTCCTCTTGCCACCCGATTTCACAGTGACTGATTCTAAGTGACGCAGAGAGCATAAAAGAGCAAAGCTGCTTGTCAGCCTTGATTAGAGCGGCCAACCAGACGAGACTATCCGGCTCAGCCCCCAACATTAGTCCAGCTGATCACACACGCCAGCAGTGACTGACCTCATCACTCACAACTGCACTGCACTACACACTCCAACCCCCCAGTTACGAAAAGAAAGCTGACAAGTTTGGTCTTGCTGTCAAAAAAAAACCCACCATTGTTAACTGTCTTGGGAGTCTTAAAAATGTTGCAGTATGATCAGGGTGCTGCTGGAACATTAATGCAGCTGGCGACTTTCTCACGCAAAGGCTTTTCAGGGTCATGATGGGACTCCCAGGCTGAGGACTGAAGCTTTACTGGAGCTACACAGGCTTCAGCGGAGACTGTAGTGCCCAGAATAATGTGCTGTCTTAATAAAAGTCAGATGGGGACTTGAACTCTAGAGAGATTCATTCTGAAGAATTCTCTACCAGTGTGGATTAGTATGAGAGAAAAGAAAGTCAGAAAGTAAGTGGAGAAAACAGATCTCCTCAATTTGTCTTGTACTTATTTAGAATGTATGATCTGTGAAAAATAAAGTAATTCTGATTCATCTGTGAAAACCTCCAATGAAGTTTGAGTGAGGTTATGTTGACTTTCTCCCCAACCCACACATTTATTTATTTATTTTGCATATAACATAATTATACTATGGTTTGGCTGTTGCAGTTTACTGTGGTTTAAAACCATAGTTTACTAACTGCGGTTAGTTCCTCAAATGATAGAAGTTCTACTTGGAAAGTTAAGGCTTCTTAGCTGCTGTGATTCTACATGGAGCCCTCTCTGATGGCATAATGCTCTGTTGTTGGGTTCTCCATAAAAGGTTTAAGAGTCCATCTAAAGGGACAGGTCAAAACATCTGCCAAAAGTTCTAGATTTAACTGAAGAATGTGGGGTTTTATTGTGTGTTCTAGTGTGTTCAGTATTGTAGCCACATATGTAATAAACATCATTAGCATAAAGTGCTAAGTACCATGGCATTATATGACAATATATACATTTTAAAAAAAGGTCCCTCAAGGCTCTTAGCTTCCTAGAGAAGACTCTACATTCTACATATAATTTTTTTTAGGGTTTCTACAGCTAGACAAGGCAAAGAACCTTTGCGGGATTTAGACAAAACCTTTTTTTTTTAAACCAGCAATTACCATAACACAATAGAAAGTGTTCTTTGGATAGTTAATAGTTCTAAGCTTTTGTGAGACATTCTATTTGAAAAGGAAACTCTCCAGTGTAGGGTTCATCATGGGATTGTGCATCATACAGTTATTCATTCAGCAACCTCTTTATCCTGGTCAGGTCATGGTGAATCCAAAGTCTATCCTGGGAATATTTGGCAGAAGGCAACTTAAAGTCAATTTACTGTCATGTTTTTTTGGGAATGTGTTAGGTGTGTTAGGTGTGGTACCCATGTGGACATGAGGAGAACATGTGAAACTCCACCCAGACAGAGCTCAGGATCAATCAGGGACAGTGGAGCTGTAAGGTGGCAATGGTACCTGCTGCTCCACCATGCCATGCTACCCATAAACAATTATTAATGCATTTTTAGTATTTTTGCCTCTGTGTGTGTGTGTGTGTGTGTGTGTGTGTGTGTGTGTGTGTGTTTACTTGCATGCTTGTTTTGGCTTCCTCCCTCCTTCCTTGCATGATGTTCTAACACCAACACAGCACCTGTGTAATGGAAAACTCAGTTTTTATGCTGCTCAGTCAATACAGTAGCCTGTCAGGAAAGTCAGATCAATATAGCAGCCTCTGCATCCTGCAGGATCCAACCACTCCATCTTTTCCGTCATTCCTCTCTTTCCAAATCTGATGGAGAAATCTGTAGAAGAAACAAAGAAACACCCTCCTTACTTTAAAACACAGAATCATGAGCAAGTGTTTTGTATGTGATACAGAGAGAGAGAGGGAGAGAGAGAGAGAGAGAGATAGAGATAGAGAGTGAGAGGAGCTGCTCATTTGCTTTATGGTTGTGAGATGAAATCATGTTGGCAACCCAGCCATGAGAGATCCGAAATTCCAGTAGTCAGGCTGAAATTCATAAGTGTGTGTTATAGTAAGCAATCTTGCCTCTTGAAAAATACAGTTGAACAGCAGCAACCTTCCTACATCTATTCGGTTACAATAGTTACAAAATGGTCAAAATGATGTCAAACAGATCTAAAGGTCTAAATGCAACAACCCACACATGAAGCTGTGACACTGTATGACATTTAATTTGTAAATTTATTTGCAAAATATTTGCAGTAAGTTGTTCTTGATATTTTCAACTTCCTTTCTGATACTACATGCCAAAAGAAAAATCTCTATTCTTGCTCACTACATTTACCATATAACTTAGTTTTACATTTAGTTTCATCGAATGGCTCCAACCTTTGTTTAACATGACTATCAAATCTAAGCTGTAAATCAACAAGAATGTGGGGTTATTGATCTCATAATGTGTTTATTTGTAAATTTCTACTTTTTACCTGTGTTGTACACTCACTGGCCACTTTATTAGTTCTGGGGCTGGAAACGTCTTGTCTTGTTCAGCCAAACTGGACAGCTGAATACTGGAAAAAGACCAATATTTTTCAATCTTCAGTTGTCCAGTTTGAATGACTCTGTGCCCATTGCAGCTGCAGATTCCTGTTCTTGACTGAGAGGAGTGGAGCCCCATGTGGTCTTCTGCTGTTGTAGCTTATCCACCTCAAAGTTCGACTTATTGTGCGTTCTGAGATGCTTTTCACCACGGTTATGAAAAGTGGTTATTTCAGTTACTGTAACATTCCTGTCAGGTCAAAAGAGTTTGGAGTGGTTTTCCCAATTAATCTTTGTCTTAGTGAATAACGAACAACTTAAAGAAGGATATACAGTCCCCTCTGAATGTATTGGAATGGCAAGGCCAAGACATTTTGGTTTGAGATCAAAAGAGGAATATGAAAAGATAGATCAGAATGTCAGCTTTATTTTAATGTTATTTATGTCTAGATGTATTAAACAACCTAGAACATGTTATCAGTTCCACACAAATGAAATATTTTACTTCATAATATATATTTATATGAATATTCAGAATTTTCATAATATTCATAATATTTATAGTATATACATTTATCTCTTACACTTAATCTGTTAACTTTCCCTTTAATGAACATAATTTTTAATGCAGTTTGTTTCATGTTTTTTGCACAGCTAACATGGTTAATGTAAATAATGTAAAGTCATCTGGGCTGAGCCTCAAACCTAAAACATTAACATTGTAAGGCAGCCACACTACCCACTACACCATTATGCCTTGAATCACCTAATTAATCAGATTAATACCAGGGCAATGGCTCACACTCACTCTATTATATAACTGTGAGGATTTTTGTGTAGAAATTAGCGGCCTCTGTCTTTTTGAAGTAGAACTTCATTTGAATTTTTTTTTTAAAAGTTCTAATGAACAAGATAACAAAGTACTTAGCTTTACGAACATTTTGGGAAACCCTGTCTCATTAACAAGGCACTTATACCCACCGAAGTGCCACTCACTGGATGTTTTTTTGTTTTTCTGCGCCATTCTGTGAACGTAAATGAGCAGGTCTACAGGTATTCCTATTAAAGTGGCTACTCAGTGTATACTTATATGTAAGTGGAATGTAAGTATTACATGTAAAAAATAAATAAATAAAATAAAAATAAAAAAAGGGTGGAAAACAACTGAAAAGAGATTCTGGATTGATTCAGGAATTCTGCCTTAAATCTGAATATATCTTAAATCTGACTAGAATTCTAACTACACAATTTAATTATATTAGAGTTCTTATCCTGCTAGCTAACGTTTGAGGAAGTAGGGATATAACTTGTTAGTTATCTTTAGTTTATGTTCTATCCACGGCGTATTCCTTCCTTGTGCCCAGTGTTATAGTCTCCAGATCCACACTGACCCTGACCAGGATAAAGTGTTTCAATTCAGTTCTATTTGTATAGTGCCTTTATCAGTAGACATTGTTACAAAGCAGCATTACAGAAATATGAATGTAGATTTATATTTAGTTCTGTAATAGAACAAGCTAGAAGTGACAGTGGCAAGGAAAGACTCCCTGAGATAACATGAGGTAGAAAGCTTGAGAGAAAACTCAAACCTGAACCCATCCTCTTTTGGGTGACACTGAATAGTGGGATTATACAGTGGGTATAGAAAAGAATCACCCCCTTTAAAATAATCATATTTTGTTGCTTTTCAGCCTGAAATGAAGATGGGCACAGTTTTTGTTTCATCCAGCTGTATTTACTCAGTGCAAATTATAATATCCAAGTGAAAGATATAACAGCAACATTTTTTTTTAAATAAAAAACCAGAAAAGGATCACCCCCCTCCTAAAAATGACTTGTAAACTCAATAAGGTGTAGCTAATCACCTTCTCAATGGCACACAAAGCCATTTGACTTTCAACTGTGATCAGCTGTGGTCATTTTTATTAGCTCAGTGTGAAAAGAGCTTTCCTGGAGCATTTTGTAGTGCAACTGAAGCAATCAATCAACTATGGGTGGCAAGGCACTGTCAAAAGATCTCTGGGATAAAGTTGTGGACAGGCACAAGTCAGGAGATGGATAGAAAAATATTTCAAAGGCTTTATCAATGCCTAGAAGCACAGTGAAGTCTATTATTAAGAAGGTATTTGGTACAACACAGACCCTCCCTGGATCAGGACGTCGCTCCAAACTGGATGAAAGAGCCAGGAGGAAACTGGACAGAGAGGCTACCAAGAGGCCTACAGCAACTCTGAAGCAGTTGCAGGAATTTATGACAAAGGGTGGTCATTGTGTGCAATGTGACAATAATATCACAAATTCTTCACAAATGTGGCTTGTATGGGAGGGTTGCAAGAAAAAAGCCACTCCTCAAGAAAGGCCACATGAACGCACCTTGAAGATTCTGAGGCCACATGGAAAAAGGTGTTATGGTAAGATGAAACTAAAATTGAATTATTTGGCCTCAACACCAAACGATATGTCTGGCGGAAATCCAATACAGCTCACCATCCAAATAACACCATTCCTACAGTAAAGCATGGAGGTGAGAATATCCTGTTATGGGGGTGTTTCTCTGCAGCAGGGACTGGAGCACTTGTCAGGATAGAAGGAAAATGGATGGGGCAAAATACCATCAAATTCTTGAGGAAAATCTGCTGCTTTCTGCCAGAAAATTGTCAATGGGAAGAAGGTTTACCTTCCAACATGACAATGACCCAAAGCACACAGCAAAACTGACCACACAGTGGTTGAAGGAGAAAAAGGTGAATGTGCTTGCATGGCCTAGTCAGAGCCCAGACTTAAACCACATTGAAAATCTGTGGAATGACTTGAAGACTGCAGTCCACAAACAGTCACCATCAAATTTAACTGAACTTGAGCAGTTCTGCAAAGAAGAGTGCACAAATATTGCAAAGTCTAGATGTTCAAAGTTAGTAGAGTCATATCCCAACAGACTAAAGGCTGTAATTAAAAAATAAGGCAAATTAAACCAAGGGGGTGATCCTTTTTCCAAATCAGTGATTCTGTTTTTTAATTTTTTAATTTTTTTCTTACATGTTGGTGTTATACCTTTATACCTTTATACACCCTATTGAGTTTACAAGTCATTTTTAGGAGGGGGTGATCCTTTTCTGTTTTTTTTTTTTTTTATTTTTATTTTTTTATTTTATTTTTTTTTTTTATTATTTTTATTTTTTTTTTTTATTTCTGACATGTTGGTGTTATACCTTTCACTTAGATGTTATAAGTTGCACTGAGTAAATACAGCTGGATAAAACAAAAACTGTGTCCGTGTTCATTTCAGGATGAAAAGCAACAAAATATGATTATTTTAAAGGGGGTGATTCTTTTCTATACCCACTGTAAATCATCACTCTTCTACAGCTGTGTACGATAAAGTAAAAAAGTAGTACTATGTTGAAAGCATGTTCAGTATGAGCATCTTTATGATTATAGCAGCAGTAAATAGGTACAAGTCTACAGTATCCAGGTAAGATTATCCACTCATGAAAAGGTGAGGGCCCAGATTTAAATCCATTTCTAAATCTGTGGCAATGTTGGTGACACCAACTTTTTTGCCATCTAATTTGGCAGAGTTGGAGAAATTTGTATTGAATAATGGAAGAAAATGAAAATGTGCAAAAATCCGTAAGTGCTGCAAAAGGACAATTCACACTGAGGTGGTGAATACTTATCAATTAAGCAGTTTTTTTTTTGTTTTTTTTTCGAATTATTCTGAAGACCTCTAAATACTTTTATTTATATGTTTATACTTTTATTTTAATACAATTTTATTTCTGTAGAGACTCACTTAAAAAAAGCAGGGAAAAAAATCCATTCTGATACGCTTAAAATTGACATTACAATACAGCAAAAAGAGAAATAATCATTGGGGTGTGAATACTTTCTGGAGGCACTGTACTGTATATGTTCAGCAGGAGTGAAATGTCATAAGGGTAAGCCACGAAGACATCTCTTATTGTTTTAATTGAGTTGACTACTGGGATATGAAAGAGCAAAACATGGAGACGAATGTAGCTTTCTTTGAAGATTATAAACATCAGGGCATTCAGTGCTTCCTTAGTGGTTACTGAGGTTCCTCAAATGGTTCCATAAAGTGGTTATTTGAATAACTAATGGTCATTAGCTTTTGCAAGGGATTCTAAACCTTTAGAGGTTCTCCCAGTTCTCCCAGCAAACAAAGAAGCCTTTAGGCTTCTAGATTTAATAAATTTAAATGTATTAAATAATATTTTTTTTCTAATAGTGTAATATACAAGGCAGTACAATGGCACAATTCTCCATATGGGTTTCCTCTGGGTTTTCTGGTTTTCTTTCACCTCTCAAAAACATGCTGTTAGGTGTATTGGCAAGACAAATTGCATCTAGCTGTGTATGTGAGTGAATGTGTGTGTGTGTGTGTGTGTGTGTGTGTGTGTGTGTGTGTGTGTGTGTGTGTGTGTGTGTGTGTGCATGGTGCCCTGTGATGGACGGGCTGGCATCCCATCCAGGGTGTTTTCCCACCTAACCCCCAGGGTTTCCAGGATATATTTTGGATCCACTGTAACCCTGATCAGTGGGTACTGAAAGTGAGTGTGTAATATACATTTAATTCATTTTAGTAACAGATTCTCTTTTAAGCATCTTTAATTGCAGGATTTGATATTTGCTGTATGAAGCATATGTGATGTGATGAAACTTTTGTTTTTAAGAACGCATACTGAGGAGGGCGACCACATCTTTAGTGATCTTGTGGGATAATGACACCACCAATCACAGCAAAATTTCAGGGTTGTTTAGGTCCAGTAGATAAAGTGTGTGTGTGTGTGTGTGTGTGTGTGTGTGTGTGTGTGTGTGTGTGTGTGTGTGTGCTCAGCAGGAAAGCTATACCTGCTAGTGTAGATGCCAGTTTTTTGCAGATTGACATTTCTCTTGGAGTGCAGTAATTTATGCCAACACACACACCCTATTCCTTAGAATCATTTGGTTAGAATACAGATCAGATCTTAAGTGATATTTTGTCATCGAAATCCATCCAGCCATCCAGCTATCAATAAATATATACATATATATACATGCATAAATGTACTGTATATGTATGTAATGTATATATTTATGTGTATACATCTATGCATGTATATACAGTGGGGGAAAAAAGTATTTGATCCCATGCTGATTTTGTACATTTGCCCACTGACAAAGAAATTATCAGATTATGATTTTAATGGTAGGTGTATTTTAACAGTGAGAGACAGAATAACAACAAAAAAATCCAGAAAAACGCATTTCAAAAAAGTTATAAATTGATTTGAATTTTAATGAGGGAAATAAGTATTTGACCCCTTCGACTTAGTACTTGGTGGCAAAACCCTTGATGGCAATCACAGAGGTCAGACATTTCTTGTAGTTGGCCACCAGGTTTGCACACATCTCAGGAGGGATTTTGTCCCACTCCTCTTTGCAGATCCTCTCCAAGTCATTAAGGTCATTTTCAATGCCCTGGCTGAGGGAAGGAGGTTCTCACCCAAGATTTTACGGTACATGGCCCCGTCCATCGTCCCTTTGATGCGGTGCAGTTGTCCTGTCCCCTTAGCAGAAAAACACCCCCAAAGCATAATGTTCCTACCTCCACGTTTGACGGTGGGGATGGTGTTATGACTTGGGGTTATAGGCAGCATTCCTCCTCCTCCTAACACGGCGAGTTGAGTTGATGCCAAAGAGATCTGACCACACCTGACCACAACACTTTCACCCAGTTCTCCTCTGAATCATTCAGGCAAACTTCACACGGGCCTGTACATGTGCTTTCTTGAGCACAGGGGATCTTACGAGCACTGCAGGATTTCAGCCTTTCAGTGTGTTACCAATTGTTTTCTTGGTGACTATGGTCCCAGCTGCCTTGAGATCATTAACAAGATCCTCCCGTGTAGTTCTGGGCTGATTCCTCACCGTTCTCATGATCATTGAAACTCCACGAGGTGAGATCTTGCATGGAGCCCCAGACCGAGGGAGACTGACAGTTTCTTCCATTTGCGAATAACCGTACCAACTTTAAGAGAGTGCTCCTAATCTCAGCTCATTACCTGTGTAAAAAACACCTGGGAGCCAGAAATCTTGCTGATTGATAGGGGATCAAATATTTATTTCCCTCATTAAAATGCAAATCAATTTATAACTTTTTTGAAATGCATTTTTCTGGATTTTTTGTTGTTATTCTGTTTCTCACTGTTAAAATATACCTACCATTAAAATTATAGACTGATCATTGCTTTGTCAGTGGGCAAACGTACAAAATCAGCAGTGGATCAAATACTTTTTTCCCCCACTGTACATACTGTATATACATGCATAGATGTATACACATGAATATATACATTACATACATATACAGTACATAAGTTTATAAAGTTCATAAATCGCACCCCAAAGACATATGGGCTCATTCCACATCCAAACCAACACAGTTACAGTCCAAAGTAATTTTATGGTGTCCCCAGTCAAAACTTTGAGCTTCTTGTTTTGATATCCCAATGCTTTGATTGTGATCTGACCCTGAACCATAACCATATAAGGGTACAGTGCATAGTTTGTCATGCTTCCGCCTTTCCATCCTTCTACATCTCAGAATATAGGAGATTTTCATTTATATGACAAAATGGCAGGTAACTGCAGTTGGGTCACATTGCTCCTTCAGAAAATCAATGGAGTTATGCTAGTTTTATTCAGTCCCCTATGTTACTGTCCAATGACAGCATACTGTCTGGGGAGAAAACAGATTCAAGGAGGCTATTTCTGCTCCCGAGGAACATGTATTTGGGGCGAGGTGTTTCTTGCTTTCTCAACAAAGACCCAGAGGACCATTTCCTCTATTTTGTACTTTTTTATGGATAAATCTCTCTCTCTCTCTCTCTCTCTCTTTCTCTCTCTCTCTCTCTCTCTCTCTCTTTTTTTCCTCATACCCATTGTCTGGTCTGTTTCGAAAGTCAAATTGGGTCTGGTGCCCTAAATAGAAAAACAATTTTTCTCTCTTCCGTGTTTATATATATATATATATATATATATATATATATATATATATATATATATATATATATATATATATATATATTTCATGTTGCTTTAATAGACCACTGAGTCCTCAATTATTTATTTATTTATTTATTTATTTATTTATTTGTGTGTGTGTGTGTGTGTGTGTGTGTGTGTGTGTGTGTGTGTGTGTGTGTGTGTGAGAGAGAGAGAGAGAGAGAGAGAGTGAGAGAGATAGTGAGTGTGAGTGTGCACACACATGCCTGTGTGGGTGTATCTGAACACATTTATGTCAGGCCTATAGCTTAAGGCTGTGCTTAAGTTGGTAGGGAAAGATGATTGAATGATTAAAATGTGAATTAGGGTTGGCCATTCTGACAGAGCTGTATGATCGAGTGAACTGCCATTCTGTTACACATGAAGTGATGAATATGGGGTAGTCAAAAGAAGTATGTGTGTGTGTGTGTGTGTGTGTGTGTGTGTGTGTGTGTGTGTGTACTTTGTAATTTTGCTTTTTCTGTGTGTGTACTACTATACTCATGTCTGCTTATTGTCACTGTTTCCTGTCTGTAACCATGGCAATGCAGTGTGAACAACTCTTCACAACAGAAGTTCTGTCACTCATCTGTTCTACTCAGCTGCTCTATGAATCACAGAGGAAGTTTTTTGTATGAGAAAGACTCAAGGTGAGGCCAGAGCAGATGTGCCTGCTGATACTGACTCTGACTCTGATACTCTAAAGCTAGGGTTAGGGATAGGGTTAGGGTTAGGGTTAGGGTCTGGGTTAGGGTTAGGGTTAGGGTTAGGGTTGTCTCTTCTTATGTATACATATTTTAAAATAACATTTCCCCAATATTTGCTATATTTCTCCAGGTTAATTTATAAGAGCATTCTGTGATCTCTGCCTTGCTATATGTTGGAACTGACATTCATTGTACATGTTTTCAAGGTCATTCGATTCACATATGGTACAAACATTATAAAGGATGTAATGTACATCAAAACAGTGGATTTGGTAGAATTTATTTTTCAAACAGTTGTCTCTGTTCTTGCACATAAATGTACATCTCTGACTGTACCATAATTTTACCAGGGAATTTCATTCTCCAAACAGCTCATTCAGTTCTTTTTTCCTTCTTTTTTCCTATTCATTTTTCCTGCCTTTCTTTTTCATTGACAGCTTATAATATGGTTTATATGAGTTTCTTCAAATGGCATTAGAATGTCTTTACTAATAATGTTTCACTTTGTGTTCACACATGGGCCTTCCTGATACTTTCCTGAGAATTGCACTAGGTCATTTTCTAGGATCGTTGAGATAAAGGGGGACTTTGAAAGGTCAGTTTTTATGCTAATTTAAAAGATATAGGTAATTAGCAGTGCTAATTAATGAGTTATTATTTTAACAGCAGTTCAGTTTCTTCTAGAAGTACGTGTGGTTAAGGGATCTAATATACAAGTTTATTTCGAAGAGAATATCAGTAAAAAATAATCCAGTCTTTTGTATTTGAGTAAAATATTCTAATTATGGTGCTGGTGAGGTTATGTTGTTCTCAACATAGCTAATTATTAAATTGTCTGACTTTAAGTGGATGCTCTGAATTTCCTGCCTCATGCTTTCAATTTATTGATAAAAAAAATTCAGTCATCACTACTACATACTGTTGGTATATGTGCAACAGTGGTGGTCTTCCTAGCAGACCTTGCTATTGTATTAAATAAAAAATAAAAAAAATCTAAGCTTATTAAGATATTAGGAAAAAATTGGATTTTTGTTGCCTTCTATTAAGGTGGAGGGAGATGCTGATCTAGCAGCAGTAAGAGCATTGCTGTAATTAAGAAGACGCTCCTTCCATTCAGTTTGGAATACTTTCAAGCCTGTTTTCACATGTGACTGTGATCATTATACCAGGTTATCAGTTTTTTTTTAATTGGGAAAACATTGTAGTAAAATGTTGATTCTAAGCATTTGGCTACTTGATCAAGTTCAGTGAGGTCAGAGGGTGAAGAAATCAAAATGAAGAAATCTGAGAGAATTACAGTAAAGTTGTACAATACAGTAGTCAACGTGCTTGGATGTTTAATGAGGTAGCAAAGCAGAGTGCATATATCATGTCTAAGATGCATTTTAAATGAAAGAGTGATCGGAAATAATTTGAGACCGGGTTAGTGTGACTGTTTTCTAAATTCATGTCAAATGTCAGTATTAAATCATGGCCGTATCTGCTATAATGAGTGGGTCCTGTTATATTCAGATATTGCTGCTCTCAGAGGGGATTTGTGGATTATCAAAATTAATATTGAAATCTCCAGCAATTACTGCTTTTTCTACCAAATCAACCATGCCAAGCTTATACGTTCACTTAAGTATATGTTTCTCTATTTTGTCCACTCCTGTACACTATGTACCATTAAGACCTGGGACAAGCCTAATTAAATGTAGGGTTTATTTCACCCCTTCTAACCACCAGGGGTAATTAGAATCACCAGGATACCTTCTTGTTTGCAAGCATGCTGAGACCTTTCAACAAAAGCACTTAGTGCACTATGTACACCATATTGAACTGTCTGCTGAAAGCTTGTGACTATAGTCAGAGCTACAGGTTTCTCATCCTCCAAAGCGGGGGAAAGCCTCATTTCATCTCTTCTATTTTGTTGAGTGTATTTTTATGCGTTCTTTTATACTAACAGCTTTTTTTTAATAAACTCTATGGAATTCTGTGGCATCCATTAGCTTTGAGACTTTTCCCTTGTTGGCATTATTACTGATCACTCATGACACATGGCTGGATGATCATGGTTGAATTAAGTATGATATACTGAATAGTTTTGCAAGTCATGCAACCAGCATCTGAATGCCCAGAAAGCCGAAGCTGATCAACAACTATGGGCGAGTTCAGTTAATCACACATAGTGAGGATTGAAGACCATTATTACGCATATCAGTATTCAGACATCAGGCATAACTACAGACTTAAAAGCTATTCAGAGAGTGGTACAGGATTTGTATTCAGGGTAGAGTTTTCCTTAAAAAGATGTATGCCTCAGTTACTCAGGATTTTGACATTAGTGCCTTGTTATGTGATATCTGCTCAGCAAGGAGCAGTATTATGTCCAGAGCCACTGTATGGCAGTTTGATATCATCACAATATATCATGCTGAAATGTAAGTTTTTGGGATGTACATACACTTTAAAAACAAAGGAATTCCTTATAAGGGCAATATTATTTACACAAATATGACATAATTAATTAATGGTATCAGCCCTTTATTTGGTATTCACTAGCTGTCTTAATGTTTTCACTGGCAGGGAGGGAGAATCATACCCTCAAGCTGCTAACAGGTGTTGAAGTGCCCCTGTCCATATTATGGGACAGGCTCTAAACAATTCAAAACAAAGGATTCTACTCACCATACTTCAGAAAAAGCATGGCAGCCCCAGCAGTAATTCCACAAAGCTTGCTGAAGCTACAAGATTTTCATAAGTGGGTTACCACAACTACAGCACAACCAGAAACATGTCCATGTCTCGGCAAGAAGGGCCAGGCTCTAACTTTCTGGAAATACAAGGTTTTTCTCATGAAAAAAGTTCATCTGGGGCCGTGTTGGACATTTCCCTTAAGTCTGTGAGCAGTGTGATGCCACAGGGGCACAGGGATGTATGGCCCCTCAGTGTAAGATCAATTCAATTCAATTCAGTTTTATTTGTATAGTGCTTTTAACAATGGACATTGTCACAAAGCAGCTTTACAGAAATATATAAATTTCAGATCTGAATCTGAAGATCAGAATATCAGAAAACATTAACCAGCTGGAATTGTCTCTCTGGCCCTCAAGTTCTTCTTACAGGTTATGCAAATTTGTTAAACGCTCTTGGAATTTGTGTGTCAGCATGCACACATGTATCACAGGTGATTCCCACTGTCCCTGGAGGTTACCCAGGATTCACAGAACCATAGTTACATATGTAAGTATAGTATTATTTTATTATATTTAAGACAATGTGATCTCAAGTCTTATGTCAGAAATTTCTTTTTAAGCCAAATATAAATACTTCATATTTATAAATAAACATATAAATATACTTTAATATTCATTTATTTAGATAATCCTTTATTGCACTGGTTAGTTAATTTTCCAATTTAACAAATGGATCACATTTAAAACATGACTTCTTCATAAGAAGACAACTGGGAGGCTCCAAAGCTCTCATCAAGGCTACTATAAAGAATATAAAATATAACAGCTTTTGATTTGTAACTCTCTTTTCATCAGTGCATAATTGTTCATAAGCTATTTTGTGGTTTTGCTGTTTTCACTTTAATTCTAAAATGTGGAAAATTGTGAAAACAAATAAAACCCTTTTCAATTAGTACATTTGTCAAGTCTTTTAACTAATATTGCACTTGACTATACAGATATGTTTATGATTGGATCCAGTGAATCATTCATCCTGCTTCTTTTCTCACATTCACACATGTAGAAGTATCTTATAATGTAATGTGTGCTGTAATAGTGACAGCATGGGAGGTTTATTGTAACAGGATATCATGTGAGAGCGGATGTGTCTGAGTTCAGTGGGGTTTAAAGACAGTATCTGTGCCCCAGTAGTGATATTTAATCTACAGTGTTGCTGCAGATCAGTACACAGGAGGGCAGGAAAAGGTGTGGAGGATATTTTACAGCCTGTCAGCACCTGTCAGGTGAGGTTTCGCTTTTTAAGATAGTGTGTGTGTGTGTGTGTGTGTGTGTGTGTGTGTGTGTGTGTGTGTGTGTGTGTGTAGGAATTGGAGAGAGTTTTAATAAAATTGAGCATCTGAGGAATCTTCCCACAGTGTTTGTAACTGTGTAACACCCACAGACATGCCTGCATACCTGACAGAACACACACACACACACACACACACACACACACACACACACACCTTTTGAAATTCTTTTTCTCCCTCTGCCTTTTATCTGTCCTTCCGCTATATGGCTCTTAACTTCTGCATGTATCTCTGTTCAGCTTGAGCATGATAATCATCTCTGCTGTAATCTCTCCTGTTTAGTGTATTCACAATTAAGGACTGATTCGGTCTTTTTCCTCCTTCCCTTTGGGCTATTACTGGGGCTGTAACTCTCAAAGTCCCGTTCTTTATCTACACACACCATGTCGTTAACACCACCAACCATGAAATGTTGTACTGCCAAATGATTGAAAGCCTGCTTAAAATTGGACAAAATAAAGGCACAATAAAGGACAGCTACCTAATTCTTTCAACTTCTTCACACCAAGCTGGGCATTTGGAGTTTCCGAGACCAAAAAACAATGTTAGAAAAAGCTCAATGTCCTGAAGTAATCAAATCCTATGAGACGAGTCCCTAAATCTCTGTCTGGGGAATGTGATTGTTGTAATGTGTTTATTGAAACGTGGGAAAGGTTTTATTTAATCCTCCTCGCTGTAACTGCAAAGGTGTGATGAGAAAAGCACACAGTCTTTCATCATACTACCATCTGACACTATTAGATTTCGCCATGTTCTGTGTTACACTTGTACACTTACGCATGTGTGTGTGAGTTTAATTTGTAGTTGATGCAGAATAAAGTTCACCTTACCTTAATATGAGTGTTGTTGCTATCATATTATTGCCATTCATAATACATGCTTTCAATGTATTTTACATTGCCATTATTTAGTAATTTACATTAACATCTCAAGTACAAGGATCAAGGATATGAAAGTGTTAACAGAAAAAGTGTGAAAGCAGCATTGCTGTAATAATACAGCTTTGTCTGATGTATATTTGTATATTTCTGAGTTCTGATTTAGCTAAAAGTCAAAACTATTCAATATGAAAGATTTCCTATTAGCAAAGCTAAATGATTACAAGAAAATACAAAACTACCTGCCACAGGTTAAAATGATTTATGTGATTATTACCAGTATTTAATTTATCTAGAATGTGTTTGTTTTTCATGCTATTAGATTTGTCTGCCCTACTATAAATGTTCATTTGAAAACTATTTGGTTCACCTTTGCTTATGAATATTTACAGAGGTTAGTAATTATCAATTTCTTGTAACATTTTTAGCATTTAAAAACACCATTCACAGTGAAAACATTTACAAAAGAAATATGCATAATAAATACTTTAATAATCCTTATTATCTCCTCCATGCCACAGTTAAGTCATATCAAACTCAGACAGCAGGTTGAGGCTGGGAGTGCAGGTATGTGAAAAAACCTGTAAAAGTGTGTTATTTACAGCCTCATCTAAACTGCTGACAGGGCTGCTGTGAAAGCTGCTGTGAGTGCAGTGTTCAGGAGGAAGCCCTCACCTCCCAAGATGCCTCATAATTTGTTAGGCACAAAGTAATAGCATATATTGAAACACTCACTGGAGTTGTAATAATAATAATAATAATAATAATAATAATAATAATAATAATAATAATAATAATAATAGCAACAACAACAACAAGAAATATAGCCTCAAGCAGTGATCTGTGGGATCCAAGCACTCCTCACAAATGCTTGGTTTTATGTGCAAAAACTCAAATAGCGCCCCCAGTGGCCAATTTTTCAGCTCATTGTTAACCCTGTCAAATGCCTGCTGAAATCCGAATGGCCAATGACCACCATTTCTTTTAAGTAATTAGGTCGTCATCAAAAATCCACTTGCACTTCCACATAGCACTTGATCAGACTTATGGATACTGAGACAGCGTTATCAGGCCTTTGTGCCACCCCTTTTGTATGACCATGGCCCAAACTTTGCATATAATCTTGTCTTAGAATCTTGTCCTGTATATACCTTTTAAGTTTCATGTGAATCCACCTGAAGAATCATGAGTTACAGCTGTTTGAGTAAATTATGCTCTGCCTTGTTAGAATTGAATGGCATTTAGCGGCCATATTGTTTACAAATATATATATATATATATATATATATATATATATACAGTACTGTGCAGAGGTTTATTGTAGATTTTTTATTTTATGACTTCTACATTTTCAAGTCAGTACAAAAAACATTCCCAAATATTAGTTTTCTAGCACAAAATTAAATGTTACAGGAAAAATGTTTGTATGTCATTAAAGAAAGCAGCATATTACGTAAGAGACCACTTTTCAGACAAAGAACACAATGAAGGCTGCTGGGTGGTGTTGCAAAAATAAGAAGCAAGTGCGAAAGTCAAAGTCTCCAGAAGAACTGTGGCTGGTTCTGCAAGATGCTCAGTAAAACTTACCAGCTAAGGTCCTTATAAAACTGCACAAATTGTCCCGGAGACGACTATTACTACTGTTTACTGCTCTTTATAGTATTTTTTTATGTAGAAACATTTAATTTCATTATTTTGAAGGCATCTACATGCTCTACAGCATTTCTTTGCATGTACCTAAAACTTTTACACTGCATGGGGTGGTGGTAGCTCAGTGGTTAAGAAGTTGAGCTACAGATCAGAAGGTCATGAGTTCAAATCCCAGCACTGCCAAGCTGTTGGGCACTTGAGCAAGGCCCTTAACCCTCAGCTGTTCCCTGGGTGCCACAGGGAGGCTGCCCACTGCTCCAGATGTTTGTAGTGTGTGTGTGTTCGTTCACTACTCACAACTCCTAATGTGTGTACACTAACTTGGATGGGTTAAATGCAGAGGACAAATTGCAAGTATGGGTTACCATACATTGGCCTTCACATGTCACTTTCATATATATATATATATATATATATATATATATTAGTGCTGTCAATTGATTAATACATTTTATCGAGTTGATCACAGTCATACAAGTATGGCTGTACTATTACAGCCATACTTATGTAAATGTTTATGTAAATACTAGGATTTACTTGTAAACGTGCAGTGTTGAAATGAATAAATGCATGACAATCTGGTTATAATAAAACTGAAGAATCTGTTTCCTTACTCAGCCATTAACATTTATTTCACAAGTGTTCAATAACAATCTCTTAATTTGTTGAGGCATCCATATGAACTGCAGACATATTTAGCAGAAACCAACAACTGTTACAAAGTAATGTCTGCTACTATTAAGTGACAAATAGCTTACCTGTAAATTTTTTGCATAGTAACAATTGAATGCACCAATAAGTTGGCCTATTTTAGAAATGGAGTGCCATAATGTCTATGAAGAGACAGGGTGAACAGTCTCTACATTCTTGGTTAAAGATAATTACTTCAAACAGTGTGCATCTGTGCAACAGGCCATCTTCTTTTTTTTTTCTCTAGAGGTCTGTGATGCAGGTTCTCTATCCTTCAGCATCTCACTCAGCTTTTTCCACATCTCTCCCCTCTCTGCTCTGGGCAAGCACCTAAGGTCCTTGAACCTAGGATCTAGAGCAGTTGCTACCTTTAACCACCAGAGGTTTGAGTTCTCCTTTCGCCCGTTGAGGTCCTTTGTGAATGCAGCCTTGAAGCGCGCTATGTAGGCAGGGTCGACATCAAAGACCTCCACTGTATGCAGGAGATGGCATAGTGCAGGTAGCACCACAGAGCAGGATAGATACTTTTGACCACCTAGGAGCTCAGTGATGTACCTACGGTGCAAACACAGCACGACACAATTGACTTAATGACTACAATTTTCATTCAGATGGTATCTATTTAGGGTATAGGCCTTAAATTATGTCTAGATGACTTACAAATTACTTATTTCTATCAGTAAAATTGGAGAAGACAGAGAAATCACATTACCTGCAGGGGTCCAGCAACATTTCCAACTTTGCCAGCCTGTCATATTCAGCTGAGGCTAGCATGGCTAAGCTGTGCTTCTGCTGTGCCAGCGTTGCTTTCAGTGGATCTTTGTTGTGTTGAATCCACCTTATCATTTCAAGAGTTGAATTCCAGCGCGTCGGTACATCCTGGTCGAGGGACTCCTCTATTAGTCCATGAGAGGCTTGCTGAGCTTTCAGCTCTGCAGTGTTTGCGGAACTGTGTCTGAAGTGTCCGACTATTTTACGGCACTTGGCTAAAATGCTGTTAAATCCATTGTCTCGTGAGCCACAGTGATCACCCTTTGTATCATGTGCGCCACACATGGCACATGCTCGAATGGTAGACTCCTTGCAGCGGCAATCATATTGCGAGAGCTGTCTGTTCCTATAGTTGTGACCTTGCCTGTTATTTCCCACTCATTTGCAAATTTGAGAAACTGCTTTGCGCATGCTTTGGCAAAATGCCTTTCTTCTGTTTTTAACACACTCAAAGTGAATGAGTGCAGCTGCCAGTTGTCATCGATTAGGTGTGCTGTTACACCAAGGTAGTTATGGTTACTTACTGATGTCCAGTGGTCTCCAGTAAGTGCAATAAAGGAACCTTCTGCCAACTGCCTCACTTTCGTAGCTTTTTCAGCGTCGTACAGTTCATGTATTCTTGTAACAATAGTTCTCCTCGAAGGTAGCTTGTATGATGGGTCGTCTGTGGCGATCTGAATGATGTCTTGAAGCCCCCAGTCCTGAACTATGTTGATGGGCCTGCAGACTGCGGCAATCCATTTAGCGACTGCACTAGTTAGCTTTGCTGTTGTCGTTATATTGACAAACTTGCCCCGGCTGCACTCCGCCAGTGTCGTTTGACGAGCATGGCTTGTTGACCCTGTCTCAGCACTAGCATCTTTGCTAACATCAGCAAAAATGTGTTTCGCCTGAAGATGGTACTTCAAACTTGTCGTGCTTCGATGGAAGGACAGTTCATCACTGCAATAAGTGCACACAATTTGGTGTTATCAAAACTTCCATCTGTAAGCTTTTTATAATGAAACTTATATAATGAAATATATACACACATATATATATATATATATATATATATATATATATATATATATATATATATATATATATATATATATATATATATATATATATATATATATATATATATAAAATACTGGTTCACTCCAGCTGTTTTGTGTATAAAGTATTACACTGTGTATTGTGTGGCACTTTGCCTGCTGTTTGCACTCTATACATAAACCCTCTGCACTATTTATGTTGTATTCCTGTTGTCAGCCCCTGGGAATCAATACGGTCTGTGTATTTATCTAAAAACATACTTCACATGCACAAATATTTTAGAACTGCTATGTGTAAAAGCCAAATTTAGAAATCTGTGATATTACATCACTATATTACACAACAGTTTCACACTCTTACAATATTTTATGTAAAACTAATTACTAGCTGGGTTCTAGTAATAAATTATGTTTCATGGAACTTTAACCCTTATAAACCTTGTACTAATGCTGCATTCCAGATAACTTGTAATTCCTGCTTACAACCAATAAAAACTACTGAAAACACCTGCTCAACTTCAAATTTCAACTAGTCAACTTCTCAACTATCAGTTCCTTCCTTGCTTATGGAGTGATATCAAATCAACATGGCAGCACAAACGGTGAACAATATAAAGTGCTCTTTCTTGTCTTTTAAATTAGTTTATAGCAATATTGGCTTTAGATCAGTTAATATACAGACATAGTACTTGGTTAAATCTATAATACTGCCCATCATTGTTTTGATAAAGTAATCATCAACATTAGAGTTATCACTAATGTTAGCCAGCTAGCTTGTTGCTAATGCTACTCGCTATTGTCTGCTGGCTAGATTATTGCTAACGCTACTCGCTATTGTTGCTGGCTAATATGTTGCTAAGCAACTTGCTAATGTCTGCTGTTGCTGTACTGCAATTTCAGTCCAAAATGTTGAATGAATGTTTGACGTTCACTATAGTAGAACAGTACCAATAGCCACTTAGGCCTGTACCTGTAAAAGTGCAGTTAAAGTAGTGTTTTATAAACTTTACATGCAAACAACAGACAGGGCAAAATAAAGACATGCTTTCATGGAGGCGTCCATGTTTTTTTCCACTTCACACATCAAATGTGCTGCGGTGGGAAATGACATTACAACTTGCAAATTACCACTTACAAGGCACCACGAATGCAGCATGTGCTGTCTTACACCAGTTTGATCATTCCTGTGACTCCACCCCCATAGTTTAACTCCACTCTTTCTCACTTGAAAGCCGGTGACAGAACGGCAGACATGCAAATATGAAAAGCAAGTCGGAAGTACACTCTTTATATAAAGTCCTCCCTCCCTCCCCTACCACAAACACTGACATTTCAGAGTAGTTGCCTTTGCTGCCTCTGGGTTGGCAGTCGTAGAGGAATGAAAAAAGAGGGGGAGGGGGTTTCATGGGACATGAGTGACGGATGTAGAATTTTTTTTTGGAGGGGCTGATTAGTAAAAATAAAAGAGATGGGAGTTGGTGTAGGGGGTTACTTTCCAGCAGTCAGTGTTTTATACGTCATTGCTGTTGGTTGGCCCCTGTGGCAGAAGAGGCCTGTGTTCATAAATGAGAGCTGGGCCTTGTTCTGTTGAGCACTCCTCCTCTCCAATTGGCTGCAGGTGAAAAAGAGGAGGCAGCCAGCATTGCTTTTGCTGCTACTGCTTTTGTCCTCCTTCTTTGTGGCACTGTTTGTGTGTGTGTGTGTGTGTGTGTGTGTGTGTGTGTGTGTGTGCTTTTCATCTGTTGCCTGTAGTGTGCCAGAGTAGAGTGCACCCACCTTCCAAGCACATGCGTGCGCACACAACACACACACACACACACACACACACACACACACACACACACACACACACACACACACAAAAACCACTCCCCTCCAGTGTACTTGTCAGCCCACATGTAGTCGACACTATAGCTTTGTGGGTCTCTCTCTTTCTCTGTCTCTCTCTCTGTCTGAGGCGAGTCTTTGTGCTCAGGGTTTGAGGTGGTTTGGGATTTCTCCTGGTTGCAGGCCTCAGGGAGGACCGGTAACTGAGCCACCAGTCGAGGGAGCTGGACCAATTACACTGCTAGGATAAATGTAGCACCATGCATGGATTGTGGTACTTAACAGGCCGAGAGAAGGCAAGCTTCACCAGGGTATTTTAAATGGAAGGGAATTTAAAAACAGATTTATGGGGCAGTTAAAAATAGTAGGCGACTGATTTTCCCCCTACTCGTTTGCCTCCTTTCTTCTCATCCCTTTGGTCTTTCATAAAATGATATATCTGCAGAAAGGAGGGAAAGCTCTCCCCAGTGGAGCAGCCAAACACAAATTGACTATTTCAATTCTGTAGTATAATAGCCTCATTGCACCTTTTTCCCTGCTCTCTCTCTCTCTCTCTCTCTCTCTCTCTCTCTCTCTCTCTCACATCTTCTTTTTCCTGACCAACAATGACATATTAAATTTAGCTTTAACTAAATCTGAGTTAACAAATTATTACAATACCTATGATTGGATTATTTTAATTAATGGGCCAATATACCTGCTGTCACTCCTGTTTCCAAATGAACACCATGCCCAGCTTTAATGTCTTTTCTGACACAGATTTAGAGACACCACCACCCAAATGAGCATTGTAGAAAATGAATATATCTCAGCCTGCTGGCCAATTCCAACTCTTGAAATAGAGCTGAGAGAGTCTCTCACATATCCTGCAGTTACACAATATTTTTAATTGTGTAGGTGTTTAGATATTCATCATTTATTGAGTGCCAAGGGGTAATTTGGGTAAAATAGCAACAGCACAGTGTAAAACTGTAAATACAGGTGCAGAAAGTAGGCAAAGTGCCAAACAATACATTACACACAAAACAAAATGTGTAGAGTGGCTGTGTGGACACATATATGCCACCAAGATCTCCAAGCATGTGAGTGGGTTTTGTTTACCTATTAACTATAAATGCTGTTTATATTGATAATAATTTAGATGAAATTAAGAGCTATTTCTCTTGTTGCATGTTAAACAGTTATATTACCATAAAATCCAAAAAAGATTTTAAAGAAAGTAAAAGTCAAATTCTTTTATTTGTTATTTAAACAGGTAGCACATGGAAAACTACACACTGAAATTCTTGTGGTAGTTCCACTAACAAATACTAGACATACAGTATATTACATATGACATCTCCTAAATAAAATATACAAATGTACAAATGCAAATACAAAATATACACAGAGAAAAAAAGAAGAAGAAGAAACTTTCAGTATACAAAAATGAAAGAAATACAAACTATACATGAATATGGGTAGGTATTGTACATACTAAGTGTTCAATGTACATACTAAGTGTTCAATGGCTGTGCAATTATGCTGTCACTGACTGTTTAAGAGTCTGATGGCTTGGGGAATGTAAGTGTTTTTAGTCTATTTGTGCACACCCAGATGCTTCGGTAATGCCTACAGGATGGAAGCAGCTGAAAGTGTCCTGGGTGACCCCTGTCCTTGATGATCTTTTTGGCTCTCCTCAGGCAGCATTTCTGGTAAATGTCCAGTTTGAGAGGGCAGTTTCCTGTCGATGATGAGCTCAGCTGATCTCACCACCCTCTGTGCATCCCTGTGGTCACCAGTGAAACAACTGACATACCAGGCTGTGATTCAGCCACTGAGAATGGGAGAGGTTGTTGTCTGAGCACCAAGCGGCCTGGGCTCTGACCTCCTCTCTGTAGGCCATTTCATCAGCATCTGAGATAAGGCCTACAATGGTGATGTCATCTGCTGTGTGCTCCTGTGCTGAGGATGAGAGAGGAGGATGTGAGGCTGCCAATACTGGCCACCTGTGACCTCTCTGTCAGAACGTCCAGGTGGCTGTCCAGACCCAGATCCTGTAGCTTGGTGATGAGCTTGGTCCGAATTATGATATAAAATGCTGAACTCAAGTCAAGCCTTCTCACATAGTTGTTCTTCCCCTCCACGTAACTAAGGGCCACGTGCAGTGCCAGGCTTATGGTGTCGTCAGTGGACCTGTTGGTGCAGTATACAAATTACAAGGGGTCTAATGTGGCTGGCAGGGAGGAGCAAATGAATAATTTGACCATCCGCTTAAAGCACTTCATAACAATGTAGGTTAGTGCCATGGTGCAGTAGTCGTTCAAGCAAAAGGTGCTGGGTTTCTTGGGGACCAGGACAATGGTGGTCTTCTTAAAGCAAGTATGGATTGTCTGATATAAAGTAATGAACAGAGCATAATTTTTAAGCAGATTTATTTTTTCTGTAAACAATTATGATAATGCATGTGTAGCCAGATCCAATATTCCTATGTTTGCTGGCAGCAAAGAGCCCCAACTGACCAATCTCAAGCCCTTCCCACGCTTTGTTTCTGTTGCTATGTAGGTCAAACTTCTAAAAATGGAGACTAGAATCACAGAGTTAAGCTGACTACCACAAAACATAGTAGGAATGGTAAGGAACAGGATTCAGGTAAAGGTATGCAGTATAAGGAAACGTAAAATATGCTAAACAACTTCAGCAACAACAAAAGAATCTGAGGTCAGTTGCTACCATTAACAACTTGAGCTTGTCTACAGTAGCCAATTTGTAAGTAGGATTAAAGGTTAGTCTTAATTGAACAATTTACGTAACACAGTCTAAATGGCACCACATTAAAACTAATGTCAGATTTTAATGGCACAGCAAAGGCATGGGTGTCTCAAGCTGTAACTTCTTACATGATTATTTTAGCTTTATTTTGTTATTTTGTTTTGTTTCAGCTTATTTAGTCAAACCTGACTGACCTAACCAACTAAACAGTAAAAAGCTTTTGTACTTTAATCTTTTTATATTCAGTTCTGTTTCTACCTGAGAATTCCTTTGTTTGTTTGTTTGTTTCCTTTTTTTTCTTTTGTCTCTTTCTCTTTAAAACCAGACTGCATTACAAAGGCAAAATGCAGTAACTATATTCAAAATCATGTTATGACTGAAAATAAACTAACAGATCTCTGTTTTTTTCTAGTGATAAAGTGACCAGCTTCAAAGCTTTTGCTAAGTGTTGTAGAAAATATGGTGTAATTACCCTCCTACAACACATTTTGCTAGACACAACAATGTTTGTTACCTAATTCGTGCAGCTAATTCCATCCATTTCTTTAAATATGCTTTTTAAAACTTGTGCTTCTTACTAATTTTCTTTCTTTTGAATTGGGACTGTATCAAAATTCATACTGTAACAAGTATTGTACTGAACTGATCTAAACTAATACGATGTAAAATGAAATGAAAATGAAAACAGATTTTTTTTTTTTACTTTGCAAACTATACAATTAAGTTTCTTCATGAACCCATTTGGAGGGATTACTCAAGTTTGCAAGGTCAACAGTTTCCTTGCAGAATTGGCATACTTGGTGCCATGGGCTGGACTCAAGCAAAAAAAGATGTTAATTTGCAAATGTTGCAATACACTTGGTAATGGCAGTCATGATTTTGGGCTTTAATACAAGTTTTTGGGAGGGTTTTCAGGGCAATTCAATTGCATTTGACTTATATAGCAATAATAACAATAAACATTGTCACAAAAAATAGATTCGAAATACAGGAATCCAGATTTAGTTGTGGATTACTAATGAACAACTCAGAGGTAAGGGTGGCAAAAAAATCCCTGAGATAGCATGAGGAAGAAACCTTGAGAGGAACCAGATGGAAAAGGGATCCCATCCTCTTCTGGCTGACACCTAATAGTGAGATTTTTATTTAAGGGTTGGATAACAAAAAGGCAAAACTACTAAATGTTTTGATTTATATATATATATATATATATATATATATATATATATATATATATATATATATATATATATATATCTCTTCTTCTTTTCCTTTCGGCTGTTCCCTTCAGGGGTCGCCACAGCGAATCATCTGCCCTATCCCCTGCATCTTCTTCTCTCAGACCGACTACCTTCATGTCCTCCTTCACTACATCCATAAACCTCCTCTTTGGTCTTCCTCTCTGCCTCGTGCCTGGCAGCTCTAACCTCAGCATCCTTTTACTGATATATTCACTCTCCCTCCTCTGAACATGTCCAAACCATCTCAACCTGGCCTCTCTAACTTTGTCTCCAAAACATCTCACATGTGCTGTCCCCCTGATGTACTCATTCCTGATACTATCCATCCTCGTCACTCCCAAAGAGAACCTCAACATCTTCAGCTCTGCTACCTCTAACTCTTCCTCCTGTCTTTTCCTCAGTGCAACTGTCTCTAAACCATACAACATCGCTGGTCTCACTACTGTCCTGTACACCTTTCCTTTCATTCTTGCTGGTACTCTTTTATCACACAACAGACCTGACACTTTTCTCCACCCATTCCAACCTGCCTGCACATGCTTCTTCACCTCTTTTCCACACTCCCTGTTGCTCTGGACTGTTGACCCTAAGTACTTAAAATCCTGCACCTTCTTTATCTCTTCTCCCTGTAACCTCACTGTTCCACTTGGATCCCTCTCATTCACACACATGTATTCTGTCTTGCTGCGACTAACCTTCATTCCTCTTCTCTACAGAGCAAACCTCCACCTCTCTAGAGTTTCCTCCACCTGCTCCCTGCTCTCACTAAGGATCACAATGTCATCCGCAAACATCATAGTCCATGGAGATTCCTGTCTGACCTCATCTGTCAGCCTGTCCATCACCAGTGCAAACAAGAAGGGGCTCAGAGCCGATCCTTGATGCAGTCCCACCTTCACCGTGAACTCCTCTGTCACACCTACCGCACACCTTACCATTGTCCTACTGCTCTAATACATATCCTGCACCACTCTAACATACTTCTCTGCCACTCCAGACCTCCTGATAGATATATATATATATATATATATATATATATATATATATATATATATATATATATATATATATTTATTTATTTATTTATTTTTTTTTTTTTATTTTTTTTTTTTTTTTTGGTCACACAGGTCTGCCAACTCTGTGATTACTGCTTTTAGGTACAGAAGGTCTGTACTTGTGTTTTTTTAGATTGTCCTTTTTCTCACAAACAAGTAGACAAAACTTTTATAACATATTTTTGTCAGTGTATTTAACATATACTGCTGTGCCTCTAAATGTGATCAGATTAACTCTAAATGTTAGCATGTGTGTTTTACTGTGTATGTGTGTGTTGGTGTGTGTGTCTGCGAGTGTCTGTGTGTTATGGAAAGAGTTAGTCATGATTTTAATTGAGGCACACCTGTACTTGAGGAACATTGCAATGCCAAAGCGAGCCAGGCTATTGTCTCAGTGGAATACTACATTACTGACTCACTTTGATGACTGGACTATTACAAAGCCCTTGAACACACATGCATACACACCAACCTTCAAAATGTCCCACAAGCACTCAATTTACTACTGCTCAATTTTCCCCACCCCTGGTGAGTGAGATACATCCGTCCCTTCCAGACTCGATACAGGTGTATACTGAATATGGGGAAATACTTTTAGTTCAGCGTTTGGCATTTGTCAGGTCGAGACTGACAGACAGGCTGGCGGAGTGAATGGACTCTAGTTGTGTTTGGTATTTAAAGTTCAGACATGTTAAAGCTGTAGGCCAGACTAAAAGAATAACAGTCTGTCATTATCATGTTCTTCACCGCCTTTCTGTTTCAGAACAGTTATACATGGTCCTCTGTATAACAGTTCCTAGAAACAATCCTTTCTCTATCAATCTCAACTCTAGCTTGAATACTCCCATAACGGTTAGATACCACGTAGGATATACAATAGAAAAAGAATAACAGAAGAATAATAAACAGCAAAATACACTCGTGTTTTGCTTGGTCTAATTTTATTTAAGTCTTGCCTTCACCATAAGTCTCAAACATTTAATATTGATCTTGAATTGACACCCCAAATCAGTATATTGATGTACCTTTAATAAATAATGACAGATTATGATGTATTTTCATTTGTAAATCAAGATTTAACCTTCATCAACTTTAATTGTCTGAGCCAACAGCAAGTAGCTAACTAGCTAAAATAGACAGCATTTTCCTACCTCACCTTTCAGCAGTTTAGTGAACTCTATTTATAGCTGGATTTTAATTTCAGTTTTAATTAAAATTTGAATCGGTCAGATTTAATTAAAGCTTTATTTATAAATATAAGTGAGCCAAGTTTAAATCTAGAATCATTTCATATAAACAAAATGCTGAAGATAATTAATCAAACACTAAAAAGCAAAGTAAAAATGTGTGATGTTAGCCAAATGTACTACCCAGAATTAAATAGACGTACAGCCCACGTACGTTCATTCTGGCTTTTAGGGAGTGCAGGGACTCAAATAGACAAAAAGTTCCAGAAAGACTGATGCAGTTGTTGGCTACTGTGAATACCATACCAATCTCGAGTGGAGTGCAAGTGGGCTTTCTCCAAAATGAATCTCATTTGTAGCTCACAGCGTGCATCCCTTCTCATTCCCACCATCTCATCTCTGATGTTTTTGAACATTGTGGGAACACCGCTTACAAAGTTCAATCCTACCTATCAGCATTGAATATCATTGGGTATGTGAAATACTGGAAGCACTTTTACATGTCTGTAAGTTCGAGGATTGTGACCTTTCGCGTGCCTCCCGACCTGCTGGCTCATTACCCTCTTAGTGTTCCGGGACCTGCAGATTTATAAATTAAGCACTGTTTATAAATAATCTCACAGCATTATCAACTTTGATTGGATCACCTCCATCCGATCCTACAGAACTTGATCGAGTGATGCTTAGATGCTTAGAGTCAACATTCTGCTACACCCTAGATAATGTAGCTCCAATTAAAAGAAAAATAATTAGAGAGAAAAAACTAGGACCTGGTATAACAATTACACGCACACCTCAAAATAATCAACTCAGAAATTAGAATGTACTGTAAATGGCATCAAACTAAATTGGTAGTATTAATATAGAATTAGTATTCCAAACTGCATGAAGGAGAGCCTCCTGAGCTATAGAAAAACTCTTAATGCTGTTAGATTAACATATATTTCCACCCTAATAGAAGATGATAAAAATAATCCTAGATTCTTATTTAATACTGAACAAAATTAACCTAGGAATTAGACCACCACAGAAGCATGCACACCATTAATATGTAGTAGCAATGACCATGAATTTTTTAATGAAAAAATTGAAAATATCAGACCAAAAATTCAGACTATTAATTTAAATCCAGACAATTTGATAACTAACCATGTTGATAACAATATAACCATATCAGATCAGCGATTAGAATGTTTTACTCCCCTTCAAGAGACAAAATTATTTCACTAATTTCCACATCAAAATCATCAATCCTTTACCTACAGTGACTGATGCAGCTATGTAAAGTGTGGTGTGCAGTGGTGCTGAGTCTAACTAGGTTAGTGCAGAGTGCAATGGTACTGAATCTTACTGGGTTAGGTGTTTGACTAGCCCAGGTGAGTGTTGGGAGGCAGCAGGGTGTTGAGTAATCTGACTGCCTCAGGGAAGAAACTGTTGGGGAGTCTGCTGATGGTGGCATGGATGCTCCTGTACCTTCTGCCAGATGACAAGAAGGTGAAGATTCCATGAGAGGGGTCATCCGCAATACTTGTGGATTTGTGGATGCAACGGTTGTTGAATGAGGTGTTGATGGTGGATAGAGAGACCCCAGTGATCTTTTCAGCTGTCCTCACAATTCGCTGTGGGGTCTTGTGGGCAGAGGCTGTGCAGTTCCCATACCACATAGTGAGACAGCTGGTCAGGATGCTCTCTATCATCCCTCTGTAGAAGGAGGTGAGGATGGGAGGGGGGAGTTTGGCTCTGTTCAGCCTCTGCAGGAAGTGGAGGCACTGCTGGGATAGCAGGCAGGTGGTGTTGAGAGTCCAGGAGAGGTCCTCTGTCCTGTGCACACCAAGAAACTTGCAGCTTTTGACTCTCTCCACAGTTGTTTTGTTGATGTGCAGTGGTGAGCGGTCCACTTGGGTCCTCCTAAAGTCCACAATCATCTTTTTAGTCTTATTAACATTAAGAGATAGATTGTTGTCTCTACACCATTCTGTGAGCCAGTTTGCTTCCTCCCTGTATGCTGACTCATCATTGTTGCTGATTAGCCCACAACTTTGTGTTATCAGCAAACTTGATGTGATTTGAGCTGTACTTTGTAGCACAGTCATGAGTCAGCAGGGTAAGCAGCAGTGGACTGAGCACACAGCCCTGGAGGGCGACAGCCTTCAGTGTGGTGGGGCTGGAGGTGGAGTTGCCGATCCTGATGGACTGGGGACTCCTTGTCAGAAAGTCCAGGACCCAGTTGCAGAGAGAGGTGTTTAAGCCCAGCAGGCTCAGCTTTGTTATCGGTTGTTTTGGGATGATTGTGTTGAATGATGAACTGAAGTCTATGAACAGCATCCTTACATAGGTGTCTTTTTTGTCTATATAGGTCAGAGAATGAGGGATGGTAGCAGATATGTCATGCTCTGTTGAGCAGTTGGGATGGTGGGCATACTGAAATGGGTCCAGTGTGGTGGGAAGACTGCTCTTTATGTGTTTCATAACTAGCTGCTCAAAGCTCTTCATGATGATAGGTGTGAGTGCAACAGGCCGGTAATCATTCAGGCAGGACACAGATGATTTCTTTGGCACAGGGATGATGGTGGTTGTCTTGAAGTACACAGGGACAACTGCTTGGCTCAGGGAAATGTTGAAGATGTCTGTGAGGACATCTGCAAGCTGATCAGCACATTCCCTGAGCACCTGGCCAGGTATGTTGTCAGGACCTGCAGCTTTCCATGGGTTAACTCCATGCTGACATGTTTTTCTGTGCTTCAAACCTTGCATAGAAATCATTCAGTGCATCTGGGAGCAAGGCATTATCATCACAAACAAGAGTAGCAGCCTCTCTGAACATTTTCCAGTGTGTGTGCTCAAAGCAGTCCTGAAGTGTTGAGATGGCTCCCTCAGACCAGGTTCTCACATGTTTCAGAATTGGTTTGGCATGTTTCGGAAGTCTGTATGCTGGGATTAGCATGCAGTCTTGTAAGTACTGTTAATGTTGGTGTAAACAATGTTTAAAGTGTTTGTACCACGGGTTGCAAAATCAACATTCTGGTGAAATTTTGGCAGCAGTGATTTCATATATATGTGGTTAAAGTCTCTGGCGACAATGAAAAATCTGTCAGGGTGCACTGCCTGTAAGTTACTGAGAGAGTTCACTTAGTGCTTCCCTACTGTTAGTGCCAGGTGGAATGTACACTGTCGGCACGATATGCGGTTAGCTTGGCTAGCTGAATGGCTGCGTCTGGAATGCTGTTGTTGTTCCCGTAAAAATGAAAACACAGCAGTGTTTCAAAACACTAACTGGGTAGTTAGTTGTAGACTGAGAAAGTCCAGTTTATTGTCAAGAGAGTGAACATTGGAGAGAAGAATGGATGGTAAGCCGGATGGCTAGGGATAGCCTTTAGCCTAGCACAGATGCCGGCTCGCTTTCCAGCTAGAATTTGGCAATGATAGACATGTACACCAGTGCTTCCAATGTACATTTGTTCTAAAGTTTCCCAATTGGTGTAGGCTACATGTAACATGCACCATATTAGTGGACCTGAAGTGGCCGCTGCATGCTACTGCACCCCAATCTTAGACCAGATTACTATCTAATTCATGTAGATAATATTACTAGGATAGCCTTCTTTCATCTCAGAAATATTGCTAAGATAAGAAATATAATGTCACTACATGATGCAGAAAACCTAGGTCATGCTTTTGTTACCTCTGGGCTGGTTTTTGTTGGATTTTGTCTGGATGTTCCAGGAGGTGCATAAACAAGCTCCAGTTAGTCCAGAATGCAGCAGCCAGAGTATTAGAACCAGAAGATATGACATCACCACCCCTATCTTATCCACACTGCACTGGCTCCCAATCAAATTTCACATTCATTATCAAGTACTACTGTTGACCTACAAAGCACTGAATGGTCTTGCACCATAGTACCTGTGTGAACTTCTGGTCTTTTATGATGTGCCATGCCTACTTTGATCAAAAGGTGCAGGCTCTTTGTTGGTACCTCAAATAGTGAAGGCTACAGCAGAGTCCCTGCTTACACTCTGTGCACAATGTACATTGTCTTTACATTGTCATTCACTTTTATTCAAATATAATTTTATTGAATTGTGTAGATGTCTTTTTGCAGTGGCCCTCTAATTCTATGAATATAATTAAAGTTGCAATTTTTCCCCAATTTTCTCCCTAATTTAGTCATGGTCAATTTCCACCCATCAGGCAACTCTCCCCTATCACATGACAGCCAACAACTACGGAGGGTAAAGGCTATCCTCTGCTTCCTCAGAAGTACATGATGCTGGCCGAATGCATCTTTTTTTAACTGCTGCTCATGCAATTTTAGGGGGTGGTGTAACACACTATCAGTGCTATCTGCCCCCTTCTCAATGAATGAGTTCACAGACACCCATGATTGGCTAGTATGGCTGTGAATGATAGGGGAGAGGGAGTATGCCACCCCTCCCTCCGTGAGAGCATGACCAACGTTGCTGGCTATGAATGAGGATTTGAACTTACAATCTCTTGACGATAGAACGAATGCTTTTTTGTTGTGCCACTCAGGA
Source organism: Cranoglanis bouderius (assembly GCA_023630585.1). Lineage (NCBI taxonomy): Eukaryota > Metazoa > Chordata > Actinopteri > Siluriformes > Cranoglanididae > Cranoglanis > Cranoglanis bouderius. Next base: position 18,672,692 of record CM042539.1, read on the forward strand.
GTTTGCTATTTTTAATTAAATAAATTTAAAATAGCCTCTGATCACAGAGTTCCATTCTTCCTACTCACGCTGATGCCTGTTGTGTATAAATTTCTTAATAGTTGTACAAAATATGTACAGGAAATATTACAGCACTATTTAACACTTAGTAGTGCTGTGTACATAGTACAGTAGATCTTATTTTTGTCCAGCTTGGAGTCATTTGATCTAATGATCTAATCTACTTTTAACAATGATTGTTTACACACCATTGGAGCTCTTACCAGGTCTATAGGCCTTTTAAGTTGTAATAATGGCTTGGTTAACCCTTTTAAAGATTCTGATTTGGTTTAGAAAGTATAGTGAAAAGTTGTCATTTTATATTTTATGCAAATAATTGAAATAGAAGCCTTTGCTGCATCTGAATCTGAGTGTGTTAGGTGCAGAGAGACTGCGTTGTATGTGCATGTGTTGAATTGTGTGAGGCAATGTAAGGTCACTGGCCCTGCCATGCATTGGAATGTTGCATTGTTTTATGACATTCTCTTATTGGAGGGTTGTGAATCCTTGCTGTTATTATTATTATTTATTTTTCCTTGAGCAGTGATACATTATTATTAAACTGTTTCTGGCTTATCATAAGCAATTGCATGTATTTCAGATTGAAGCAGTTTGAGAATTAAAATTTTATACCCACTTGTGTTATCTATGTGTTAATGTATGCAAGTATGTATATATGTGCATATGTACTTGTTTATTTGTGTGTGGAGAAGCTGGGTCAAAATGCATTATGTTGTGCCAGATGTTTTGAAGGAGTAACTGCTGAGAATAGTCCCACCTCAGAGGCACTTCCTCTCCTATCTCTCTCCCTGGCTGTTGTGGTCTCGTGTAGAGCTCCATTTAGTTTGCAGAAACACATGTCTTTGTTTAATTATGGTTATACGGCCATCATAAATAGACTCAGTGTTATTGAAGGAGATGCTTTATGGGAGCTCAGAAAACCAAACTCCAGCTTTGAAGTGTTAAAGACACTATGGTACCAACAGTAAAAGTGCTGAGCTGAAGGCAGTCAAATGACATTTGCTTTTTTCCATAAAGTGACCTAGTTTGATGTTTAGCTTTATTGTGCTGGTAGAGGTATTAATTGGTTATTTTAAAAAGATTATATAGGCCAGCCTAAGAGTTTTATATACTTGATGCACATTGGCAGCACATGTCTTCATGCTTAGTGTATGGTGACACGGTGTAACCTATTTTCTTAAGTAAACACAGGCAAACTGGTCTTGATGGGCCTGCTCCCCAAGCCACAGGGAGGCAACTATTAAAACCTACTCATTGGTCATGAGAGCATTTATGATTTCTGTAGCAAACACTCTACAGTTATTATTCTTTGTAAGATTATACCCATAGAGAGAAATGAAAGTTCTCTTGGACATGAAGAGAAAGTTGGTCATTGTTAGAAATCCCCTCGCACTCAGAGTCGCTTGTTAAGCGAGTGGCTGACTCTGGGAGTCGTTCGCTGCGCAAATACTTCCGCGGTCCATTCTCCGCACCGCCGTTGAGGACTATTCACTCATGAACTTACGTTTTGTTTACTTTGCCATGTGCTTTTGTTTTTGTTTGACGTCATGTCCCCGCCTCAGTATGATCATTGGTTTTCTGTTCTCTGGTTTACGTCATGTCTCTGCCCCCGTTCATTCATAGGTTTTCTGTTTATTGTTTAATTATGAGTTTCAGGTGTGTCTTGTTTGTGTCTGTTTATTCTGTTTATTTAAACCGCTTTCCGTTTCCTCTTCAACGTGGAGTACTAGAGTTCGTCCTAGCATGTGCTGCACGCCTGCTACCTTATCGCTTTCTCTCACCCTTAGCTCATAGCTCATAGTTCCTACACCATAGCCTAGTTTCATGTGTTTGCTTCGGTTTTGTTTTGTTTTGTTCTCATGTTCTGTGCATTTTGGAAATACTGCCTTGTGGATTATCACTTTACTCTTTTGGATTATTACCTCGATATTCTCTGGATTATTGTTTGACTGTTTGCACTTTTGGATTATTGCTTTGCCTTTTTGTGGATTACGGTTTGTTTCCTTTTTTTATGTTCCATTACTTTTGAATTATACTGTTCCTAATAAACTGACTTTTTCCCCTGCGCATGCATCCTGCCTCCCTCTGTTTATCGGAACAGTCATGTTTATTTGCCTTCTGAAAAGTGCTAAAAAAATATTTAAGCACATTTATTCCTAATTTAGTTTGTCATTTCTTAATGTGGAAAATCATTTTCTGTTATATGATCATACTTTCTGTTTCTAAAGACAGATAATTTGTTCTCTACAATTTTAATATAATAAATGTTTATATTATATTATATTATATTATATTATATTGTATTATATTATATACTTTTATCCTTTTAAGAAAAGCTTGCTTTTAGTAACCATGTCAACTGTCTACACTACAATTCATACAAATAAAACTGAATTGAATTGAATTGAACTTCAAGCCAGTATCAGCACAGTTACCCAGTATGAGATTGGTGCATGTCTATATGTAATAAAGGCTCAATCAAAATTTGCCAAATAGCTCATATTTATGAATAAACTTAATTTGCTACAGAGAACATTTACAGTGGAGGAAAAAAGTATTTGATCCCATGCTGATTTTGTACATTTGCCCACTGACAAAGAAATGAGCAGTCTATAATTTTAATGGTAGGTGTATTTTAACAGTGAGAGACAGAATAACAACAAAAAAATCCAGAAAAATGCATTTTAAAAAAGTTATAAATTGATTTGAATTTTAATGAGGGAAATAAGTATTTGACCCCTTCGACTTAGTACTTGGTGGCAAAACCCTTGTTGGCAATCACAGAGGTCAGATGTTTCTTATAGTTGGCCACCAGGTTTACACACATCTCAGGAGGGATTTTGTCCCACTCCTCTTTGCAGATCCTCTCCAAGTCATTAAGGTCATTTTCAATACCCTGGCTGAGGGAAGGAGGTTCTCACCCAAGGTTTGACGGTACATGGCCCCGTCCATCGTCCCTTTGATGTGGTGCAGTTGTCCTATCCCCTTAGCAGAAAAACACCCCCAAAGCATAATGTTCCCACCTCCACGTTTGACGGTGGGGATGGTGTTATGACTTGGGGTCATAGGCAGCATTCCTCCTCCTCCAAAAACGGCGAGTTGAGTTGATGCCAAAGAGATCTGAACAACTGACCACAACACTTTCACCCAGTTCTCCTCTCAATCATTCAGGCAAACTTCAGACGGGCCTGTACATGTGCTTTCTTGAGCAGGGGGACCTTGCGGGCGCTGCAGGATTTCAGTCCTTCACGGCGTAGTGTGTTACCAATTGTTTTCTTGGTGACTATGGTCCCAGCTGCCTTGAGATCATTAACAAGGTCCTCCCGTGTAGTTCTGGGCTGATTCCTCACCGTTCTCATGATCATTGAAACTCCACGAGGTGAGATCTTGCATGGAGCCCCAGACCGAGGGAGACTGACAGTTTCTTCCATTTGCGAATAATCGTACCAACTGTTGTCACCTTCTCACCAAGCTGCTTGGCGATGGTCTTGTAGCCCATTCCAGCCTTGTATAGGTCTACAATCTTGTCCCTGACATCCTTGTACAGCTCTTTGGTCTTGGCCATGGTGGAGAGTTTGGAATCTGATTGATTGATTGCTTCTGTGGACAGGTGTCTTTTTACAGGTAACAAACTGAGATTAGGAGCAATCCCTTTAAGAGAGTGCTCCTAATCTCAGCTCATTACCTGTGTAAAAGACACCTGGGAGCCAGAAATCTTGCTGATTGATAAGGGATCAAATACTTATTTCCCTCATTAAAATGCAAATCAATTTATAACTTTTTTGAAATGCATTTTTCTGGATTTTTTTGTTGTTATTCTGTCTCTCACTGTTAAAATACACCTACCATTAAAATTATAGACTGATCATTTCTTTGTCAGTGGGCAAACGTACAAAATCAGCAGTGGATGATGCTGTTGCTGTTGATGATGGTGCTGCACACCAGCCACCATTCCTCCCTCACATATCCACTCTATCAGATTCTGCCACTTCTCAGCCTCCATTCAAAAGACGTCTTCCAGCAGTGGTTAGAGCATGAGTCCAGAATGATATAGCTAGCTAACACACTCTCACTCAGAACCATGAGAAAAACGAAATAGTACACACACACACACACACACACACACACACACACACACACACACATATATACACACACACAGAATGCCTCTAACAGTTCCTTTTTATATTGCTTGTGGATTTAATTCACTTCTGATTCTAGTTAATATCACGTGTCTTTAAATGTACAGACTCATTTCATTGACTGATTTCATTTAATTAATCTGTCTTGTGATCTACCGCTAAATTAAATCCCATCCACCCCAGTTATATAACAATGAAAAGGACAAGAGCATGAAAGGGTGGAACAGTGGTGCAACAAGTTGCTGCCTCACAGCTCCAGTGTCCTCCTGAGCTTTGGTTACTGTTTGTACAGGGTTTTGAATGTATTCCCCATGTCTGTGTGGGTTTCCTCCAAGTTCTCTGGTTTCCTCCCACCTCTAAAAAACATGCTGATAGATGAATTGGCTATGTTAAATTGCCTCTGGGTGTTAATGTGTATTTGAATGGTGCCTGCAATGGACCAGAATTCCATAAAGGGTATATTCCTGCATCATACCCAGTGTTCCAGGAATTGACTCCAGATACACTGTGACCCTGACCAGGATAAAGGGGTTACTAAAGGTGAGTGAGTGAGTAAGTGAACAAGTGAATGAGTGAGTGACCCAATGCCAATGATCAATTATCATCGAATAAGAGATAGTAGTGTTTAAATAAATTAGCACATTGTCACACAAATAAGCCCATACAGGCGTGTTAGAATATGTATTTAGTAGGAATGTACTTTCTGCCTACTTTAACTTTTTGATTATCCATAAGAGTTAATAAATGTATATTCAATTAACTACTAGGAGAGGGGAAAAAGAGCCTTTAATGCAATAATAATCAAGGATCATTTCCTCACTGCAATTAAACATTTGTTAGTGTATGTGTTTGACAGCTGTTATTTAAAGAAACAATTAATAGACTTATTAAACACATTAAAGGCTTTACTGAATGTCAGCTCAACATTTCAGCCTGTAGCCCTACTGCTCTGGTGCCAGTTAAACTTCAGACTTCATGATAGTTATAACTGCCATATTTGAAGAGTGAAAACCTCATTGGATTAATGAACTTCATGTGTTCAGAGGCAGCATGTTTATAATAATATGTCAGTCAGTAGACACATTTATACTTTATATTTACTAAACCATTGAATGAAAATGCAGAAATACTGTAAATGCTCCAAGCAAAATGAAAAGCGTTGTGACATGCCATGTGTGCAGTGTTGCCTCTGGTGTAAAATGGGCTTAATCTACAAGCCTGCCTTACCTGATTTCTAGTAGTGCAAGACTATTTTTGGAAAAGTCTTCCCTCTAAATTGTCCCACAAGCTTCTGAACACCCACTTTGTAATCTTTCTTTCTTTTCTTTTTTTTATTCTGATGTTGACTTAGTGGTTAGCATGTTTGCCTCACACCTCCAGGGTTGGGGGTCCAATTCCTGCCTCTGCCCTGTGTGCACAAAGTATGCATGTTCTCCCTGTGCTTTGGGGGTTTCCTCCGGGTACTCCAGTTTCCTCCCACAGTCCAAAGACAGGCTGTTTTACATCTCTAAATTGTCTGCAGTGTGTGAATGGTTGTGTGAGTGTATGTGCGATTGTGCCCTGCGATAGGTTGGCACCCTGCCCAGGGTGTCCCCCACCTTGTGCTCCAAGTCCCCTGGGATAGGCTCCAGGCTTCCCACAACGTTTTGTAGGATAAGCAATGCAGAAAATGGATGGATGGAAGTTCTGATGCTCACTTCTAACTTGCTCATCATGAAATGCTGCCCTCTAGAAAAAAGCACTGCGAGATGTGGCTTTTCTTTTTATATTTCCTCACTGACTTCATGTAGACATAGGGCATAACAGATATTAGTGATTTCACTGTTCGAATACTGGTGTTTGAATAATCACTATATTGCCAAAGATATGTGGTCACCTGTCCAATAACACCCATATATGCTTGTTGAACATCCCATTATAGAGTTAGTCCCCCTTTGTGTTTATAATAATTTCCACTCTTCTGGGAAGGCTTTCCACTCCATTTTGAGTCGTGGCTGTGGGGATTTGCCTGTTTAGCCACAAGAGCATTAGTAAGGTGAGACACTGATGTTGGATGAGGAGACATGGTACGCAGTTAGAATTCCAGTTCATCCCAGAGGTGTTCAGTGGAGTTGAGGTCAGCGCTCTCTGCAGGCCGCTCCAGTTCTTCCACACCAAACTTGTCGAACCATGCCTTCATGGAGCTCACTTTGTGCACAGGGACACTGTCATGCTGGAACAGGTTTCAGCCTCTTACTTCCAGTTATATGAAATCTTAATGCTATAGCATACAAAGACATTCTAGACAATCCTAGAATTCTAGACAAATGTGCTTCAAACTGTGTGGCAACAGTTTGGGGAAAAACCACATGGGTGTGATGCCCACATAATTTTGGCCATATAGTACAGGTGCATCTCAATAAATTAGAATGTCGTGGAAAAGTTCATTTATTTCAGTAATTCAACTCAAATTGTGAAACTCGTGTATTAAATAAATTCAATGCACACAGACTGAAGTAGTTTAAGTGTTTGGTTCTTTTAATTGTAATGATTTTGGCTCACATTTAACAAAAACCCACCAATTCACTATCTCAACAAATTAGAATATTTCATAAGACCAATAAAAAAACATTTTTAATGAATTGTTGGCCTTCTGGAAAGTATGTTCATTTACTGTACATGTACTCAATACTTGGTAGGGGCTCCTTTTGCTTTAATTACTGCCTCAATTCGGCGTGGCATGGAGGTGATCAGTTTGTGGCACGGTGGTATGGAACCCCAGGTTTCTTTGACAGTGGCCTTCAGCTCATCTGCATTTTTTGGTCTCCTGTTTCTCATTTTCCTCTTGACAATACCCCATAGATTCTCTATGGGGTTCAGGTCTGGTGTGTTTGCTGGCCAGTCAAGCACACCAACACCATGGTCATTTAACCAACTTTTGGTGCTTTTGGCAGTGCGGGCAGGTGCCAAATCCTGCTGGAAAATGAAATCAGCATCTTCAAAAAGCTGGTCAGCAGAAGGAGGCATGAAGTGCTCCAAAATTTCTTGGTAAATGGATGCAGTGACTTTGCTTTTCAAAAAACACAATGGACCAACACCAGCAGATGACATTGCACCCCAAATCATCACAGACTGTGGAAACTGAACACTGGACTTCAAGCAACTTGGGCTATGAGCTTCTCCACCCTTCCTCCAGACTCTAGGACCTTGGTTTCCAAATGAAATACAAAACTTGCTCTCATCTGAAAAGAGGACTTTGGACCACTGGGCAACAGTCCAGTTCTTCTTCTCCTTAGCCCAGGTAAGATGCCTCTGACGTTGTCTGTGGTTCAGGAGTGGCTTAAAAAGAGGAATACGACAACTGTAGCCAAATTCCTTGACACGTCTGTGTGTGGTGGCTCTTGATGCCTTGACCCCAGCCTCAGTCCATTCCTTGTGAAGTTCACTCAAATTCTTGAATCGATTTTGCTTGACAATCCTCATAAGGCTGCGGTTCTCTCAGTTGGTTGTGCATCTTTTTCTTCCACACTTTTTCCTTCCACTCAACTTTCTGTTAACATGCTTGGATACAGCACTCTGTGAACAGCTAGCTTCTTTGGCAATGAATGTTTGTGGCTTACCTAGTGAACCAAACTGAGAGACCATTTTGAAGGCTCAGGAAACCTTTGCAGGTGTTTTGAGTTGATTGGCTGATTGGCATGTCACCATATTCTAATTTGTTGAGATAGTGAATTGGTGGGTTTTTGTTAAATGTGAGACAAAATCATCACAGTTAAAAGAACCAAAGACTTAAACTACTTCAGTCTGTGTACATTGAATTTATTTAATACACGAGTTTCACAATTTGAGTTGAATTACTGAAATAAATGAACTTTTTCACGACATTCTAATTTATTGAGATGCACCTGTATATCTTGTAGCACATCCTAAAGCTGCAAGCAATGTTAAACTATTTATATATAAAATTGAGAAAGTGACTTGAATTTCATTCACAGGCCATACCATAATCACACACACACACACACACACACACACACACAAAAACCAGACATTTACAGAACAGAGCATTTTGAAAAATTTAAAACAAAGAAAGGAAATGTTTAAGATTCTTGAATGTTCAAGATGCTCAGACTTTTGGACCCTACTGTATGTAATCCTTTTAACAATTGTATTGATTTGATTGTAAACTTTGTCAATAGAGGGTATGCACATGACGTCACGGTAGCCGGAACTCGCCGGGGTCAGTTTACAGCGTGAATTCCGCAAAAACACAGAAAAGATGCATGTAAAATGGAAAAAAGCTTTTGTGCGATCGACTGTGCTAACAGATTCAACAAGAATTCGGAGCTATCTTTTTACAGACTGCCAAAAAACACAGAAAGGAGAAGTAAATGGATCGCTGCAATCCGCATCCTCACTCCAGACATAACTGCAAACATCAGCGCTGCTACATGCGAACATGTCTCTCCAAGTCCTGTCATACATGTACAGTAGCCAGTCAAAACTGGGTCTGTCTTCTCTGCAGCTATCCAAGGTTTCAGTGGGGGCTCATTCATTCTCTGACTGTGTTTTACCTTCACAAGTATATAATGTTAGTAAGTGGAAGCATTGTTCATTAGCCCCCCCTAAGTAAATCAATATATCATCCAATATATTTTCTTTTTGATTTCTTTTTTTTTTTCATCAACAGTTCGATTCCATCACATTTTTGGCATTCCTGGGAGGGCAGAATTATGCGGTCACATGCCCCATGTATACACGGACAGACAAATAAGACTGTAGCTTGACAACACAGTAGCTCGATTATAACTGCCCATGTAAACGTAGTTAATGTAATTTGTGACAGTGTGCAGTAATGTAGTGTTGATTGCTGTCTCACTCACTCACTCACTCACTCTCTAAATAAAATCCAAAAAGTATTTTGGCTACATAGTACAGCCATTTTTGCCTTTTGTTGGTGTTGGATGGATTGGGACAAAGTGGACTTTAATTTCTTTATTTTTATATAATTTAAGTAAGTCATATTAGATCAGTCTCTAACACAAATTATGAGACAGGTATACCTTGACCAAAAATAACCTTATTTCTATAGATTTTACACCCATTGTTACTCTAAAATATACAGTACTGTGCAAAAGTTTTAGGCACATGCAAAGAAATGCTGTAGAGCAAAGATGCCTTCAAAATAATGAAATTAAATTGGGTAAGACCAAGCAATATAGCTCTGATGTGCAGCAAAAGGTTGTTGAGCTTCACAAAACTGACTGCCTCCTCCAGAAAGCTTAAAATGGGCTGTGGTTGGATCTTCCAGCAGGAAAATGATCCAAAACATACATCAAACTCAACACAAAAATGGTTTACTGACCACAAAATCAAGGTCCTGCCATGGCCATCCCTGTCCCCTGACTTGAAACCCATAGAAAACCTGTGGGGTGAACTGAAGAGGAGAGTCCACCAGCGTGGACCTCGAAATTTGAGGGATCTGAAGAGATTCTGTATGGAGGAATGGTCTCAGATCCCTTGTCATGTATTCTCCAACCTCATCAGGCATTATAGGAGAAGACTCAGAGCTGTTATCTTGGCAAAGGGAGGTAGCACAAAGTGTTGACTAAAAAGGGTGCCAATAATTGTTGCACACCTACATTTAAGGGTTTTTTTGATAAACCTGTGTTTTGTTTGCAACTGTTTGATATCCATGAGAGCAGAGTATTTTTGTGAATTATTTTAACAAAAGATCAGAAGGTTAAAAAATAAAGACAATTTTCACAGCCTTCTTTGCTCATATTTACCAAGGGTGCCAGTACTAGTGGAAGGCACTGTACTTGGGATTTCTACAGGTAGTTAAAAGACAGCATAGTAGTTAGTTAGTAGTTAATAAGTTACTAAGTAGCATAATCCTTTCAGACACTGGAACATTCAGCAAGTAAAAAAAATTACTGAACTAATGTATGCGATTAAAATCACAGAGATACTCCGGTAATAATTATATTACCCCACTGTTTTATATAAAATAATTTATATAATATGTCTGAAAAGGGTTTAAGACTGTAAAATAATATTGTGACTAATATTCTAATTGTACTACAGAGAAAATGCAAATTCTGTTATCTACAGCTGTCTCTGGTGTGCATCTCATCCTCACTATGTCTACGCGATTAGCATCAGGCAACTATCTCCGGAGATGAACCCACACATCCATTCCTTACCGCCCCACCCTACATGACACCTCACAGGGGTTTCAGTCTGTCTCCCCCCATCCCAACATTCAGATAAGAACCATCCATCACCCTCCACATGCCGCATTAAAATTTAACTCTGGTTACTGAGTGAGGCCATTCAAACTTTTATCTCAACCCTTCTTTATCTTCTTTTCATTAAGCTCTCGCGTGGTAATGGCCCGAGAGTTCGGCGGCTAAGGATGATGTTTTGAATAATGAAGGCTCATTATTCCTGCGCAGAATGCTTGTTAATTCAAATGATGATATTAAAACTATAGTAGCCTTTAGCAGTGGGGTGATTTCTAGCATACTTTATCACGTATCAATATATACTCTGTTTGTCAAAACTGCCCAGGGCAGGAGATGACATTCTCTTAGGAGTGGAGTGCTTCACATAGCTCTGAATACTCCAAGGTGACAACTCTTACAGCCCAAGGCCTGAGAAAAGCGGGGGATGGAACCCAACTTGATGTGTTGTCAGTCTATAAATCCAATACCCTTCAGCCCCATCCATCTTCCCTTTCTCCGTTTTTTGATTTGTTGCTCCATCACACAGACAGACAATCTTTTATCTGTCATGACCATCATGAATATGGCATGGATTTGGACAAACAATATAGAGTCAAACATGACATCTTCAATATGTGCATTGGTGAGCACATTTCATTCATCTTGATTCTCCATTATATATTTTACCCTTTAAGGATATACAGTACATTCAGCTGGTCAGCTTTTTGAATGTAACTTATGATTGCCAAATTCCATAAAATGATGTGTTGGGATTGTATCTAATCTAATTAATTAAATTGCATGCTGTGATATGCATGTCAGCTATGTCAACAGATTTTCACTGAAATGAATAAGGGATGTCCAGTGGTATAGAATGGCAGTTTTAATTAGCAGTTATAAGTATTTATAGTGAATGAATCATAGATAAGGTTCTCTGTATCTTCCATGATGATCTGCCTGGTCTGTGATGTGGGTCTGCTGAGAGTCAAATAGGATGTTCAGAACTAAAGAATCTGAACTCCATAGTTATTTTTATTATATGTTGCATGACATTGTTCTTTTTCTAAGATGAAGTACCGTTCATTGAATTTCAAACTATTGGTTTAGATCCTGATGCTGCTATAAGCAGTTAAATGATCAATTTTTTTTAAAAGAGTTGTACTCATGAGTTGGTATGTTTTGGAATGTGAGTGGTTACTTTCTTTCTCCACAGTTTCTATTCTTGAAGGTAACCAATGTAAAATGAACAAATGTTATATGATATAAACCCTCTGAGGTATTCTTCTATTTTTGGTCATTTTTGATGCCTCAATTCTGACAACATGGAGAGTGTTTTGGTCTATATAGTAGTTTTCTTTAATAATTTAAAATATTCTTTGATTATTTTCTGTGGTTTTTCATGATCTGCTAGGTTGTATCTTATTATTATGCTCATCGCTATGTTCTTGATTCTTAACAATTTAGCAAACACTTTATTTTTGCACACCACACATTTGGCTATATATCTACTGTGGAGCGACAACAGCAACACATATAAATACCACTAAACTTTTTTTTTTTTTTTTTTTTTAAACATCAGAAAGATTTAGCCATATCTCTCCATGGATATGGAGTTGTGTTCCCTATATTAGCCTTCTATTTTAGAACCTCAGCATTATTGTTTCATATGAAAATTACGTATATTAGAAATGTGTTGGAGAGTTGCAACAACATTTACTGCCTAACTTTGCAATTAGGAGTGATGTACAGATCAGTACTAATTTGTACATGCATCCTCAGACCAGTGAGAGCATGGAGAACCCAGTCCTAAGAAAGAGCTTTACAACTCTATTGTGTAGTTTCCTAAGGAGCTGTGGAACCTGGGCTAAATCCAGTACCTCAGAAGTTGATTCTGATATGATATCACACAGTGCACATGTTTGCTAATTTTTGGAGGATGTAACAGTTTGATTGGAGGGATGTCCACATTGTTAACATCCAACCACACCGTCCTGATGATGTTTTGGACTCTCATACTCCCCATGCATTGCTGCCCTCAGGCTGGATATCTGCTGCTTCAGGTTTCATGGCTGCACATAACTGCAGGTCTTACTGTGTTTGATTGTGTATGAGGGTTTGACATCTGTCAGTTTTTCAGTCTGTGTACACATGTATCCCATGACTATTATTTGATTATGGCAACATTACCTGAAATCAGAAAGTTTCCAGTTTAAACGAAAACTGTAGTTTATTTATACAACATTCAGTGCTGATATGGATTTATTTACTGAACATGAAGTACAAGTTTGTTGTTGTTGTTTTGTTGTTGTTGTTGTTGTTGTTGTTTTTTTACATTGAACACATTTTATACATTTGCACAGCTGACTGCACTGTATATTTTTCATGTACATATCAGCATGCCAAAATTAAATATTACAAGCTTATGAAGAAATTATTTCTCTATATATTATTCTGTAGAAATAAACTATGCTGTAGAATGATGTAAAGTATCTCTCTATGGTTAACCCACATCCTGATCTCATGAATGAAACAAACAAAAGTGACATGGATGGATTTCATTCTATTTCATATAAATGAATGTGTGAAAAGCAGCCTGAGCCTTAATTTATTATCATGACACGACAATTTTAGTGTTATGAATTGTTTAAATGTGCATATAGAAGAAGAAGAAGCCTTTATTTGTCACATATACAGCACAGTGAAATTCTTTTCTTCACATATCCCAGCTTGTTAGGAAGTTGGGGTCAGAGCACAGGGTCAGCCATGATACAGCACCCCTGGAGCAGGGAGGGTTAAGAGCCTTGCTCAAGGCCCCAACAGTGGCAGATTGGCGGTTCTGATCAGTAACCCAGAGCCTTAACCCCTGAGCCACCACTGCCCCTAAGTAAGGATATCTCATTGTTGTCCTTTTCAGAAATCAAAATTAAAAATAAAAAAATAAAAAAATTGTTGCATTCTTGAAATTGTATGAGGTGACCACCACAAAAGTAAACCTTTCAGCTAGTGAAGTGTAATTATAAAGAGAGGAGTGTCTGATATTCCATAATTAGCCTACACTACCCAAATCCTAATAACATTTACATTTATATTACTGATGCCTTTTAGTCTAGATTTCTGATTGATCCCTGTCATCTATAAAAGATGGTGTGCTGAATTTCAGAAAACACATAGTGAAACTATTAAATCTAGACAGATTCACAATCCATCAAACAAAAGTTGTTCTTTAAGGGATAGTTAACTTTGAATAGATAAAGATTCTTTCTTAGCTTCCGAAAATGTTTCTACCTGGAACACTTGGTTCTACATAAAACTTTTAAGGGGTTCCAAATGGGAGAAATTAAGAACTCTTAAGGGCTCTAGACTGAACTTTTTTTTTTTTTTAAGAGTATAGAATTTTAAGATCAAGTGTGATTCATTAGTCAGTATGATTCCCTTGTTTAAAATGAAGTAAAAACATGGTATAAGGACATGATTTATTGATGATGAAAGGTTTCTCTGTGCTCTGATCTGTCCAGGTTTCTGCAGCATATCCAGCACCTGCTAAAAAATTATTTAGAGAAATAGAGTGAATAATCTCAGGGTGGCAGATTTCCATCCATCTCAGGAGTTGCTGCCAATCACTCACTCTCAGTACTGGCTTAGTCTGGCAATAAGTACAGCAGTCTACACACACGCACACACACACACAAAACAGTCTGGTAATACTAACTTTGAGTTGTATTACTACTGACTTGGGTAATATTGCCACTAAATAATACTTTGCCTAATCCTAAAACTTGCCTTAACCTCAGTAAAAAAATGCTACATTTTAGGGTTTTTTTTGTTTTGTTTTGTTTTTTGTTTTTTTTGAAAACAAAAAGAAACAAGGTCAACATTGACAAGTATTACTGTCATCAAAGTGACAACTGACATTTGATACCCACAGTGACCTAAATATTCATAATTGATCAGTCAGTTTTGACTCCTCAGACAGGGCCCCTAAAGAAGCAATTATTACTTAGTGTAATGTAAACTACAGCAGCTTTTGTGATAGCATGGTTTATGTGATTTTCTTATAAAGGTTTATGTTTGTGGTCTAATCAAATCTTGTTTTATCATCAAAATGGCTTCCCCTAATTTGTTCTCTTTTTTTTTTAACTTTCATATTTTTTCAAGAAATTGTTTGTCAGAGGACAGACACACCTACCCTCTCATTTCTTAAAATAAATAAATAAATATCTTAGAGTTAAAGAGTATGGAGGTGGGTGCTCTACCTGATAATGGGCTTTGTAGACCCCCTGAAGGCATCAACTATTGGCAGATTCCGAATGCTATTGAGAGATCGATGGCAGACCAAGGGGAGAGAGAGAATGAAAGAGCAGAAAAAACAGATGTACAAAGAGGCACAAATCCCATGGCTTCTAGTATTTGGGGGGAATACTTTAGAGCTGAGACTGTAATCTGTTGTAAGACACAAGGCCCCTTTAAGGTTTCTATCAGTTCATGGATTAGAATGGAGGAAACCACCATTGACATCTGCTTTCACTTTTCCATGTCAGTTGATGCATGAGCTAATAGCATTTAGTAAACAATGCATGCACTCACATCACCTCCATCTTCTGAGCTCAATGCCACAAGTTGGAGAATCACTGAGCTCTCATCTTCAGTGTTTGCCGACATAATGGTGCTTGTCGCTGCATTGTTGTTGAGCTAATTCCCCCTATCTCCATGTTCCACACGCATGCTGTGGCTGTTGCTACACATATATCTGCCCTGATGTATCAGCTCCTGTCATTGTTGTACCATCCTAGCCTCTGTAATCCTGTGTAACGCCTGTGTGTTTTGTTTCATAGGCAGATTTAAGTGAGCAGACTCTGACTTAAACCGGAATACAGACTCTGGCTTAAAACAGGATACCGAAATCTGTGATTCTTCTAAAAAGGTGCTCCTTCTTCAGTCCCTCCAAGATTTCACGATTTTGCGATCACAGAAATTAACACAAAATCAAACAAATTCCACAATATTTGGAGGAGCTGGCAGTTTTTCAAAGTTACCGCAGATTTTCCGGAGATTTAGACCAAGACGCGTCATGTGATTTTTGTATTCAAACAAAGCCCTCTTTGATTCACGTCCTTGAACATAAGTACAGCTAAAAGGTCTCATTTACCAACAAACATCACTGCAAAAGACCATGCGAAACAATTTAGTGCAATTGCAATTTCGCAATTCAAGTAGTTTTCTGCAAAAAAAAAAAAAAAAGCACAAAAAAACTCTGCAAGTTGCATTGCAATTTTTTAAAAAAGCTTTGAAATAAAAGAACTGAATAAAAAAACAACAGAAACATAATCTGCTCATCACAAAAGTCCAGGCTAGTCATTAGTCCAACCCTGATATATTTGAGGCAATCCTTCACAAAGGGAAATCAATATAACCTTACGTTTTCACCTCCATGGGTGTCTTAAGAGAAATACATTACCTCCATGGGCACACATGTTCAGACAAAACATAATCATAACCATATTTGCATAATTAGTATAAACCATTTGGGCATACCATACAGAGTGTATGCCTGCCTTGTGCCCAGGATACAGAAGAAGAAGAAGATGAATGAATGTATGATGAATATATGAATCAATTTGGATGAATGAATATATAAATGAATTTGTATGTTGTCTGATCTTTTGTGGTTGACTGTGGTTGAACCAGGCTGAAGTTCACACTCTAAATCTCACAGAGGAATGAAGCTGCTTGATAATGTGCTAGGAGCCAGAATGCTGGTTTGCCACAGGCAGGTACGTATGTGTGGCTGGGCTATTGACGGGTGTTGGATTTTAATCTCTCTGACATATATGGCCTTTATAGAAGTAAGTTATGCTGCACAATGTGCAAGGGAGCTGCATGCCACTGTGGCTCTGTAGCAACATGCTGGATGATAATCAATCACAATGAAAGGGCTCAAATTCCATTTGTTGTCTTGTTGTCTTCAATAACACAAGTCAAAAAGAGTTTTTTTTAGTGGTTGGCATTGCAAGGTGCACTCTTTTTAAGTGATGGACAGTGGGGTTAGGACCTATTTAAAAATGCAGACTCTTATGCTTATTATACTGAAAGTACATGTTGGATTCATTGGCTCTGCATATAGGTGTACATCCAACCATTATTGGATTTCTAGCTCACTGTTGGATTTAAGAACATCTAGCCTAGTCCAGTGCCTCTTCAACCCATGAATACCTTGGTAATTAGCCAATCAGGTAACATGAGGTATATTAAACTCAGCAGTGCTGAACCATGACTGCAGCATGACACCCCTGGCTTAGTCTCTTTCATAGGCTTCAGCATGAAGGTGTGTAGAATGAAAGCAGAGCGAGCAGTCCTGAATAAGTAAAACTTCATTCCCCAACCTCGCTCTATTATTAATACACACCCTTCTCATCTGTGATTAAATTCTTTTGTGTGCATTTTTTTTTTTTATAAATACTCCAGCATCGTCCATGCCCTTGACATGTTACTGAAGGCAGAAGGGTCAGGTGAATGTGTCCATGGGCAGGTTTATATTTGTAAGACAGAAAAAGAGACTTATAATGTAAAGAATTTTATTATTAGCCCTAACCCTAACACTATTAAAAATATTTAAATCATATTAAATATTCACTAATGAGCTGTTTGAATAGCTAGTTGATTGCCTAGTTAGCACAGTTGATTGGCTAGTCTTTGTCTATAGTGTTTAATCAGTATAGTGTCAGTCTACCTTAAGGTGTGAATTGTGGGCAGGGCTAAGTGATATATATTGAAGGTGTTCCGTTTGTTTGTAGAACTCTCTTTGAATAACTGGTTCTTTGAAAACTGACTCTTTCCCCTAGGAAATTAACCCTACTATGCTTTATGTTTAGTCATGTGCTTCACTCATATTGCTGTTGTCACCCCTCACAGGCCCAGGTGCTTTCACCCACAAAGCAGAGGACGCTCTTCCAGCAATCTCATCTACTCTCCTCTGTTGTCTCAATCTCAAACAATGGTGGTAGGTGGGCTCTGGAATTGCCAGTCTGCTGTGAAGAAAGCAGATTTCATCCCAGCTTTATCCATCCACTACTGTTTGGATTTCCTGGCATTCACTGAGACCTGGATTTCACCACAGAATTCTGCCACACCTGCTGCTTTAGCCTCTGCCTATGCCTTCTCTCATACACCACGAGAAACGGGCAGAGGTAGTGGCACATGTCTTTTGTTGTCTCGGAGATGGTGTTTCACACCTCTCCCTATGTCTCATTTAACCATCTCTTCCTTTGAATTTCACGCAGTTTCAGTTACCTCTCCAATCAACCTCTTTATTGTTGTCATTTATTGTCCTCCTGGTCCACTGGGTAACTTCCTGGATGAGATGGATATGCTACTTAGTTCCATCCCTACCAGTGACACTCCTCTGATTGTCCTTGGTGACTTCAACCTTCCATCTGAGAAACTTCACTCATCCTGCCTTATGCCTCTTATTGACTCCTTCACACTGACCTTCAACAGTTCTCCTCCCACTCACAAAGGAGGAAATGTCTTGGATCTCATCCTCACTCGTCCTTTACAGCCACGAACATGACCATCACCCTACTTCACATCTCTGATCATCACCTGGTATCGTTCAGTCTTTTTCTTCCTATTTCTTCCAAATTTCGCTACCAACACCTTTCTGTAACCCGTCAGAACCTCCACTCTGTCCCTCCTTCATCTGTAGCTACTTGCACCCTTTCATCTCTCCCTGACCCTGATTCCTTTTCTTCTCTACCCTTAGACTCAGCCACTGACACTTTCCTATCCTCTCTCTCCTCAACCATGGATCATCTCTGTCCTCTGTTTACCAAATCTAGGAAGACTTCTTGCCCTGCTTCTTGGCTGTCGGACGTGTTGCGCAGCTGTAGAAGAGAACTGAGATCAGCAGAGAGAAGGTGGAGGAAAACGCATCTTGACTCAGATCTTGCCTCTTACCGCGCTCTCTTGTCTCAGTTCTCATTGGATGTGACTTCTGCCAAGATGGCCTTCTACAAGGAAAAGCTTGAAGCTTCTGCCAAAGATCCTCACAAGCTCCACAACACCTTCTCATCACTTATCAACCCTCCGGCTTCACCTGCTTCTTCCTCACTGTCTGCACATGACTTTGCCTCCTTCTATGATGAGAAGATTAAGGAAATCTACAAGACCTTCACCTCTACTCAGACTAATTCTATTCTCACACAGGTCTCACCTCCTTCTCTGTCACATTTCTATGTCTCTCCTCCTTCTCTGCCACATTTTTCTACCCTAGCAACACAGGAGATTCAAGAAGTCATCCTGTCCTGCAACCCTACCACCTGCCCACTGGATCCAGTTCCTTCCACATTGCTCCAGACCATCCTGCCAGACCTTCTGCCCTTCATCTCTACAATCATCAACGGTTCCCTGTCATCTGGCCAAGTTCCAGCTTCCTTCAAGAAAGCATGGGTTACTCCCATCCTGAAGAAGCCTACACTGGATCCCTCTGACATCAGCAACTACAGACCGGTATCACTTCTCTCTTTCCTTTCTAAAATACTTGAACGCTCCGTATATAATCAACTGTCTCTTTATCTCTCACAGAACCACCTTCAAGATCCATACCAGTCTGGCTTTAAAGCAGCACACTCCACAGAAACTGCCCTCTTGGCCGTCACTGAAAAACTTCATGCTGCCAGATCAGCCAAACTGTCCTCTGTCTTCATCCTGCTTGACCTGTCTGCTGCATTTGACACAGTCAACCACAAGATTCTCCTGACTACCCTCAAGAGTCTTGGAATTTGCGGAGCAGCATGGCAATGGTTTGTTTCATACTTGGAAGGTCGTTCGTATCAGGTATCATGGGGGGATCAACATCTGCACCTCGCAGACTCTCTACTGGTATCCCACAAGGCTCAGTACTTGGTCCTCTCCTCTTTTCCCTCTATACCCACTCTCTAGGCAAAGTCATCTCCTCACATGGTTTCACTTACCATTGCTATGCTGATGATACTCAACTTATCTTTTCCTTCCCTCCTTCAGACACCACTGCTTCTGCCTGGATCACAGCATGTCTGAAGGACATTTCATCATGGATGGCAGCTCATCAGCTGAAACTCAACCCCAGCAAAACTGAACTGCTCTTCATCCGAGGAGATTCGTCCCCATGCCAGGATCTCATGATCTCCCTGGACAACTCCATGATCTCTCCTTCAACTACTGCTCGTAACCTTGGGGTAATCGTGGACAATCAACTGTCCTTTTCATCACATATTACTAATCTAACACAGTCCTGTCGGTTTATCCTTTACAACATTAGAAGGATTCGTCCATTTCTAACAACACAGGCCACTCAGTTGTTTGTGCAGTCTCTTGTCATTTCCAGACTAGACTACTGCAACTCGCTCCTGGAAGGTCTACCTTTGAGTGCCACCAGTCCTCTACAGATGATCCAGAATGCAGCTGCACAACTTGTTTTCAACCTCCCTAAGTTCTCTCACATGACCCCGTTGCTGCGCTCCCTTCACTGGCTTCCAGTAGCTGCATGCATCAGATTCAAAACATTGATGCTTGCCTACAAAGCCAAAAGTGGAATAGCACCCTCTTATCTTAGAGCTCTCATCACCCCACACACCGCACTACGCTCCCTCAGGTCAACAAGCACTGCTCGACTGGTCCCACCCTCTCTCAGGATGCAAGGTAGATCTGCCTCAAGACTTTTCTCTGTTCTGGCACCAAGGTGGTGGAGTCGCTGAGTCGCTGGCTATCTTCAAGAAACGCCTAAAGACATATCTCTTTCTTAAATACTTACCCCTTGATAATTAGTGTTTTCTTCTTCAAAAAAAAAAAAAAACCTCCTAACAGTTACTCTCTTTTCAACAGGTTTGTGAAGTATTCATTAATGGAGAATTTAAAGCACTCTTGTACATCGCTCTGGATAAGGGCGTCTGCTAAATGGTATAAATGTAAATGTAAATGTAAATGAATAAGCAAACCGAATACTTGACTGGTCATTAATTAACTTTAAATGACATAATATATAACTAAACTTTAACTAACTTTAAAACTTTAATATAAATGAGACTCCTGGTTACTCTATGCTACTATATAGACACGTAGTCTTTTAAAATGTGTTTGAATGTCAGTGCATGTTGTGCTGTTGTGAGTAACAATAAAGGGCCAGTAAGAATGCTTACATGATGAATGTTCTTGCATAGGAACAGAAAGAGAATGTCTGCTAAGAGATCTGCTGAGACATTTGCTGATAGGTGTGTGAATCTCTGGCCTGACAACAAATCAATTTGATTCCTGATTCATTGGCTTTTGATTTTGTTCAAAATTGATTAATTGTAAATAATATAAATTATAAACAATCTGATTTGATTCATCTAGAATGTATCTTTCATGTTATTAAAGATTTATTTGTATACAAAGTTACAAGTTCACAAAGCTGCTTTACAGAGATCAGGATCCAGAAGACACTGGCAAGGGTCAAAACCCTTTTTTTCAAGAAAATAAAACTGATACTTCCAAAGCACTGCTTACTTAAGTCACATTTCTCTATATAAAACCATGACTATGCAACCAGGCCTGAAACAATGGCACAAATAAATCTGATCAGCTGTTCTCCTGGGTGTCTTCACATTCCACCTAGAAGGTGTTGGAGTATAGGATCTCTTTTGCCCCTCCTGATCTTTTTGTGTGCCTCTCTGCTAGGCTGCCTCAACAGTTTGGGAGCACTTTTGGCTCATTATTCATGCTCTCTGGATTAGATGCCCACTGTCTATCTCTCCCACCTGCTTGCCACACGTCACTGTTCAAAAGCCAATGGAGCACTGGCACCAAGCACATGAGGTGCCCTGATTGGACACCTACAGCTCCAGAAGTGGGCAGAGAGAATGCTATCAAGCAGGGAACATCTGTGAGAGCTGGGCCATGTGGACCCGGAACAGCAGCTGCCTGAGGCCACAGTCACTGCGCTGGCCCACAGTGCACTGCAGTGGGAGAAGCCAGACCACCAGGACCTGAGTACTGAAATGGAAGGAAATTAACTGAGGCAAGGATAGACAGAGAAAAGGAAGAGAAAAGAGGACTTTACTCACTAGCTTTATACCCACACACACACACTTTACCCTTTTACTGTCATCAGGTAATGGTCTTAAAACATACTGTTCTGCACTGAACTGGGACTTCAGTTGGGAAGGATACAGAGATGTGTTCACTGAGTATAAGGAGACAGTTTCACCTTTATACTTAATAAAGTATAATCACTATATTTTCAAAGATGTTTCTGGTCATATACATGTAATGTATTCCTTTTTTTTTTTCTTTTTCATTCATTTATCTTCTACTTTATACTGGTCAGGGTTGCGGTCAGGGATCCGGAGCCAATTCCAGCAACACAGGGAGCAAGGTGGGAGAATTCACCATGGATGGGACTATTTTCATGTTTTATTATCTTTTTTCTAGTTGTGAAAACACACACTGTCATGTGAGTATGCTACACACAATCTTGTTAGTCTCCCTTGTGAATAATATTGCTGTATTTTCAGCATAAACTGAATAAATCCCATAAAGGTCAAGGTGCACCTACTACCATTTCAATAAATTATTCCACATCTGCTCCTCTTTTCACAGCTCTTTTGGGGGCATGAGACATGGTGACATGTGGAAAGTGTACAAACTTGGAAACACAAACAGAGAAAAACGTACATTTAGTGTTTGTCAGTGATATCCCCACTGTGCCTGCATGACATGTGAATGTGACTGGCCTTCAGTGCCTGATAGCAAACCTGTGTGTGTGTGTGTGTGTGTGTGTGTGTGTGTGTGTGTGTGTGTGTGTGTGTGTGTGTGTGTGTGTGTGTGTGTGTGTGTGTGTGTGTGTGTGTGTGTGTGTGTGCGTGATGCAGCTGTTCCCGTTGTTGGCTCTGTGAAAGCATGCCAGTTTGGACTCAGGTGCATAAGTGTTCCAGTGTTTGAGTCTGTATTTCTTTCTCTTTCCCACCATCTTCAATCTCTGTCTGTTTATCAACCCATATTCCTGCTTACTCCTTTGAGTTTCAATTGTTTATCCATACAACACAAGGGCACACATGTTTGAGCAGATTGCTGTAAATGTTGATTGTATAGCAGAGATGGAGTGTTAGAAGACTTTTAGAGTGAAGAATGAAAATATTTTACCATCTTACATCAATTTATCCACAATTAAGTACAATTAATATGAGCATGGCATGAATGTAGGTATTATTAGCTTAGGCTAATAGAAAGTGATTAATTTCTTCGGTGCTCATTTCCTTTCCTTGTCACACTCTTATATTTCATTGGGTTTAATTATTCTCTCTCTGACTAAACTTATACAAATGCAATGCAGGCCAGGAAGATGAGCAAACCTCATTTTTGGTGGGGGGGTTGGGGTTTTATAAATTGAAATCAATCAGGAAGAGGAAGCATCTTAATATATGTTGCAATCTGTGACATTAGAAAAGTCTTAGAAAAGTATCTAATGGCTTTGGATAAATGGTCATACTCTGGGCAATGTAGTTTATTTGACAAGAGAGAAGGGAAATAAGGAGCAAGAAAAAAAAAATTTTTTGGCGGATTGTATTATTGGAAGTTTTGAGCAGTTTTGAGCCTTTCCAGCATGTATTAAGATTATAATATGTTTAGGTGTGTTCTGTATAATAAACTGCCTCTCTTTCTCTGTTTTTCTTTCTCTTTACCTGCACAGGAGTAGGACAGCCTTGGCATTCCAGGCAGCTTTTTGTGTGTTTTGCATATTGGGAGGCCTTCATTACATTGGATTGACAATAACTTGCTCCAAGGCCACTAGTTCCCTTCTAGAGTGCCCTCCACTACTATTGGCACCCTTGGTTAATATGAGCAAAGAAGGCTGTGAAAATTTGTCTTAATTGTTTACCTTTTAATATTTTGTTTAAAAAAATCACAAAAATACTCTGCTCTCATGGAGATCAAACAATTGCAAACAAAGCACATTTTTCTCCAAAAAAATAATCTTTGTTAAATATAGGTGTGCAACAATTATTGGCACCCTTTTAGTCAATACTTTGTGCTACCCCCCTTTGTCAGGATAAAAGCTCTGAGTCTTATCCTATAATGCCTTATGAGGTTGGAGAATACATGACAAGGGATCTGAGACCATTCCTCCATACAGAATCTCTCCAGATCCTTCCAGTTTTTAGGTCCACGCTGGTGGATCTCCTCTTCAGTTCACCCCAAAGGTTTTCTGTGGGGTTCAAGTTGAATTTGCTTTTGATTTGTGTAATTGCGCTCTCTCTCTCTCTCTCACTTGCTCTCGCTCGCTCTCGCTCTCTCTCTCTTTCTCTCATATATACAGTATATATAATGTATATAAGTTTTAGGCACCATATTTTTTTAGTACAAACTTTGTTATAGATTTTATTTTATGACTTCTACATTATCGGGTCAGTACAAAAAACATTTTAGATTCCCAAACATTAGTTTTCCAGCACAAAATTAAATTCTTCACAAAAGAAAAATGTTTGTATGTTATTAAAGAAAGCAGCATATTATGTAAGACAAAAAACACAATGAAGGCTGCTGGGTTTTGCTGCAAAAATAAGAAGCAAGTGCGAAAGTCAAAGTCTCCAGAAGAACTGTGGCTGGTTCTGCAAGATGCTCAGTAAACCTTACCAGCTAATTTCCTTATAAAACTGCACAAATTGTACCGGAGACTACTATTTTTATTTTTATTTTTATTTTTTTGTCACACCAAATATTGACTTTGTTTCATTTAATACTGTTTACTGCTCTTTATGGTATTTTTTTAATGTAGAAACATATAATTTCATTATTTTGAAGGCATCTTTGCTCTACAGCATTTCTTTGAATGTGCCTAAAACTTTTGTTTTATGGGATTAGATGTAATGCATTGCATTTCATAGCAAAATAATGCTTTTAATCAGAAGACAGAGGGCTTCAGTGTGCTGTGAATATTGTGAAACCCAAGAGACAAAATGAATAGAAGCTTGACTTGACAATCCAATCTAATCAAGACTTCCCAATAAGCGTACAACTAATTAACAAGAAGTTTATTTGGTCTGGTTAATGAATCAGCTTTAATGGATCTGAACACAAATGAATTGGGCCACTCACTATTTCCAAAAGTATTGAAGTGTTAAGATCATTTTAACTAATAAAATTATGTCAACTTGAGTGATACTGGTCTCCCTTCATGTTTTTAATTTTGAGATATTAATGTCTAATTTAATTGTCTGTTTAATGTGATACAGTATGTACACTATCATTCAGTCTAATAACTGGACAGTTGAAGATCTCCTTAGCTCTAAGTATTTTATAAACATGGACATCTGCATTGTGTATGTTTTATTTCTGCTCTGAGGGTGGAGTGAAGAGAGCTGGTGCTGTTGTAAAGGGAGTGGAAGAAACTGAAGGCCTAGTGTGATAGATACAGAGAGGGAGAGAAAAAAAATCAAGCCTTTATCCTATGAGATGCAGCTCATCTCTGTTCCTGTCTGTCTGATGCTGAAGGCAGCAGAGACTGGTTTTACCTGCAACCCCTGAGGCAGCAGACACACACAACATACAGGCATACAAGAAAAAAGATTGGTTTATTTCTGAGTCATTTTTTCATTCTGCCTTCTCTCAAAACATAAGGACACACACATGCACACACAAACATCACCTCATGCAGGAAGCACACAATGCAGAAAATCACAATTATTTGAAAGTCACAAGTAGTATGTTGTGAATGTCTACGTTTAAGATTATATTCATGCCCGAACAAAGGAAATGACCACAAAAGTATTGCAGAAAAAGGAGGAGATGGGCTATGTTCTGTTTATCATCCATGGGGTGAAAAAATGTGATGTCAAAAAGGCAAATCTGTATTTATGGCATAGACAGATATCCTCCAGTTGACAGGTATACAGTCATTATCTAGCTGTCACAAGTCGCCCCAGGGCCAGCGCTCAGCGGCAGAACCGTAGTTCCCAGCTATCACACAGAGCCTATTAGCTTACCTGCCTCTCCCTCAAATGTCGGCCTCCATCTCAAGGTGCCAGCAGGACAAAACAAGGAGTCATATTTATGAAAAAGCCAGTTGAACTGTGTTGGGCTCAGCTGATACCACTGCAAAAGGGGAATTTTGCAGGTGATGGATATGACAATCCATCTAGTGGAGAAACCTAAAGCTTTCAGTGCTTGGAGATAAGCAAAAATGTCCAACCTGTTGTTACAAGCCAATTAGGAGTAACTAGAGCTGTTACACAAGGAGAGACAAAGGGTGGATTTGGTTTCACAATAAGTCCACCTTTACGGGAGGGTCTTGAGAGTAGCATGGTATTGAAAAAGGTGTGTGTGTATGTGTGTGTGTGTGTGTGTGTGTGTGTGTGTGTGTGTGTGTGTGTGTGTGTGTGTGTGAGTGTTGGAGGGGGTGGATGTTCAGGTGTTTGAATATCAGTGAATGCAATAAAATAGACAGGTAGAGCGAGAGAGAGAGAGAGACACTCAGTATTACTGTAAGGCAGAGAGAGTGTGTAACTAGTGGCTTTGTGGTGTGTCAGATTTCAAAATGAATAGCGCAGGTCCTACACCTGGACCTGCTTTTCTCTGGAAAACATTAAGCAGTGCTTTTAGTGCAGTGAAATATTTTCAAGGAATTACCTAGAGGTGGAAAAAAGACCTTAATATACAATTCTTCACTCTATTCACCATACCTGAGCAACATGTTCAGCTGCATAACTAATGACTGTGATCCACCCATGCATTTCTGGGTGTGTCCTATCCTCTGACCTTTAACCTTGTGACACTGACACAGAGAAACCACTGGTGTGCAGGTCAATAAGGAGGAGTCCATTGATACAATATGGTATCAATTACATTCGTCTCTGTCAGTTAGACTGGGCCAGAAGAACTGCTCCTGATTCTGTTACCAAAGACATAAAGATTAACTTGGCTCCAAAAATCACTCCTGCTCCTAAAATGAATGGTGGGAGACATAAGGGTAAGAATAAAAAGAGTAAGAATAAACCTGATGGAAATAGAAGAAAAATGGAAAGACTATATAAAAGATACCAGGGAACAGATCAAGTGGAGGGAATACAATATGGCACATATGTGTTTCAGAGTTAGAAAAAGGTGAAAAGGGATCCAAAACCATAAACATACTCTATATTTTTGCCATTTATAAACCATTTCAGATGCTTCGATTTTGATGAATACAGTAGATTGGGTAGATTTACGACTGTTCCCTGGCTGGGATAGTCCTGTATCGTTTATATTCTGGTACTTTTACCCCTAACATCTCACCTTCCTCGCACCTTCTTTCAGTAGCAGAGCAGAATCAATACAATCTCACAGCCCTGAATTTATTTCTTCACCATGACCATTGATCTCGATCTGACACTGAAAGTTTCTGTCTGAAAAGAATAGTTATAGCCCTTTATCTTTCTTTCTCTGTAGTGGAGAGATCAGTGCTGAATGCAGAATAATGTAGGTGTGTGCCCGGAAAAGACTTCTGATAACTCAGCATGGTTTTATAGGTTATGTATCATGGTGGTGTTTGAGGGGGAGGTGATTTGTACGTGAGAGAGAGAAAAAGGGGGGGGGGGGGGGGGGGGGGGGGGGGGGTTGGCTGGTTCTATTCTCAACATCTCTTTTATTTACCGAAACAGATTGGCACCTACCTTTTGATTCTATACTGACTTTATTATGTAATTCTTACTGTTATTTAAATGTGACCGTGGAAATGTACAACTTCAGCACACATTCTACAGTCTTGGGCTAAGTAATAAAGATAAACTGCTTTTAGACATTGGATTGCAATTTCTTCCTATATCGTTTAACAACACTAAACATGCACAGTTGTGCCCTGAAGATGTGAAGAATGTTTGGGGCAGGATAGACATATTGAAAGCTACAGCAAAATCACCTTATAAGCATGCTGCTGCCTAGTTATTTAACTGAGAAGAAGAAGAAAAAGAAGTAGAAGCCTTTATTTGTCACATATACATTCAAGCACAGTGAAATTCTTTTCTTCGCATATCCCAGGAAGTTGGGGTCAGAGCACAGGGTCTGCCATGGTACAGTGCCCCTGGAGCAGAGAGGGTTAAGGGCCTTGCTCAAGAGCCCAACAGTGGCAGCTTGGATGTGCTGGGGCTTGAACCCCGACCTTCTGATCAGTAACCCAGAGCCTTAATTCATAGTATTTTTTATTTATAGTATTTATAATGTTAGACTCATTTTAGCATATAAAAATATGGTGTTAACCTGCCTGAGTGACATAACAGAAAACTGCTCACCCTTCTGTTGGGAGATCATACCTTTGAATATCAACAGTGTCACAGCCATCAGTGACCATATGTCCAAGCTTCATTTGTTGTGCTCTTTTGGAAGGGAGGGATGGAATTACTGCCTCTCCTTTCAATCAGAGTGACACTAGCCAATCAAAAGCATGTGTGGGCTCATATATGTGAAAGAGGGCAGTTATTGTTTTCCTATGAGTTCAGTTGTAAGTCTGACAGTCTTACTAATTGCTTATGCTGCCTTATTTGTGAGTTTTGTTCTTTGGAGATAGAAATGTGTACAGTGGAAGTGACTTCAAAAGAAAATGATAATAATGTATGTAACCGTGGTTCTATGAACAACAGATAATCACCAGGGGTGGAGAGAATCATCTGGATATCTTTCTATGTGTGCACGCATGTCTTGAACAAAGTGACAAAGTTACAGTATGATGTATTATACACTATATGGCCAAATGCATGTGGACACCTGATGATCACACCCATATGTGCCCATTCCAACACCATGGGCATTAACACAGAGTTGGTCCCCCCGTTTCTGTTATAATAATCTCCACTCTTCTGTGAAGGCTTTCCACTAGATTTTGGAAAGTGGCTGGGGGGATTTTTACTCATTTAGCAAGAGCATTAGTGATGTCAGACACTGATGTTGGGCTAGGAGGCCTGGCGCACAGTCAGTATTCCAATTCATCCCAAATGTGATCAGTGTGGTTGAGGTCTGTGCAGGACACTCATGTTCTTGCACACCAGCCTTGGCACACCATGTCTTTATGGACCTCAATTTGTGCACAGGAACACTGTCATGCTAGAACAGCTGTGGGCCTCTTAGTTTCAGTGACAGAAATCTTAATCCTGCAGCACACAAAGACATTCTATACAACTGTGCACTTACAACATTGTGGTAACAGTTTGGGGAAGGTGTCCACATACTTTTGGCCATATAGTGTGTTATATAAATAGCACTGTCATACATTCATCATTCCCTGAAACCTTCTCACTGAATTCCCGCCAGATTGGGTCTGGTTCCAAATGAGTAGGGAAACAGTTATGCAGTTTTCATAGAACCACAGTTACATATGTAACTAGGATTTTATTTCATGTTTATTGGATAGCCTATGCCACAATTTCATGAGGAGCTGATCCATTTTAGGACTCACTCCACTGGGAATGGTGACTTTACCCCGGTCCTGGAGAAGGTGCACAGTAATGTCCAAGTGGCAGCCGTGCATACTTCCTGGAGGGCCATAACTCTATGTAAGTAATGCCCATGACGAGGTGGCACTCCTTGTAGAGCAGCATGCCGCAGTAAGGGCCAGGCACCTGGCCCATCTTTACTAGGTATAACAAGGAACCCTCAGCATGTTCCCCTTCATGGAACGCTGCAAGGTCACTCAACTGATTAACAAAGAATGTGATATGACTGTGGGCAGGAACACTGGGTTCAACCACAAGGTCACTTTAGAAAGTTGTTTAGGTTGTGGTACTAGAGTCAGATTTGACTCCGAATCAGGATCTAAATCTGTGAGCTAGACACAGTGTGTTGGATCGGCATTGACTGAACAGTCAGTGCAAGAAAAATTTGATTTTGAGATTGAGGCTTTCAAATAGTAATTCCCATGGACACACATAGTGTTTTTCCTTGGCTTGGAGAATTGAGGTGAAACACTAGAGCACAGGGCGAAGGCACAAACCTTATAGACACTATCCTGTGTTCAGGATCAAACCAGGGACTCTCAGACTGTAAAGGGGCAATGCTACCTGCTGCACCACTGTACTGTACTTTGCCAGATGGTTGTTTATTATATACTGTAGGTATAAACATATTTTTATATAATGAATAAAGATCCTCAGAAAGTTTTCACTCCAAAGTGTGCTCTCTCTCTCTGTTTGAGAGGTTTAACATTTTTGTTTCGATAACCTGAACTTTAATTAATTTGTTTATTAATTTTCATGTTTTGTTTTGTTTTATTCAAATACTAACCATAGTAGGAAAACCGGTCAGTGTTAACACGCAATAACGGTCTAGAATAGTAGTATGCGGCTTGAAACGCTAGATTGTTTAGCAGAGGTAGATGGATGGGGTAATTTGTCAGTTTCAATTGTCGCTAGTGCTGCGTTTGGGGGGCTTCACCGGGGGGTGGGAGGATTCGCGAAAAACGCATGTACACTCTTCATTTAAATGTCGCTTGACTGAATGCGACTCCCAGTAACATTTCAAAATACAAAACCGATTTTCATAGTTAGAGAAATATTTCTAATATATATTTGTAAAATAACTGAAAAAAACAAGATTATGAATTTGTATCACAGAACCCCTAATCTAGTGAATAACGAATATGCTTGTCTTTTTTTCCCCTTAAATCGACTCCTGGTTCCAGCCCTGTGCAATTCTATTCATGTGTACATATGTATACACATAACGTCTGATTTACGATGCTGATGAAGATGCAATATTTTAAGATTTAAATAATTGTTTGATTAAATACGGGAGTGACCAGTAAAGATAGAACGTCTGGTCACAAAGAATTTTTGAAGCAAAGTGTCCAATAGTGGGTCCCTTAAACAATGGCCCATTTTTAAGCCCTGCGAAATAAATGCTTTTTATCATTTACGTTTTAAATGAACCTAGAAACGGCTGCCGTGGCCGTTCCCCCTTCGAAGTGCCCTGTATAGGATTCATCACTTCAGAATGCACCGCACCGCTGGGCTCATGTGGTATCTGGAGGCGCGCGCTCCGTGAGAACGCCCCCGCGCGCGTATCACAGCTGCGGAGTTTCCCAGGCTGCGCGCGGCAAGAGCATGCGCTCAACCAAATCAATCACGTGCGAAACGCGCTGTCATTATGAGCGCGCGGCATCCTCGCGGTGCTTCAGTTCATACTTGTGCGGGCTGGCACGAGGTACTGAGCTGGCAGTCGGGACGTCGTCTAATTTTTTATTAACGCCTCTGTGGGTCTGATCCGGTAAGGACGACCCAGAAGTGCGCGCCATGTTTTAATAGGCTGCCGCCTCACGCGTATTAGCAAAAGAAAGTGAGACAGTCTCAGTCTCTCTTTCTCTTTCTCTCTCTCTCTCTCTCTCTCTCTCTCTCTCTCTCACACACACACACACACACACACACACACACACACACACACACACACAGCTAGAGAGGGAGAGAGAGAGTCAGACTGGCACCTGTTAACTGCGCCAAGTAATATGCTTCGTTAAAATTTTAATCACCTGCATGTGCGAAGCAACTGCAATGCAATCATGCCTTAATTAGCACAGCAATTAACACGGCGCTCTCCTTACACTCACACATCCGTGCCGGTGTGACTGACTTCCTCATTACCTTTTGTCCTTGGATTGCTGCTCTTATTTATTTACAAACATTAGTTTTCTTTGAGTTTTTTTGAGAAGTCGCTCCGGCTTTATTTAAAAAAAAAAAAAAAAAAAAAAAAAAGGCATTTTAGCCAAATAACAAGATCGTCAAATTACTAAGAGATCAAGGACATTTGATGTTATTACTATTTTTGTAGATCAAATTACTTAGGGGTTAAACCCAAGTAAATAATATAAGCAGAACACTGCAATTGGCACGTGTAATTATGGCTGATTGAGCTATTGGGAATACTTAGATTTTCACTGACACACATGCCAATTGATCACTGACCCTCAAGCCACTGAGTAATTTTTTCTAATGGACATGTCATAAAATGCATGTTTAGTAGCAGCTGAAACAACAACTCGCTCCACTAAAACACATAAAGTTAGTTTCAATGCCATGACAGCCATCACAGCTTGTGCTAACACTGTGGCCAAGTGGAAAGGTCACTGATGAGTATTGATCAGGCAAGAAAACCCTCACACAGGCCTAAGTATATAGTGTTGCATGACTGTGTGTGTGTGAGAGAGAGAGCCTGTTTTATGTGTCTGTAACATTCACATGTGACAAACTATTAAATATAGTCACAAGTCACATAAGTTGTCGTTTTTTTGTCTTTGCATGCATCATTCCATATTTTGGGAGGCAGTAGCTACAAAAATATCTCACCCCATTTCTTCTTGCATTCCATAGAATGTGGCATCCTCAGTGTCAAAGACAAAAGTGATGCTAGTGGTATTTTGGGGGATTTTGCATGGCTGAATGTGCTGATTGGGCGCCATGGCACTAATTTGATTTAGCCAGAAACAGTTTAAGGAAAGGCCAATGACACCACTTTCATTCAGTGTGCATACTTCATTGCATGCATCATGGTCCCCAACTCTGGCCTAACAGATGACTTATTGTAACTGCATACTCAGACAAACTATTACCACGCATACAGACACATGCTCCAGTTCCCTGATC
Organism: Cranoglanis bouderius; assembly: GCA_023630585.1. Taxonomy (NCBI): domain Eukaryota; kingdom Metazoa; phylum Chordata; class Actinopteri; order Siluriformes; family Cranoglanididae; genus Cranoglanis; species Cranoglanis bouderius. The sequence continues at coordinate 18,704,711 of CM042539.1, forward strand.
TATAATTAGCATGATGGAGGTTGTGTGCACATGTATCTGGATGGGGAGCTGAGTGTGTTGTGGACATTTCGAGTGTGGACTCAGTACTGAGTCTGCATTGTTGCTGGCATTATGTTTTGAGCACTGGCATGCTACACTTGGATGAGGATTTAATTTTGATGAAGAAGGTCTCCCATTTGTAGACAAAACAGCTACATCAGATGAAACAATGCCACAAAGATGTGTTGCATTAAATATGCAGGGTTTTAGAGCCCTAATTTTGCATTAATACTTAGTCGCATTATCTGAGACAGGCTCAGTTCCACCAGTTGTGCAATTCTGACCTGCAGTTGCTCAGTGTAGTAATATTACATCCACAGACTTTGGCCATGTTTCCCACATACAGTGGCTGATACTGGATCTTCTGCTTTTGTGTGGTCCAGTAGAAGGACATTCTGGCATTTTGAGGGTGACAGAGAGAGGCAGGCCGGTATAGCCCTGAGGCCTAGCTTTTTTTCTTCTCCTCTTTCTTTCCCTTGCTTTTTTGGCTCATCTGAGGCTCACGCAGTGTTGTCTGAGTAGACACAGTGGCAGAACACTGTGGGACTTTCCCTCTGATTTCATTAGAAGGACGTCTGTGAATCATCATGAATGAGGATATGCTTCATTGTGTATTTGCGTGAGAGAAAATGCATTATTAAAGCTCCCATATGGCAATGGCTGTACGTGCCCCAGCTTCCCACAAAAAGAGAGAAGCAAAGGAGAGTGTGTGTAAGCACGTGTCGTGTCTGTTTGTGTGTGTGTGTGTGTGTGTGTGTGTGTGTGTGTGTGTGTGTGTGTGTGTGTGTGTGTGTGTGTGTGTGTGTGAGATTCAGCCAACAGCCAGCGGCAGCAGGCGGTGGAGGGTAAACACAGCACCTCTGTCACTGTGAGTACCCACAGAGCAGCATTCTGCATGTAGGAGGTTTTGGCTCAGGAAGAAGTTTTGGAGGGATAGAGAGAGTCTGCAGCAAGAGATGAATGAGGGAAGAGTGTGTGTGTGTGTGTGTGTGTGTGTGTGTGTGTGTGTGTGTGTGTGTGTGTGACTGTGTGCGTGATTATATACGCTGTGATTGTGTCTGAGGAGAATGTAGGCCATTAGCATTAACACACAAAGCATATTACTTTGTGTAACAGGTGCCTGTATGACACACACACACACACACACACACACACACACACACACAACTCTCAGACACAGACACAAACATTAGTGTCACATATTAAACTACATTCTAGAAGCTATCCCTAATTTGTTTAGATTTTTCTAAGCTGTTTTTATTATTAACATAGCCAAACAGTCATATGACACTCTTGCTCCAACCAATAAAAACAACTTATTTTAAGGTCCCACATCATTTCTAACTGGGCTTTATTTTCTTCCTTTGATATACAGTCGATTTTTAATGACAATATCATTTTACCCACTGTCACATTTAGAGCAGTTTTCTCATGGGAACCTGTTTTTTTTTTTTTTTCTTTCATAATTTGGAGCAAATTTTCTCAGGGGAAATTATTCCTGTTTTTTCCCCTCTTAGAGTAGATGTGTCTGTCATTACTAAGTTTACTAACATCACAGGGCAAAGTGGGCTTCACACACTGGCTGTGTAAGTACACTATATGGCCAACATCAGTGGCTGACCTCACTAATTCACTAATTCTCTTGTGGTTGAATGAGCAAATCCCCACAGCCACACTCCAAAATCTAATGGAAAGTCTTCCCAGAAGAATGAGGGTTGTTATAGCGGGGACTAAATCTGAAATGGGATGTTCAACAAAGCACACATGGATGTGATGGTCCGGTGTTCACAAACTTTTGGCAGGGAGAGCAATACGGTGAGAGCAATTTGATGAAATATCTGAATTAGCTCCCACTAAAGATTCACAAGTTGATTTTCTTTGACACAAGGTAAAAAGCAGGCATACAGCTGATTTTATGATACAGTGTGCAGGAAGCTGCTACTAGGAGCATTCATCCACACTTGGATGAGGATTTAATTTTGATGAAGAAAGTCTCTGATTTGTAGACAAAACAGCTGCATCAGATGTAATGATGCCACAAAAATGTGTTTTAGAGCCGTAATTTTGCATTAATACTTGGCAATACAAGTGTGCCAATACTTTACTCTTGGTAAAATGGAGTGAATGTCAATGCAAACTCTGTCAGATGACTATTCAAAATTTAACAAAAATACAGGGTCCATGTGGGTTTTTTTTTTTTTGTGACTGAATCTTAAATGCCATTCTATCATGTATATATTGTAGTCTATTGTGGTTAGCATGTTTGCCTCACACCTCCAGGGTTGGGGGTTTTATTCCTGCCTCCACCCTGTGTGCATGGAGTTTTGCTTGTTCTCCCTGTTCTTCGGGAGTTTCCTCCAGGTACTCCGGTTTCCTCCCCCAGTCCAAAGACATGCATTGTAAGCTGAATGACATCTCTAAATTGTCCATGGTGTGTGCCCTGAGATGGGTTGGCACCCATCCAGGGTGTCCCCCGCCCTGTGCCCAGTGTCCCCTGGGATAGGCTCCAGGCTCACCGCACCCTGTGTAGGATAAGTGGTACAGTAGGATAAGTGGATGCCACAATGCCACATTTACATGATAAATGTTGTGCACAGTGTGTCAGTGCCTGTATTACCCACCCTTCAATGGAAAAAGAAAGAAATCTAACTGTTTCATTTGGCTATGGAATATTTACAGCCCATGAGGGACACATACATAGTAGTGGCAACTGGGGTCAGAAACTGGGGTCCGAAACTGTCCTCGGTTCTGAAAATGACACAGAAAAAATACTAGAGGATGCACTATGCACTATGCATAGAGAAAAATTAACTGTAGTATGAACAGTTCCCTTTCCCACTGATGAATGGAGTACAGGAAAGTGCACTTATACTGTATGTGTACCTGATAGATGGACCAGTAACTGAAGAGACAAGACAAGTGTACCTAATAAAGTGTACTGAGTGAATATATAGTGAATAGGAAGCTATTTGAAATTTGGCTTAACTTGAATATACAGATTTTATGTGAATAACTGGTAGCATAAGATATTAAAATTAGGTTCATTATTAGCAACAAAAACATTACTGTGGCTTCACTACATTTTATAATAAAAAGGTGTTTCTGCCTCCTAAATCCACCAGTGAAAAAGAACATTTGAAAAGAGAAATAAACTTTGATAGATAGTCACTTTAAATGTTACATGGATGTTACAATGTATGCCATTGCTGTGCCACACTGTCCAATAGAATAGTAGTCCTGTTTACCTAGTGTTGTTTTATTTGTTTGCTTGTTTGCTTGTTTTTGTTTGTTTGCTTGTTTGTTTCAAAATGGCAGTTGTCCAACTCAAATGACGACTCTTGATTCTATTTGGCCAATGACCTGCACTGTTCTAGCTGCAATTATATGTCTATATTCATTTGGAACCCTGGGAAAAAGAGTTATCAAATTCAGCATGGGTACTTAGTTACACTATGGGTCACTTGGCAGTTGAAATAACAACAAAATGTGTCACAGATTTGTTACCATCACATGCTATTAGCCATTACCAAAAGCATCCCTTTCAGTCTGAGACTGAAAGCCTTATGTCAAGGAAACATGTCAAGTCATCTGTTTAAAAGCTCATAAAGAAACATTCTCTTTTATCTTATAACTTTCTCTTGCTTGGAATCTATGCTGCCTACACCCTGCCTCATCTGATGAATGGTTTCTTGTAACCTGACAGGTTTGAAACAGGTTGACAGCCCAGTTTGACACTTCAGTGGGTCACTGCTCAACAACCTGTTTATGCGTTTTTCACCAGTCTTTGATCTGAGATATTGCAAATATGGAGTCTTGCTTCACACAAGTGCTTGACTGTAAAATAGACCAATTAAATGTGTATAAGCTGTTACTTTTCTGAAGTATGATATGAAGATCTATTTTTCACTTGAATGACCAGCAAGCAGATTAAGTGGGACCATGACCTTCCCTTCATTTCTCTGGAATGCAGGAAAATAGATCTTGTATCCAGTTTCCCAGTTTGGGACAATAATGTATTAATGTTACATTTTCCACAAATTCTTCACGTTGTAGGCCACTATGCCACACTTTGCAGCTGAAACAGTCTCTGCTTTCAAGAAAATCAGATTGGCATAAGGTTCATCAGTGAGAGATGTTTATTCAAAGCGTCACGGCTCAATGCTGCTTGCTTGTCAATTTATTAAAGCTCTTAGATGATACATGTCACAAAGGCATGTGTGTGTGTGTGTGTGTGTGTGTGTGTGTGTGTGTGTGTGTGTGTGTGTGTGTGTGTGTGTGTGTGTGTGTGTGTGTGTGTGTGTGTTGGGGGGAGGTCCAATAGATCAAATAAGTGTCTCAGTTTGAAATGTCCTTTCCCTGCCTGAATAATTTAACAAAAAATTCAACACAGCATTTCAATTAAAAAAGTGTTATTATTTTGTGAAACCCCAAGTGACATGAAATGTAATTCTTTGGAATATCACTTATTACCATGTGATAAGCATAAACCAGCACCCATATACAGACACACAGAAACACACAATGTATGTCAACCCAAAAGTGCATGCACACATTCCTTTGTTTATTAAATGTAGGTTCACTAAACACACATCTACATTTTTATTTATTTTTTTTTGTTTGTTTGTTTGTTTTAATACAGTGGAGTGTCCATGTCTAAAAGTGCAATCTGTATGAGTGTGTAACTGGCAGCATAAACAACAACATCAAAATAATAATAATAACAACACATGCTCACTGCTTTGCTTCATCATATAACATAAAACACACCCATCACATTTGACGGACAGACACATTTGACTCTCACAAAGATCACTCTAGGGTCAAGGGGGCAAACGGTGCAGGGTCACTGCATGTCTAACAAAGTCACTTGTTTTTCACAGTGTAGTTTTTTGGCATTGTACTCACCTAATTTGCCTACATCCTGAGGCCATTCAACCGAAAAGTCCATAACGGTGTTGCTGGAAGCTATTTATGAAAGCTACCGTTTTGAGTCAATCTTGGTGGTAATTATGGACTCGAGTGTTTGGTAGTCTGACTTTATACAACAACACTCAAAAGTTGTGTGTTTTATTTACTATCTTAGATGCAGTAAATGTAGCACACTCCATTTTAACGAGATTCTACCTGTTGAGACAGGTTGGATGTTTGTAGAACAACACAGAGCTTTTGCAGTGAAATCAAACAGTTTTTGGTGTCATAATCTCATGAAGTCAGGATCAAGGAGGAGATCTCACCTGGGCCAAGCCTTTCCTCTAGAGTGCTTAAAGGGCTTATAGAACAGGCTTTAGACCCCCATACCTGTTTTACAACCTACTTTCTTATGTTTGGCTTAACTTGGGGCACTTTATTACTCTCTAGCATTATGCTATTAGCATCAAGCAAGCTATGAGAATTAAATTGCTCAATTCAAATGTTTCAAGGCAAAAACTTAAATATGGTGACAAGCTATGATTGGTGTTTCTTTTTCTTTCTGTCTCTCTGTCCTTCCACACTGTTCCCCTTTCCTGAGGTTAGAATTGTCAGTATGATGAGTTTAAGAGTGTTGGAGAGATCTGACTCTGTGTTAGAACCTGAGCACAGAGGCTTTGGGAGGAGATAAATCTGCCTTTGAAGTGTGATGGCGTGAGCATCACCTGGGGCCAGGGAGTGATGGAGCATAGCCAATGCTTTTGTTATTCAGAGCTGTGGGCTCTTAATTGCAGCTCAGCACAAAGGCAGATATAACATTTAAAGTTTTAAAGACTGAATGGGAGGCTGATAGAAGTCTCTGGTGTTTTACATAATGCAGACAGAGAAAGACAGAGATGTTCAGAAAGCCTAGCAATTCTCCACAGAGTCATTATCCACCCTGAGGATTTTCTCTCTGTTCCCTTCTCACTCTAAGAACTGTTTAATGAAGGCTATATCTACTGGTATAGTTAATAAATGTAGCTATAAGACAATGACAGAAACTATTTACAGTATGAACAATGTAACATAGTTTATATTCAGCTACTGGGATGTGTCAACATTTTAAACTTTAAAAGAGCTGATTTAGAGGTGATGTGTACTTTATGGATCACTTAATTCAACAGCTGAGAGAATCTCTCAATTCAGCAGGGTAGATATGTATTAAAGGAAGCCTACAGAATAAGAACACAGATCTAAGATGCAGTTCAAATTGAGTCCAACATTCTTACTTTTGGAAATCCAAACATGCATCTCTGGTGCCTAGATTTTACACAAACATACTAACCCCATTTCCATAAAAGTTGATATTTTTTCTAAAATACAATAAAAACAAAAATCAATCAAATCAAATTATTCAATGTTTTCACTGACCAACTTAATTGTATTTTGTAAATATAAACAAATTTAGAATTTGATGCCTTCAACACATTCAAAAAAAAGTTGGAACAGAGGCATGTTTACCACTGTGTTACATCACCCTTTCTTTTAATTACTCTTTTTAATCGTTTGGGAACTGAGGATACTAATTGTTGCAGTTTTCCAAGTGGAATTTTTGCCCATTCTTGCTTGATACAAGACTTCGGCTGCTCAACAGTCCCTGGTCGCCAGTGTCTGATTCCTCTTCCTGATGCACCATGGAGACAGATCTGGATTGCTGGCAGGCCAGTCAGGCACATGCACTCTGTGTCTATGAAGCCACACTGTTGTAGCACGTCCACGTGTCCTGCTGAAATAACCATGGACTTCCTAGGAAAAGACGTTGCCTTGATGGCAGCATATGTCTCTCTAAAATCCCAATATACGCCTCCACGTCAATGGTACCTTCACACATATGCAAGTCACCCATGCCGTGGACACTGATGCATCCCATACCATCACAGATGTTGGCTTTTGTACCTTTCGCTTATAACAGTCTGGTTGATCTTTTTCATCTTTGGCACGGAGAACTCTTTTTTCCCAAAAACAAGCTGAAACGTGGACTCATCTGACCACAGCATATGTTTCCACTGCCTTTCAGTCCATCTGAGATGAGCTCAGGCACAGAGAACTTGGCGGCATTTCTGCATAGAGTTGATGTGTGTCTTCCTCCTTGCGTAATAGAGTTTCGGGTTGCATTTCTGGATGCAGCGGCGAACTGTGTTAAGTGACATCGGTTTTTCAAAGTACTCCTGAGCCCATGTGGTTATATTTATCACAGTAACATGATTTCTCAGGCAGTGCTGCCTGAGGGCTCGAAGGTCACGCACATTCAACAGTGGTTTCCAGCCTTGCCCTTTACGAAATGAGATTTCTCCAGATTCCCTGAATCTTTTCACAATATTATGCACTGTAGATGGTGAAAGATCTCAATTCTTTGCAATCTTGTGTTGAGCAATGTTCTTTTTGAACTGACTGACAATTCTCTCACAAAGTTTGGCACAAAGTGGTGAGCCACGACCCATCCTTGCTTGCAAAGGCTGAGCTTTTGGTGGACGCTCCTTTTATGCCCAATCCTGATACCCTCCCCTGTTACCAATCAACCTGATCCTCTAAAATGGTGTTACTTGAATATTCTATAAACTTTTCAGTCTTATTTTGCCTCTTTCCCAACTTTTTTTGAGTGTGTTGAAGGCATCAAATTCTAAATTTGTTTATATTTACAAAATACAATTAAGCTGGTCAGTGAAAACATTGAATATCTTTTCTTTGTACTTTTGTCAGTTAAAGTTAAAGATTCAAGAGACTTGACAAATCAGTTGTTGTTTTTTTTGTTTGTTTTTTTGTTGTTTTTTTAATCCCAACTTTTATGGAAATGGGGTTAGTATTTGTTTTTCGAGATTTGGCCACAGATAATGTACAGATAATGTCATTTTATATTTGTCTATATTTTTCCTCTTTTTTTCTACACATATTTGTTTTATTCCACAGAATGTGGTTTTGTATTACCTGCAAGTCCTGTCACATTTTCAGAGTTTCCTTCCCCAATATGAACTTCAGTCTGTTTGTTCATGTTCATGCTGACATTCTCTGGCAATATGTGCTGTGATTGGTGTTGCCACAGTCCCTTCGATCCTACACCATCAGTCAGCACCCTGGATAAGACCAGGCAGATCAATGTAGTTATTCTCAGTTTCAGATTAGACACCCTTTACAGGGGCTTTATTACACAGAACAGATTGCAAGCTGAGTCAGTGTCCAAATAAATAAAGTGAACGAATGCACCTGTAGTAAACCTGCATAAAGCCTCAGTGTAGGCCATGGGCACATTGTTTTAGAAAATGAGATGTATAAGATTATAACAATGTGATCTCATTTATATGAATTCAACAAATACTGGCACTGTGGTTGGATTTTGTTCAGTCTCACATGAATGAAGAAAATGTATGAACTATGCATGCCACTAACCATAACCTTAAATCCCATGTATTTCCATGTAAATTGAGTTATGTGAATTGTTATGAAATTGTCAGACCAGGTTTGATTCCAAAAATTATAAACAAAGCATTGCCAGGACAACGTAGTAAACATTGGTCCTCCTCTCACTCCTCAAAGCTATAAAGTCTTGTATTCAAAAAGATCAGGGTAATTTCAGTTAACATTTTGCCCTGTATGTAGTTGAATATTACCAAGACTTAACACATAAACTGTGGAACTCTCTCCCTGACAACCTATGTGCAATTAATTCAATTAGCACTTTTTAAAAAGTATCTCAAAGCACATTTGTTCACTGGGGCCTTTCCTCAAACCATTTAATTTACAAACCTGATTTTATTTGTATCCGTTATTTCTGTTTTATTTTATTTTTATTTTTATTTCTTTTTGCTTATTGTCATTTATTTCTTTTATTGCTTTTATTGCTTACTGTCTTTTATTTTTATCCCTGCTTACTACTGATTTTATTTTCTTGTATCTACTGTATATGTCTTCTGTAAAGCACTTTGTAAACATTGTTTTAAAAGGTACTATATAAATAAAGCTTTACTTACTTACTTACTGACTCATTTACTTACAGGGAGAACAAAAATTATATAATAATGTCAAGCAATACAATAATGTCAAAACAACATTAACAACAGTGTAACAAAAAAACAAAAAACTGTTACTGGTAACAATTTACATTAAACTAACATTATTTACTGCACTACTTAACATTAACAAACCATATTTACAAGCAGAGGCGTCATGCCCATTCAAACTGAGCACGGGCCCCCTCAGATTTTTGAGAAAAGTGGATTTTATATTCTCAATATTATCACTTTTCGGAGATTGAAGCTTTACACACTTCAATCAGCCGGCAGCGCCTACCGCGCTGCAGATGCAACAGCGCCGGCTGATGATGTAATCAGAATCTATGCGCGGTCGTAGGCTCGCGGCTGCACGTTTTTTTTTGTTTTTTTTTTCTGAAGAAATTACAGCGTCATCAGCAAAAACCCTCATACACGAAAAGATCACAAAACTTCTACATGCAAAGCCAGAGGTAATGTGCAATTTACCCTCACTGTGTACAAAGGAAATACTTCAAAATCAATTTTTCTCTCAACGTTAATGTATATTTCTAGAATCATGGCACAAAGAAAACTAAACTCATTCTTCAAGAAAACTGGAACCCACCAACAACCACAGTTAGAGATTTCAAGAGGTTAGGAACAGAAAAAGTCTTAATGTTAAGCCATAATCTGTGTTGCAGTGATATTTTGCATCTATTATTTCTTCATCTCTATCTGCCTGCCTTCCTGTATTTTCATTTATTTATTCATTTAGATCAATTATCCCCAAGTACAAGCAGAGATAGGTCTAGTGATCAGGCACAGGCAGGATCAAGCACTGGGATCTACAGTAGTACTGAAGGTAGTATGTATGAACATATATCAGCCCATAAAATACACAAATTGTACATATTGACAGGTCATTGTGGTTTTGGTGCCTAGAAATCAGAGCACTGTAATGTCTGTAACACTGTACAATATGATTGTATTATTTATTTGTTAAATTGTTAAATTTTAACATTAAAATAGCATGTTAAGAAAGTACAATTACGGCATTATAAACTAAGCAATAAACAATTATAAATTTACTTAATTAACATTAAGCAAGATTAGTAGATGCTGTAACTATAAATGCTGGAGCTAACTAAAATATGTCATTATTAGTTTAAAAAATTTTAAAGCATTTATTATGTAACAATTAGTACTTTTGTGAAGTGTTACCATGATGCGTTTTTTTAAATAATGCTCTCATCTTCTTATCACATTACTGTAGATGTCAGCAGGCAGATAGGCGGAAAGAAGGAGGTTGCAGATGAGCAAGGGGAGCCAGTCACTGATACTGTACCAGGTAGGAAAGGCTAGCTTGGTTATTTAGAGACAATGGAGGAGTTTATTGCTGTTTGACTAATACATGTTGCATTACTTGCGTTTCCTCTTTAGAAGAAGATTCAGACTTCATTATCCCAAAAGATCGACTGGCCAGGGAGAATTACATTAAGAGAGGTCCCATTCAGACAGAACTAGAAAGTTATCCAAAACATTTAATCAAAGAAAAGGAAAGGAGCTTCAATTTGTTTGCTGTATTGTTACAAAACTGGAAGGAGGGAAGCAGGATGCACTCGCAGGGGAAAGTTATCAGTTTATTAGGAACAAGAAACTAAATAAAACCTTTAAAAATAACGGGACAGTTTAACAAAAAAACACAAATAAACAAGGCAAAATTCCAAAGAAAGACAGGACAGGTATTCCAAACAGGCTAGTCAATAATCCAAACACTTACAGGGCAAAAATCGAGGAAGTCATGAAACAATAATCCAAAGGCTTACAGGGCAAAAATCCAGGAAGTCATGAGACAATAATCCAAGGTCAAGAATAAGTGAGGAAAACAAAGACATGGAGGAATATTCCAAGAAGTCACGAGGTATAAATCCAAGAACCCGGGAACGCCAGGTAAACAAAAACATAGGAAAAAACACTACGATTCTTTATCTTCGTCGCTACACATAGTTATCAAGAATCACTTTCCGTGACATTTCGTTCCATAGGGTTACGTATGGTTATTCTAAATCAATACTCCGTGCCGAAGCAGACACAAACAGGGGCTTAAGTAACATGGTTAATCCAAAGCAAACAAGATCAAACATACGACACCTGGAAACAATAATCACATAATAATAGGAGAACCAATGAAAGAACACGGGAGTAAACATAACATGAAACAAAACCAACAGACCAATAAGGAAGCGAGGGCAGAGACATGACGTAAACCAAAAACAAAAGAGCACATGGCAACATAAACAAAACCAGAGTTCATGAAACAGTCCGGAGATTTTTATGAATTGCGCTGGAATGCGCTCAGTGGAATGCGGAAGTGCGCTGCTCCGCTAGCAGCGCAGTGAGAGGGAGATGCTAACAGAGCCCCCCCCCCCCCCCCCCCCAAAGGCACGTCTCCCGAAGCGCCGAAAATTTTGACTGTTCTGGCGGACCCGGGCCCCTGGGCAGGATTAGAACATCTGTCCCCCAGGACCCGAGGCTGGCTGAAGTTCAATGTCCCAAGGCCAGAGCAGAGCGTGTCGCGTTGTTCCTGAGAACAGGGTCGAGAACAGGGTCAAGAACTGGGAGCGGTGCTTGAGCTGGTGCTTGGCCTGGAGCTCGGAGCTGCGCGTGACCTGGTGCTTGGCCTGGACCTCGGAGCTGCGTGTGACCGGGGGCTTGGCCTGGACCTCCGAGCTGCACGTGACCTGGCGCTTGGCCTGGAACTCCAAGCTGTGCGTGACCTGGTGCTTGGCCTGGAACCCGGACTGGAACCAGGACTGGACTCAGATTTGGCACCTGGATTAGTGACAGACTCAGAGACAGACTTGGAAACAGACTGGGGAATGGGACAGAGGACAGGACAGAAAACTGGACAGAGGATAGGACAGAGAATAGGACAGAGAGTAGGACAGAGAACTGGGTAGGGAACTGGACAGAGGACTGGACAGAGGACTGGACTGGAAACTGAACTTGAATTTGAATAGTCCACAAAATCAACACTTTGACCTGGAACAGACTTGAAAACCTGACTCAAAGCAGAAATGGGAGCAGAGCTGGAAATCAAACCAGAAGCAAAGCTAGCCATCGAAGGGGAACCAGAGCTGGAAATTAAAGTGGAGACAGGGCTGGAGACAGGGCTGGAAACAGAGCCAGAAATTAAAGTGGAGACAGGGCTGGAGACAGGGCTGGAAACAGAGCCGGAAATTAAAGTGGAGACAGGGCTGGAGACAGGGATGGAAACAGAGCCGGAAATTAAAGTGGAGACAGGGCTGGAGATTGGGCTGGAAACAGAGCCAGAAATTAAAGTGGAGACAGGGTTGGAAACAGAGCCAGAAATTAAAGTGGAGACAGGGCTGGAAACAGAGCCGGAAATTAAAGTGGAGACAGGGCTGGAGACAGGGCTGGAGACAAAATCTGAAACTGGACTGGAAACTGAGCAGAGGAGGCGACAGAGGAGGCAACAGAGGAGGCAACAGAGGAGGCGACAGGATCGTGTGCAGAACTGGAAACTAGGCTAGGCACAGCACCGTCAACAAAATCTAGAATGGAGCTGGGAACGGAGCTCGGAATTAAATCAGCAACCGAACTGAGAATTAAGGCAAAAATAGGGCTAGAAATTAAATCAAAAACAGAGACGGCCACCAAATCAAGAACGGGGTTGGAAACTGGACTGGAAACTGGACTAGGAACAGGGTTGGAGACAGGGTTGGAAACAGGACCGGGAACGAGAGCAGGAGTGGGAGCAGGACCGGGAGCAGGATTGGAAATGGGACCGGAAATGGGAATGGGACCAGGAGCGGGATTGGAAACGGGCCCGGGAACGGGACTGGGAACAGGACCGAGAGCAGGATTGGAAACGGGACCAGGAATGGGACTGGGAACAGGATTGGGAACTGGCTTTGGGCATAGGCTGAGGCATGGACTGGCATCAGGACTTGGAACAGGCCTTGAAACAGCACTAGAAACTGGATCAGAAATTGGCCTTGGAATAGGGCAGAAACCTGGACATGGAGTTGGACATGGACTAGGAATAGGGCAGGAACCTGGACATGGACTTGGACAGGGACTAGGACTAGGGCAGGAACCTGGACATGGACTTGGACATGGACTAGGAATAGGGCAGGAACCTGGACATGGACTTGGACTTAATTTTGTGCTAAAACATGGGCTAGAAGTTGGAAAGGAGGTCATCCCATGGACCTCAGACATGGACTTGGCTTGAGCAGAGGTCATCCTGTGGACCTCTGATATGGACTGGGCTTGGGAAGAGGTCATCCCATGGACCTCTGACATGAGCAGGACAGGCGAGGAGGTTTCCTCTTGAACTTCTGGCCGGATCATGGCCTGGGTGGAGGTCTCCTCGTGGGCCTCTGATGTGAGCAGGACAGGAGAGGAGGTTTCCTCTTGAACTTCTGGCCGGATCATGGACTGGGTGGAGGTCTCCTTGTGGGCCTCCGATATGAGCAGGACTGGAGCGGAGCACCCCACATGGGTCTCCGACAGGGACAGGACAGGAATGGAGGTCTCCTCATGGACCTCAGGCAGGAACAGGACAGGAGTGGAGGTTTCCTCGTGAACCTCCAAGAGCAGCTCAGCTGAAGGGACCTCCTGCTGGGTCTCTGGCTGGAGCTCGGGGCTGGAGGTTGCCACGTTAACCTCCAGGTGCAGATCCATTGAGGAGACCTCCTGCTGGGCCTCCTGCTGGAGCTCGGGGCTGGAGGTTGCCATGTTAACCTCCAGCTGGCACTCCTGGGTCCGGGGATGAGAGGTGCAGGCCGCCATGTTAGCCCGCTCCCTCTCATAAAAGTCCAGGAATGACTGGCAGGGTCGGTCGCCCAGACGGTCCTTCCCCAAAAAGGTCCTGAGGTTGGGTTGGAAGTCTGGGCTCCCGAACACCTGGACCAGTAGATAAACAAAGTCCGAAACTGTCTTGAGCTTTGTGGATCCACCGGCGAGGTGAAGCTCCGCCCATTGGCAAGTGGAGCCGACCAAACGAGAGAGGAGGAACCCCAACCACTGTTCTTCATCGGGCTTGGGGTCCTCCAAACTCAGAAAATATAATTGAGCCTGCAAAAAAAAAACATTGCGGCCAAGTGGCAAAGCCGTCGTAGTCATCAGGGGATAAACGAAAGTCCATTGAGGAAAAAAAATTGAATTGTATGCAGGCATTTTAAATGTGGCGTGGCGTGGTGTGCCCTCCCTTTCCCCGCTGCATCCATTTTTTGGACGGAGTATTCTGTTACAAAACCGGAAGGAGGGAAGCAGGATGCACTCGCAGGGGAAAGTTATCAGTTTTTTAGGAACAAGAAACTAAATAGAACCTTCAAAAATAACGGGACAGTCTCACAAAAAACCACAAATAAACAAGGCAAAATTCCAAAGAAAGACAGGGCAGGTATTCTAAACAGGCTAGTCAATAATCCAAACACTTACAGGGCAAAAATCCAGGAAGTCATGAGACAATAATACAAAGGTTTACAGGGCAAAAATCCAGGAAGTCATGAGACAATAATCCAAGGTCGAGAATAAGCGAGGAAAAACAAAGACATGGAGGCATATTCCAAGAAGTCACGAGGTATAAATCCAAGAACCCGGGAACGCCGGGTAAACAAAAACATAGGAAAAAACATTACGATTCTTTATCTTCGTCGCTACACATAGTTATCAAGAATCACTTTCCGTGACATTTCGTTACATAGGGTTCCGTATGGTTATTCTAAATCAATACTCTGCGACGAAGCGGACACAAACAGGGGCTTAAGTAACATGGTTAATCCAAAGCAAACAAGATCAATCACATGACACCTGGAAACAATAATCACATAGTAATATGATATTATAATATAATTATAACATATTATAACATAATAATAATATAATAATAATAGGAGAACCAATGAAAGAACACGGGAGTAAACATAGCGTGAAACAAAACCAACAGACCAATAAGGAAGCGGGGGCAGAGACATGACGTAAACCAAAAACAAAAGAGCACATGGCAACATAAACAAAACCAGAGTTCATGAAACAGTCTGGAGATTTTTATGAATCGCGCTGGAATGCGCTCAGTGGAATGCGGCACAGCGAGAGGGAGATGCTAACATGTATAAATATATAATAAATAGAACATTGCTTTTACCGTCTATATTTGTGAACACGTTTCTGTTTGTTGTGCACACTGTGCCCCCTCAAAAAAAATAGGTGCATGACACCCCTGTTTACAAGTATTTCAGCAGATGTCATGTAAAAATGATGAATATTTGTATTTTTGTGTCATTATGACCCAAATGAGCTTAATAATGAAATATACACTGCAAAACTGAAAATATCTTGGATATACTTTAGGAAAATGTACCCAATATTTCACATTTTAAGATTATTATAAAAATAGGCTTGAAATTGTTTCATATTAAATAGTATTGTTTATTTCAAGAATTTATTTCTAGAAATAAGCAAAATATCATGCAAAAGAATTGCTTGAAATAGTCTTAATAATTTTCTATTTATTGTATAATAATCTCATCTCAATAATCACATAATGAGAAATATTAGATAAGATTATTAGATTAAATATTAGATTTGCCAAAACTACTGGTTCTCTCTAGTAAACTTAGTTTGAAATCAATTGGACTCCCTAGGTGTGACTGTGCGGGTTAGGTAACAGGGGAGTCCCAGTTTTGGCTCAGTTTCATGGTCCAGTCATCAAGCACTGGAGGCTCCATTACACACATTCACAGACCTACAATGAGAGCTGGAGTTACAACCAATATTTTTTGCATTGCTTTACCTTTTCAGAAGGATTAGATTTTGATTCACTGAAAATGTATGAAGGTCTAGAAAGGGGATATTTGTAGAGTCACAAAATGTGTTTGAAAGCACTGCATACCCCCACTGAGAAGGTTCCAACCCAGAGACGCAGAAGTTGGTTCTGATGTGGCTTTGATACTGTTTGTGGTTAGTAATGAGCGAGAGAGCAAAAACAGCAGTCACACAAAATGGATGAAAACACAAATCTGGGTTTGCTAAAATATACCACACTTCATTGCTTTTTACTAGAGATAACATTGTGTGTGTGTGTGTGTGTGTGTGTGTGTGTGTGTGTGTGTGTGTGTGTGTGTGTGTGTGTGTGTGTGTGTGTGTGTATGCGCGCGTGTGCGTATACATGTTTGTGTGTGTGTGTGTGTGTGTGTGTGTGTGTGTGTGTGCATGCATGTGTGTTACCCTATGTTCTGCCCAAATTCCACAATTATAGGGATTATGATAAAAAAGAAAAACCTTCCAGTTTTGTGGAGAATTTTGGCAAGTCCCCATAAAGAAAAGGATTTTAATTTCACTTGAAAAGTGAACAGAAATGTTCACAAAATAGGTATCTGTTATATCTGCCAACTCAAACCCCAAATTTGTGTGTGTGTGTGTGTGTGTGTGTGTGTGTGTGTGTGTGTGTGTGTGTGTGTGTGTGTGTGTGTGTTGGCCAGGTATTTACACTCCTCTTCTTATCAGATTACCTGCACTAGGCCACAAGCCCTGAGGCACAATGACATAAACAGATCATAATCCATGCATGACCTCAGCTTCAACACACACACACACACACACACACACACACACACACACACACACACACACACACACACACACACACACACACACACATTTCTGCTACAGCATCATACTCCAAATGTGTCCTCCGTGTGGTTGCTCATTTTTTGTCTATAAACAAAGTGTTTCTACTATATTTTAACCCTGGATGTCTCTGAGCTTCACCTGTAAAGTAAGAAAGGGTAATGTCTATGGTTTTATTACATATGTGAATGTAATCAGAGAGCACACCGCTTAGGAAAAACTCTAGATTTTTCATCTTCAGGTGTGAGACAATATATCTATAGTTTTATGAATATATCTGTGGACATATTCAGAGATAACTAGGTGCAAGAGAGAAGAGTGTTGGGGACAGTTACTCATGAAATTTAATTCATATGTAACAAAAATTAACTATAGTTGGGGAACATCACTTTTATTGAATCACAGTTAAGAGCTGAATTTAACCTGAGATTAAACAGAAAATGTACAGTTATTAGAAATTAAGTCTAAATGGAATCAGCAATAAAAGAGGAGTATTGGTTTGTCTAGGTGCCTACTCTGTTTTTGCAGTGTGTGTTAAAATCAGGTGTATTGGTAATTTTAGCTGAGCTCTTTCTGTTCAGGAGAGGATTTGAAGGGTGCTGGGTCACAGGTGTGTGGGGAACCTCTGCAGTAGCATGGAACTGCTGAATGTTCATTGTAATATGATGGCCTCACCTGCCTGATACCATCAGAGTCCCTCCCTACATGCTCCACACCCTCAGGCAAGTGGCTGTTTGTTTAAAGCTAATCGGTATTAAACATCTTTTATTTCACCCTTGTTGAAGGAGAGAGGGAAGGAAAGAAGAAAGCACTGATGCTCACCTACAGCAGGACACATCTTCAATCATGTTTCATTGCCATCACTTTCTCACTGTTTTGTATTCTGTCCTATAAAGTAGAGTGAACCAAAATGCAGCCAATCAAACTGGTGTTATAGAACTGAGTGATCAGATTCCGAAAGTTGCAACTGACTAATGCACATCTTCAATTATGTAGATACTGCCAAGCTGCAGGTTTTAGTATTCACCATATTATTACAAACCCATTTTAGCTCACGAACATGACACAGAATAAATTAATGGATAAATACAGAGCAACATCCCATTTTTAAGTTGAAAAATACCTGTTACCATTACCATTTACCATTGCTCAAAATACAACTGTTTGCAGTAGCCAAAAAAGGTTAAACTTAATCCGCTGGCCAGCTCCCATCTCTGTATAATGTCAATGCAGGAGTGCTGTGCTATTAGTAAGACAAATGTCTGTCAAGTCATGCACAAAGGAAATGACAGAAATGCCAGTTTGGGCGTTTATATTTTGGGTAGGGTCTCACTACAGAGTCTCCATCAGGAACTGTCTGTGCTTCTGTGTAAGGGGTGTCAATAACCTTCTGATCCATATCATACTGTCACTTCTTTCTTTTCTATCAGAAAGTATTTAAGTGTTGGTTTGCATATGTCTATACCACAGAGAGAGAGATTTGAGACAAGTTTTATTTTGGTTAAGTCTATACTCTCTTCCTTTCCCCTTTTTATGCTTTGTGCAGACACGTACACACTCTCATTTGCTTCTCTTCTGAAACAAATAGGTTGCGTATTTACAGTTGGGAGCACAACTGCCTGCAGTGACCAATCAGCAGTGACCAATCAGTAGTGGAGGTTCAGCTGTTGATCAATTAGTTGGTGGATGTGTGGAGCCATGGCTCATTGGTGTCTGAGTAGTGTGGCCTGGCTCCGTGTCGACTGACCCCTATCCTGCCACCCCCAACCCCCACCCCCCAAGCCCCTAAGGGCCTGCAGGGGTCGAGAACTTTTAATTAACAGCAACTTCTCTAGTGAAGGGTAGTCAGTGACTTTACTGCCTCATCATCACTACAAGCATGCAATGTAATACAATAGAAGGAGTTTTGTGTGCCAGTAACATTAACATCAAGAGTCCAGAACATGGAACCCATAAAGTGTCTGTATAGGCCTGCACACATACAATTACTCGCACAGAGAGAGACTTTCTATGGATTGTGGATTGTTAAAGGCTATGCTTATATATTTAAGCAATATAGCAAGAGTGCAGTTCTACTGAATACAGAAAATGGCTGTGATTTGCCACAGGCCTGAGCCTGCAGGGTGAGACCAATATTCAGGATAACTGCATGATTGCAAGTACAATATTGCTTTTATACAACAGTTCTATAAACAAAAAATTTATATATAGTAAGTGACATTTTGGATACAATATGGCCAAATGTTCTGTTTATTTTTGCTCTGCTAGCAGAAATTGATCCTGAAGAAGCCACTCTCTTTATAGCATGTCAGCTAGCTGGCTAGCTAGCTCAAATTGATTTGTACATTCCTGTTAAAGTTGCTTCATTTAAAATTAGTGTCCCTTCTTCCCCTACCCTTTTTTCCCTGTCCCTTGTCATCTTCAACTGACAAGCTGTCATATTTTGAGTCATATTTTATATTGCTGAAAAGTATCATTTGCCATGTCCACTGATGATGTCACTAACACTATGTGGAAAATGTTTCAAGTTCGGAAGTAGAATTTTATGTGGCAAACACACACAAGCAGAGTGATACACACAGTGAAAGGTCCCAGTGTGGTTATAGGAAATATAGGCACTCTTGGAACAGCAGTCATCCAATCAAATTAGTGGACCAGAACTAACAGTTTGATATATATACAGTGGAGTCCCAAAGAGACCACTAGTGAAAATGCTTCTATTTTGCATTCTTTTCTAATTTAATACAACAGATTTCATTACAAATTATATTATTGACAAAAACTTGAGTGAAAAGTAGAATCTTCGAAATAATATCCATGAATTTCAGAGTTTCTTAGTATTTGGCATGTCCCCTTTTTGTTTAATTTCAGTGTGCATGTGAGCTGGCATGGACTCCACAAGTTTGTGCAGAAACTTATGATCCATTTTAGATCAAATCCATTGGAGTGTCATCTGAACACATACTTCAGTAGAAGAGATTAGGCATGATGACAATCTGACCTTTTGTAAACAAAAAAATAAAAAATAAAAAAAAATTTAAAAAAATGTAAAAAAAAACGTTCTACAACATGGTCATAATATATCACAAATTTGCTTCCATTATATAAACCAATTTTGTAGAAATGACACCATGTGGCAGTAGAAGGACTGCTGGGGAAAATTTTTCCTGGAGTTTGCACATATTAATTTCAGGTAAAAAAAAAAAATAATTATATATATATATATATATATATATATATATATATATATATATATATATATATATATATATATATATATATATATATATATATATATATGAGGGACAATTAAAACAACAAGAACAATTTGTCCATTCATCTGTCCATCCATCCATTTTACTATACATTGATTATGCTAATCTTGCTAATTTTCTCTGTATGGTGGGGGGGTTGTTTTCTACCACATGGTGTTGCTGTAATTTGTTTTTAAACAAATTTTAAAGAAAATTTTAGAATTTTCTATATTTCTGCATGAATGACCTAAAACATCATCAGATATTAGTCCTAAAAGTAGACTAAGAGAACCCAATTAAACAAATGAGACAAAAATATTATACTTGGGCATTTACTTATTTGGGAAAATAATCTAATATTACATTTGTGAGTGGCAAAAGTATGTGAACCTTTGCTTTCAGTATCTGGTGTGACCCACTTGTGCAGCAATAATTGCAACTAAATGTTTCCAGTAACTGTTGATCTGTCCTGCACATCGGCTTGGAGGAATTTTAGCCCATTCCACAGTACAGAACAGCTTCAACTCTGGGATGATGGTGAGTTTCCTCACATGAACTGCTTGATTCAGGTTCTTCTACTAACCCCAATTCCTTAAAAGTTGGGATTTTTTCTAAAATGCAAAAAAAAATTAATAATAAAATAAAAAATCTGATTTGTCAAGTCTCTTGAAACTTTCATTAACTGACAAAAGTATGAAGAAAAGATATTCAGTGTTTTCACTGACCAACTTGTATTTTGTAAATATGAACAAATTTAGAATTTGATGCCTTCAACACACTCAAAAAAAAAAGGTGGGACAGAGGCAAAATGAGACTGAAAAGTTTATAGAATATTCAAGTAACACCATTTTGGAGGATCAGGTTAATTGGTAACAGGGGAGGGTATCAAGATTGGGCATAAAAGGAGCATCCACCAAAAGCTCATTCTTTGCAAGCAAGGATGGGTCGTGGCTCACCACTTTGTGCCAAACTTCGTGAGAGAATTGTCAGTCAGTTCAAAAAGAACATTGCTCAACACAAGATTGCAAAAAATTTAGGTCTTTCACCATCTACAGTGCATAATATTGTGAAAAGATTGTGAAAAATACCAACTTTTCAGGAAATGGGGTTAGTACAACATTTCTATTGGAAAAGGTCAGGACTTTCACTTGGCCATTCCAAAACATTAACTTTATTCTTCTTTAACCATTCTTTAGTAGAACAACTTGTGTGCTTAGTGTTGTTGTCTTGCTGCATGACCCACTTTCTCTTCAGATTCATGGACAGATGTCCTGACAATTTCCTTTAGAATTCTCTGGTATAATTCATAATTCATTGTTCCATCAATGATTGCAAGTCGTCCTGGCCTATATGCAGCAAAAAAAGGCCCAAACCATGATACATGATACCATGTTTCACAGATGGGATAAGGTTCATATGCTGGAATGCAGTGTTTTCCTTTTTCCAAACATAACACTTCTCATTTAAACCAAAAATGTTTTGACAATAGCCTTCTGGTCTGTCCACATGATCTTCAGCAAACTGCACACGGGCAGTAATGTTCTTTTTGGAGAGCAGTGGCCTTCTTTTTGAAACCCTGCTATGCACACCATTGTTGTTCAGTGTTCTTCTGATGGTGGACTCATGAACATTTACATTAGGCAATGTGAGAGAGGCCTTTATTTGTTTAGAAATTACCCTGGGTTCCTTTGTGACCTCGCGGACTATTACACATTTTGCTTTTGGAGTGATCTTTGTTGGTCGACCACTCCTGGGGAGGGTAACAATGGCCTTAAATTTCCTTCATTTGTACACAATCTGTCTGACTATGAATTGGTGGAGTCCAAACTCTTTAGAGATAGTTTTGTAACCTTTCCCAGCCTGATGAGCATCAACAACTCTTTTATTTTCAAGGTCCTCAGAAATCTCCTTTGTTTGTGTCATGATGCACTTCCACAAATATGTGTTGTGAAGATCAGACTTTGATTGCTCACCTGACTAATGTGATTTCACCTTCTAATTAACTGCTAATCCTAGAGGTTCACATACTTTTGCCACTCACAGATATGTAATATTGGATCATTTTCTTTAATAAATAAATGACCAAGTATAATACAGGTGCATCTCAATAAATTAGAATGTCGTGGAAAAGTTCGTTTATTTCAGTAATTCAACTCAAATTGTGAAACTCGTGTATTAAATAAATTCAATGCCACAGACTGAAGTAGTTTAAGTCTTTGGTTCTTTTAATTGTGATGATTTTGGCTCACATTTAACAAAAACCCACCAATTCACGATCTCAACAAATTAGAATACTTCATAAGACCAATTAAAAAAAACATTTTTAGTGAATTGTCGGCCTTCTGGAAAGTATGTTCATTTACTGTACATGTACTCAATACTTGATAGGGGCTCATTTTGCTTTAATTACTGCCTCAATTCGGCGTGGTATGGAGGTGATCAGTTTGTGGCACTGCTGAGGTGGTATGGAAGCCCAGGTTTCTTTGACAGTGGCCTTCAGCTCATCTGCATTTTTTGGTCTCTTGTTTCTCATTTTCCTCTTGACAATACCCCATAGATTCTCTATGGGGTTCAGGTCTGGTGAGTTTGCTGGCCAGTCAAGCACACCAACACCATGGTCATTTAACCAACTTTTGGTGCTTTTGGCAGAGTGGGCAGGTGCCAAATCCTGCTGGAAAATGAAATCAGCATCTTCAAAATGCTGGTCAGCTGAAGGAAGCATGAAGTGCTCCAAAATTTCTTGGTAAATGGGTGCAGTGACTTTGGTTTTCAAAAAACACAATGGAGCAACACCAGCAGATGACATTGCACCCCAAATCATCACAGACTGTGGAAACTGAACACTGGACTTCAAGCAACTTGGGCTATGAGCTTCTCCACCCTTCCTCCAGACTCTAGGACCTTGGTTTCCAAATGAAATACAAAACTTGCTCCCATCTGAAAAGAGGATATTGGACCACTGGTCAACAGTCCAGTTCTTCTTTTCGTTAGCCCAGGTAAGATGCCTCTGACGTTGTCTGTGGTTCAGGAGTGGCTTAACAAGAGGAAGACGACAACTGTAGCCAAACTCCTTGACACGTCTGTGTGTGGTGGCTCTTGATGCCTTGACCCCAGCCTCAGTCCATTCCTTGTGAAGTTCACTCAAATTCTTGAATCGATTTTGCTTGACAATCCTCATAAGGCTGTGGTTCTCTCGGTTGGTTGTGCATCTTTTTCTTCCACAATTTTTCCTTCCACTCAACTTTCTGTTAACATTCTTGGATACAGCACTCTGTGAACAGCCAGCTTCTTTGGCAATGAATGTTTGTGGCTTACCTAGTGAACCAAACTGAGAGACCATTTTGAAGGCTCAGGAAACCTTTGCAAGTGTTTTGAGTTGATTAGCTGATTGGCATGTCACCATATTCTAATTTGTTGAGATAGTGAATTGGTGGGTTTTTGTTAAATGTGAGCCAAAATCATCACAATTAAAAGAACCAAAGACTTAAACTACTTCAGTCTGTGGCATTGAATTTATTTAATACACGAGTTTCACAATTTGAGTTGAATTACTGAAATAAACAAACTTTTCCATGACATTCTAATTTATTGAGATGCACCTGTATTTGGTCTAATTTTTTAAATTGGGTTCTCTTTGTCTATTTTTAGGACTTGTGTGAAAATCTGATGATGTTTTAGGTCATATTTATGCAGAAATAGAGAAAATTCTAAAGGGTTTGCAAACTTTAAAGCACCATTGTATAAACACAATGTAGACTGCACTATGTTGTTCTCAGACTGTCAATAATAGGCAAAGCAGTGATCCAGACATTCCTTTGTCATCATTACAACTCTGCTGACTAATGTGCAGTACTGTGCAAAAGTAAAGAGCAGTAAACAGTAGTAAATGAAACAAAGTACATTTTTTGGTGTTACAAAAAAATAAAAATTAAAAAAGTAGTCTCTGGTACAATTTGTGCAGTTTTATAAGGAAATGAGCTGGTAAGTTTTATTGGGCATCTTGCAGAACCAGCCACAGTTCTTCTGGAGACTTTGACTTTTGCACTCGCTTCTTATTTTTGCAGCAAAACCCAGCAGCCTTCATTATGTTTTTTTTTTTTTTGTCTGAAAATTGGTCTCTTACATAATATGCTGCTTTATTTAATGACATACAAACATTTTTCTGTAACATTTAATTTTGTGCTAGAAAACTAATGTTAGGAATCTAAAATGTTTCTTGTACTGACTTGATAATGTAGAAGCCATAAAATAAAAAATCTATAACAAAGTTTGTACTAAAGAAAAATAGGGTGCCTAAAACTTTTGCACAGTACTGTGTATCTTGCAATATTTTAACAATAAAGCAGCACATCAGGCATAACAGACATTATATTAAGTCCCTGATTATGCACTGGTGCTGAAAGAATTTATGGAAACTCCATCCATCCATTCTCTGTACCGCTTTTCCTACACAGGGTCACGGGGAGCCTGGAAATTATCCCAGGTGACTGGGGGCACAAGGTGGTGGGACTTATGGAAACTCTATCTAAAATACTCACAAAGTGTACATAAACTTTTGACCCACTGAAAATCTGACATAGTAAATAAAAGCTGAAATAAAAACTGTCCTTATACTGTTTTATTTTGATATTACCTATTATAGAAACAAAGTAGATACCGTAATTAACACTTAACACAGGAAATGTATGGTAAAATGAAATGGGTGGTGTGAAAAATTGAATTTGAATGCCTTTATCCTAGGTGTATGTAAACTTTCATGCTCAAATGTACTTGTAGGTCATTAATAGAATGGGGTGTTTAGAAGAGGTAGTCCTAGAGCATGGTTATTGTTCTTTTTTGCCTTATAAATAAAATAAACATGGTAATGAACTTACTAATAATTTGGAAAAAAAAATGGCCTCAGACACCCCACATCACCAGATTAGCTTCAGAGATAAAAGTTAAAAAAATAAACCAATAAATACTATCATTAGACTTGAGTATTTAATACATTACATAAACTTCTGATATTGAGGCTATATGTTATTGTATAATAACAGTTTTTATTGTGGTGGGTTTTGAAAAAAATGTAGTCTTGATTGTTTAATTAATTAATGTATTTTATGTAAATATTCTAGATTATGTATGAAGCAGTTCAGTTAACCTATTTTTGTTTTGGCCAGGTCATTAATAACCCTAATTACAGTCTATATCCAACAATGCTGTCTCACTGTCTCTGAGACCACCATCAGTGTATATCCCCTATCTCTGAGATCTTGTCACTGCTTTGAGAGTACAGAGTTGCCTGCTGGATTGATAATTGTGGGAAGGAAACATGTGGGCGTCCTGGTCTCCCCATAAGGAACCACAATACTCCTTTGTCTCAGCACAGCATTAGCATTGTGCTAGTCAGAGCTCCAGAGGTTCCTGTGGATGCCCTCCTGGGATGGTCAGGCTTTGGTCGGAGCCGCTGGGCCTCCACGATTTGCCTAGGTTCCTCCAGAGAGTCACTCATGTGAATTAGCCACCACTGCTAAAGAATTGTTGCCCCAATGTGGCGTGACCAAGGGCTGGCCAGTAATAGGGGCACCTTGATGGATAGACAGGGTTAGGGAAGGGCCTGTCGCAGAGGTTAATTCAATGCATATGTTGCCCACTCACATAATGGGGCTTGCTAGGAGGAAGCACTGAAGGGGGTAGTCTGGTCCAATCTGGGGGTAATTAAAGAACAGTGTTAAAGTGATGAGTCATGAATTGTCTATTTTCTTGTCTCTCTCTCCTGTCCACACATAGATACAGACAGATATATTTTTGGATGAGTTCCGGACAGCTTTGAATATGATGCAGGAATCACTAACTTTAAGTTTTAAGAATTTGTGATATTTGAGAAATATGAAAGTATTTCAAGGTATTTCAAGGTTTTTTCCTTCTCTCTTAACCATCCTTTGCATGGCCCAAAGGTGACAAAGTAGCCTTGCTGTCTTGCCATTATATGGGAAAGCATAGCAAAAGAAAAAAAAACTCACTACCAACCCATCCATTCACAGTTATGTTATGGGTCAGGGGTATGTGTTTCTAAGGGCCAGTCTACCAGGGCTATAGATTAAGAATCTGTGGGTCACTTGGTCTCAAGAGTGTGGAATTTCCCAAGAGATCCTAGTCCTCTTGACCAAGTGGTATAAGTGAGTCCTAGTGGAGAGCTCCATGCTCTTATTAACCTGACAAATATGAGTCCCAGGGCAGAGCTGTCCTGAGTGGCTAACTTGGTTCCTTATGAAGGGGTAGAAGTGAGTATATGAAAGATGGAAGAGGTAAGAGGAATATTGAAAAGAGAAAAACATAAAATACTACATTGGAATTAAGGAAACCAGAAGAAAAAAGCAAGAAAGAGGAAAAAGCCTCACCATGCTATGACACTGGAGCTCATGAACAGACATCTGTGCTTCTAATTGTAATGGGGTCAGGATCTGACAAGATCATGATAAATGTCTACCTAATCTATTCACTTCCTTCTGTGAAGTGATACGACAGCGGGTGGCAAGAGGCCCCTACTTCTATTTGGGATTCAAGTATCAGAAATTCATCACTCCATATTACTCTCAGTACCAACCTGAATTGGATCCATCACTCCACTACACACTCCTAAAGAAAAGGTTAATGTGCCATCAAAATATGATCATAAGATTGTGGTTAAAGACAGGCTGAACTTGCCATGAACCCTGCCTGAGCATGGTACATCTTGTTTGGGCTTTTCTGTGCTGTACTCGGCTCAGTGAAATGGAGGGGAGTATACGCCAGGTCATTTTATATAGTTTCAGAAAAGAAAAAAAAAACCTTTATGATGGAACGACTTGTGTGTACATAACAGAAGGTTTTTGGGGTTTTTGTTTGTTGGGGATAAACAATATTGGCAGCAAAACTTCTTCTTTCTACTTCTTCTTTAAATGTGGCCTATTAAATCAGATAATAATATCTAATTATGGGCAACAAAATGAAATTTCTCCTTGATCTAAAGAAATGGATAATCCATTTAATTATCTGTTAAAATTAAATTTCCATACATTCAATGTGCATTCATTGCATGTGACACAACACACTCTGGCTAGCATCATAGGTCCAGACAGATTGTAAAGAAACAAACTTCATGCTATACAATTTTCTGAGAGGTTGAGTGGGATTGGAATGGGCATACAAATTATTCACATTTTTATTTTATTATTATTTTTTAACTTTAATACTATTTTATTAATATTTTTTAACATAATGCAAGAAACAAATTTTTCTTCTTGCCTTCTGTTCTCTATAAACATTTTCTGATACAGACATATGTATGCAGGCATACTGTACATTATATGGTCAAAGGTATGTGAACACCTGACTACCACATCCATATGTGTTTGTTGAGCATCCATTTACATTTACATTTACATTTATAGCATTTAGCAGACGCCCTTATCAAGAGCGACGTACAAGAGTGCTTTAAATTCTCCATCAATGAATATTTCATTTCTGGTTCATACGATTGCAACGACGTACACTGAACACAAACCTGTTGAAAAGAGAGCAACTGTTTGGGTTTTTTTTTTTTGTTTTTGTTTTTGTTTTTTTTTTGAAGAAGAAGAAAGCTAACTATCAAGGGGTAAGTATTTAATAAACCATGGACATTAATATGGAGTTGATCCACTATGGACATTAATATGGAGTTGATTAACTAACAGAAAAGTCCACATAAAAGGCTTCCATTCTTAAATTTTGGAACATGGCTGTGGGGATATGTGCCAATTCAGGCATAAGAGCATTAGTGAGGTCAGGCAAGAAGGCCTGGTGCAAAGTCAGTGTTCCAATTAATCCCAAAGGAAGTGGGGTTGAGGTCAGGGCTCTGTGCAGGCCAGTCAAGTTCTTCTACACCAACCATAGCAAACCATGTAACTTACACACAGGGGCACTGTCATGCTGGAACAGATTTAGGCTAGACCTCTTAGTTCCAGTTAAACACATCTTAATGTTAAAACATTCAGAGACATTCTACACATGTGATGATCAGGTGTCCAATAGACATATATAGTGTATATAGACATTCAGGACCAAGTGTGGAAAGGTGCTGGTACCCAAAGTGTTCCTTTAGGGTTCTTTGGATCAAGGTGTAGAGACATTCTACACACGCGATGATCAGGTGTCCACATACCTTTGGCCATATAGTGTATATAGACATTCAGGACCAAGTGTGAAAAGGTACTGGTACTCAAAGTGTTCCTTTAGGGTTCTTTGGATTGTTCAAGGTTCTTCGCTTCTTTACAGGGTTCTATTTGGAATTCTCTCTGATAGAATCCATCAATACTCTTTTGAAGGGTTTTAAATAGAACCTTAATTCTTTTCCCACAGGAACAAGCATTGTAATGTCATGAATGTTAGCTACATGTTAAATTCCATCAGTACTTACAAGCCTCCCGTCATTATGGCAACAAAGACATGAAGTTCTACTCATCATGTACATAAATTAGGTTTGGATTATGCATAATCTGCATATAAATTAAGATTATTCAGGCTAGGGTTCTAACAGTCCTGGTGGGTTTTTCAATGGTTCTTTGGGTGGTTAATTTACTGGAAAGTTTTCTGAAATTGAAACCCTCTGTGATAGGGTTTTACATAGAGTAATTAATAGTTTCCTCAGAAATACAGATAAACATCTATACACATAAAAATACCCAGTGATCAGTCACAAGGGAATTGTAGCAGCAGGTGATTGTGGGAGCTCAGCATCTACACACTATATGCTTGAACTTGGGTAGAGTGCTTAAAAAAGAGGAGTGGATTTGTGGAGGCAATGACTTTATATCTACCAGTATAGTTAATGCAGAAATTGAGATAAATCTACCTATGAAAGTATTCTTATGACACTGAGATATGAATATGAGATAGTATACGAGATGGAAAGCCTACCAGCCATCTCACAGCATGTCAATATCACTTTGGATTAAGCCTATGTATTATTCCAATAAAGTATGGCAAAGGTTTGTAAAGCTAGTTAGTTAGTTATCATAATATCTGCATATATTCAGTTTCCATTTACCCTTACATGCACATTTACCTTCCACCCCACAAATACAGCACCTAACAGACAACATGACGTTTTTGCCCTTCTTTACAGTGTATGTGAACGTGATGCTTTCTTTACAAGCTTCCCCTCCCCGACTCCTTTAACCTATAACTGCTCTCTTTTTCTCAGCTCAGCTGCTAGTGATGCCTGCCCACATAAGTCACCACATGATTGCCAGCCCTCTACCCCCTGACAACCTTCCAGTGCTCAAAGGAACAGATAATGCATTGTGGGTTTGTCTGGAGGGCCTCTGCCCCCATTAAGGATATGTGACGCCCAGCTGCTTAGCCATGTCCTGTGGACTATTGCCCATTGTATGGAGGGGATGGTGGCTTTGGTCACATCTCAGCCCACTGAGCTCCTGCTGATGACCTATATGATTTGGCAGAACTGGCCTGGGCTTTATCCATACTACTCGGTGGGTGTTTCCACTCCTGGGGTTTAACGATAGTCACTCAGTCTCTGACTCAAACTATAGTGTCTTAAATGAGTCTGTCTCATCTGTCAAGTTTTGGAAATCCACCAAGCTACAATTGCAGATTTTCACTCATGATGAAGCATGCAGTAGCCTTCTTACATGTTCAAGACTTGAACCTCACAAGGAACACATTCTGGCAAGCAACCATGAATTTATTTACTATTCTGAATTATGTTGATCCATGATTGGCTTAAGAGGCATTTTGAGGTCAACAGGCAAAAACCCTTTGTGCACTATCAAGCCAGTTATTAAGCCTAACTTGGAGGTGTGTTTAATTAAAGCCTATATTAAGGGTTTGATTTATGTGCCTCACTGCATTCACTCCATGCTTATGTCATTTCAAGACCACAAAAAATTCTTCACTAATATCAAAGGACACTTAAATGCTGTAGCTATCTGTAAACATCTAGTCTGTTCTTAAAAACAAAATGAATAGTTTAAATTAAATCCTTCAGAAATTAATAGAATTTCATTTCTACTGGTGTTCATGGATACACACAAACACAGTCTGTGCCAACATATGCCTTATAAAAATGATGTGCAAGCATTTAAAAGAAATATCTCAGATACAACCTCTGCCAGTTCAGTTCCTTCTGAATGTTGCTGTATTGTTCTTTGCTTCACCAGAATGCTTAAATTCTATTTGTGAGGGCAAACATTTTAATATATGTTTTCACTTTTGCTTTTGTTCTGCTTCTTCTTGTTCTTTCAGCCATTGCTTTTCACTTGGCATAGTGGAATCATGCCAAATATAATAATAATATCAATAATAATTTATCACCTTAATGATGCCATTCAGAGGATCCATGTTTTTTGAATTGCAACAAACAAGCAGGGGGGCAGGTGGGAGGTTAAGCTCAGTGCTTGATTGAAATATAAGGTTTGAGTTAATTGCATCCAGAGCCAGAGCACAAGCTCAGATGCCACCCCTGTGCATCAATAAATGCTTATAAGTAACTTATTTGGAACTGGCTGCCATGAAGGGAAATGGCATGACTTTAAGCATGGTAGCTCCGGGCTATTCTCCTGCTCTTTGTCTTTTCACCCCACATCTTCAAATCTATTCACTGCCTTAGAGTAAATAGCCCCAGACAGCAGGGCACAGAACAAAATACAAATATGCATGCTTTACAGGCATGCTATTCTTATTATTAGGCTGTCTCATTTCAAAAGATTGTCATTCTAAATGACTCAAATGCCTGATGTAGACACAAATTATTTTATGCACATTTTACCTGAATTGTTTTTCTTCTCTTTTTATGTAATAATTACAGACGAGAATGTGATCTGCCAGCGGAAGGCCGAGTGAGTCATTATTAAAGCACATACTGTTTTTTCTTCTTTATATTTTAATATTATTTGAGTCAGAGTTACTTTTTACTGACCTTAACAAATCAACACCCCAGTATAAAACAACACCCCAGTATAGCGCTTTATTAAGACAGACATATTAATGTAGTCACAAAGCATACATGTACATAATTGCACATTTTTATTTTTGGCTGCAATCTGTTTTCCTCAAGCAGTTGTGTCTTCTATAGTTAGCTGTGTGTGTGTGTGTGTGTGTGTGTGTGTGTGTGTGTGTGTGAGTGTGTGTGTGTGAGAGAGAGAGAGAGAGAGAGAGAGAGAGAGAGAGAGAGAGAGAGAGAGAGGAAGGAGGTGGGATCTTTTTCCTTTGAAGTCAAACTGTCAGCTAGTTTGTGTGACACCTGCACGCATAGTCATGGGTGTATCTCGTCCCAACCCCCCCCCCAGCCCCCACCCCACCCCCGTCTCTCTCTCTCTCTCACACACACAAAGTGACAATTATTAAAGAGCTGTGGAGCTGGTTAATCAAGTCAGATTTGCATGCAAGGTCAGAAGCTGACATCAGTGCTGTCTTATAAAACGTAAAAACAAAAGAAAGACATGCAAAAGCCCATACAGGAAGTTCTAATAAAGTGGGTTTTTGTTTTTGTTTGTTTGTTTGTTTGCTTTGTAGGCATTTTAATAAGCATTGCATATGTTAAAAGCAAACAATGCACATCCATCATACATTTATATCTGAAATATGACGTATATTTAATGT
The DNA here is from genome assembly GCA_023630585.1 of Cranoglanis bouderius. Classification (NCBI taxonomy): domain Eukaryota; kingdom Metazoa; phylum Chordata; class Actinopteri; order Siluriformes; family Cranoglanididae; genus Cranoglanis; species Cranoglanis bouderius. Next base: position 18,736,200 of record CM042539.1, read on the forward strand.
GCCACATAAGTATTTTTACGTATCAGTTCTATTGCGTGTTCAGCTATACACTGTTACAACAAATGTTTTATCTTACATCTATCTATCTAAAGGTTTCTTCAGGGCTCTAAAAAGTTTAAGGGTTGAGATAGCTTTTAATATTTCTATTTAAAATCCTACCACAGATGTTTTTTTTCAGCGAAGATTCCAGGTAGAACCCTTTTAGAAAGCATTAATTATTCAAAGAACACTAGATTTTCTACACATTAGATACACACATTTTCTAATAGTGTCTCTAACTCCATAATATGAATTCAACTTGGTTAGTGTTACTAGTGGTTAGTGGTTTTCTGCATTCCAAATCCGTGTGTCTTCCAGTTGACAGGCAATGAATCTTTCATGCAACAAGTTTAAGTTAGAACTGCCAACCATTGTTGTTGTTGTTGTTGTTGTTGTTGCAGCCTTACACACTAACACAAACAACGTTATGCATGGCACTTGGCTGTGGGGGCTTCATTGGTTTGTATTAACAATGAAATACATGTAAGTTTCTACACAGAGGCAGGGGAAACTCAGTCCTTGCATCCTATGATGCTGATCAGAGGTTGTCCAGGTCTGTAGCATGGTGTAGCACTGATGACATGGTTCATTAGGCATTAGCTCATTAACATGTCATTCTTCTATTTTAGCTGTCTCCCTCACCATTTCTGTTCATATCTCTGACTGTCTCTGTCTGTCTCTGTGTGTGATGGCATTTTGCCAGGAATCTTGGTTGTGCATCCACAGGCTAATTTGTGGCCTCAGTCTTAATAGCGTGGGAGCACAGACACTTCATGTCCATGTCCATGCCTTGTGTGTGTGTGCATGCATTCTCACACAGATAAATGTACATAAATATGTGTTTAATATGTGATAAATGTGTTTGTGCTGGTGCATGTCTGTCTGTTTGTATGTCTGTCTGGGCATGCTTTGCATGTTGGGGGTGGTGTGTGGTTTCTACTTGAAAGCCTATGTGTGCATTCTCATGCTTGCATGCATTGAGGTATGTTTGTGAATGTATGCAAGTTTGTCTTTGTATGACTCCAAAGTCTCCAAACTCCATGTCTCCAAAGTATATAGCATCATTTTCCAGCACTCCATGCCCAGTATGATCCTAAGTCAGTCTATCAAGGGCATGTGTGCAGGAGCACATCAGAGCAGTGGGAAAGTTTCAGTACTATATTTTGTTGGAAATAGAAATCATAGCATGGCATAATTGTGAGAATAATATAGTTACACACTTTCTCAAATCTGTTAATAACTGCATTTGGTCATTAAATCAAAGTGTGTTTATTTTGCTAGTTTAAAGATGTTACTATATATTTTTGCCAGAAAAAAATAGGAGGATAATTTGCAAAAGCAGCTTGTGACCCTGGATTTTGGTGGAGCCTCATAGCCTCAAACCTCGACTCGAGAGGCTATTTGGGCACCAAGTTGTTTAGATCCAACCCGAGAATGAAGATCGTAAAGAAAAAAAGACAAAAAAAAAAGAAACCTTCAACATTATGCGCATATGGTTCAGAATGTTTTCCATGATGAATCACGCCATACCATTTGAGTTATGGTATAGGCTACTGTCTAGTGATTTTTTTTTTTAGAATAACCCCATGATAGGCACTTAAGAGTCACTTAAGGCTTGAAATATCTTGAACAAACTAAATATGTACACCAATTTTCAGTGAGAAAAGATTGTCTGATATAAAGGTCTGTGCCCCCAGCACAGACAAATAGCCACAGGTGCAGTTCCCACTGTCATTTTTACAGGGTGTGAGACAAACACAGAAGCGCTAATACCATTAAAGATCCTGTTCACTGCTCCTCCCCCACTTATAAACAAAACTGTGACTCCAAAAGTGACTCCTACCCCAATGGGATTTAGTTAGTACTTGTTGTAGTTCCCATTGTTGGCCACTAGGTGCAATAACAACTCTTCAGAGCTAAATGGAGTGCTGCTCCATGTATGGAAAATGTTGCCTGGTCTCATTCCTGTCTGGAACCAACAGTCATGCCACAGTCACTGAGGTCTCCTTTTTTCCCCATTCTGACATTTGATCATTAACTGAGGCTCTTGAACTGTGCCTGCATGGTTGTATACTTTGTGCTGCGCCCACTTGATTGGCTGATTGGATAATTATCCATCTCTCTCTCTCTCTCTGTCTCTCTCTCTCTCTCTCTCTCTCTCTCTCTCTCTCTCTCTCTCTCTCTCTCTCTCTCACTCTGTCAAGCTACACATGCTACTGCTGAGATACCAGTGATCCTGACCCCTTCTGCTTTCCCGATGCTCTACTTCTGGTTGGAGTACTCATCACTTGGAAATGACTTGCTGTTGCTAAGGATGGCTCCACATGGACAGCCTAAAGATCAGTGAGATTACTGAGGATGGTACCACTTAAAAACCAGGAAGTTGGATTTGGACAGCAATTGATATTAACAGTTTTGCTACAGTGGCTTAGGACTACTATTGCTTTGATAGCTTTAGGACTGCAAATGCCACGAACAGTTTTGCACTCTCCATCAGAGAACGGTTGATAACTTCAACAAAATAGACTTAATGTGAAATTTATAACGCATTTCCTGGTTACAGAATTGCACTTTTTGATCATGTGGTATGCAATTATAGAAGGTATTTATTTATAATTGCACTATTCGTTGTCACCCAGATGAGGGTGGGTTCCCTTTTGAGTCTGGTTTCTTCCTCATATTGTCTCAGGGAGTTTTTCCTTGCCACTGTCGACTCTGGCTTGCTCATTAGGGATGCATTTATAAAGTTAAAATTTTTATCTTGAGTTTATATATTTCTGTAAAGCTGCTGTGTGACAATGTCCATTGTTAAGAGCGCTATACAAATAAAATTGAATTGAATTGAATTGAATTGAATTGAATAATTGCATGAATGAGGTGTGCAGGTGTTGCTAATATGATTGAGTAAGTGTATGTGGTGGTGCCACCTACCCCAAAATGAGCTGCCACTATTTTTAATAATACCATTTATATTTTAATGGTGTTTTGAACCAAACTGACAGTCTGTTTGGCAAATATAGAGTCTGGCCACTGGCAAATGTAGTTAAATTAAGCTCATAAACACTTGTTTTAATAACATATCCATGCTATCAGTACTGAGAACTCTATATAACACATAGTATTACACAATTACATTGAATCTGTGTGTAAGTGTGATCGAGAAGGCAACAGTCCATCAACTCCATGCCAGTAAATCTGAGATCAGCTTGTTTACCACCTATCTGTCCAACCTTTCAATGTTCTTCGGAATTTAGTGTACACTACTCGCAGTGAAGCTACAGAAAGAGCTTACAGATTACATATTACAGTCATGCCTATAATCATTATTTTCAGTTACACTATGCTGCAGTTCTTTTTACTAGTGAAATGCCAGGAAAGTCTGCAAACAGTTGTGTTGTTAATGGTGAATATGGTGGCACACATTAATGAGTAGATCTTCTAAATGGTATAATGTGATTTGTTCAACGTAAATATAATAAAAACTCAGCTATGTATAGTGTTAGTTTTCAAGATACTACAGTGAAGTATCTTCATAAAGTGAAGATTTAACCACAGCAGGTGAAGATTTTCTTCGGCAAACTCTCAGATATTCTGTATCTCTCTTACATTACTTATTCATATTGAAATTGTGAGCAAAGCAATCATGCTTAGGTGCCTTCATCTAGTTCAAAGTTGCTTAACTGTCGGCACTAAGCAATTGGAAGTTCTCCCTGAAGAACAGCTTTGTCATAGGTATAGATGAAGTAAGAGCTTGGACTCGGCAGTGTTTCTGACAAGACTAAGTGCTAAAACAATGTGTTTAAAATGAATACAACTCTCAAATCTAATGTGTCTGTCATCTAATCCAAGGCAGAATAGGGTGCCCAGCAGGGAGAAAGCATATTTTAGTGTTGTTGAAAATTATGCAACCATATTCGTCAGCATTGTTGGGCACAGAAAGAACCTGCTTGGCATATACTTTTTTCCTTATCTTTTTTTGATCTAATTTCTCTTGCCTTCTTTCCTCCCTCTCACCTCCTCTCTTTTCTTTCTCCATGAAATTGATTTCTTCTTGTTTGTCTTGGCAGTAATAAGATCAGTGAAAAGATTACATTTCAATGGCATACCTTCAACCGCAGGCAAATGATTTGTCCAAACTTAATAATAAAATCCTTACAATGTATTTTCAAAGGTAAACAGCCGTTATAATAAAAAAGTCCTCCAGGGTGCAGACTTTCTTTTAACTTGTAAAACCCTATTTACACCAGACAGGGTTCTATACACAATTATGATAAAATGTGTCCCATTTAGATGAAACAGACATCATCGTAGTACACATGGTAAGTAAATGAAGTCCAGAGAGCACATGGTTTAGCCCTGGCAAATACCAAAAACACTTGTCAAGCACTGATGTGAGGCTAACTTCACTCTGAGTTGTTCAGTTTTAAATAAGCATTTTCATGGAGTTGTATCTTGAATCAGACATATGAGCAATACACTAATGCCTAGCCACATCGCTGGGTGTTATTATGCCTGTCAGTACAAGTTATATTTGTGAATTAAAGAGAGATCATTGTTTCTACTCACAGATGAATGGCCCTTAGTTGCAAGGGAGATATAAAGCAGCAATACACTTCCTATAAATGGGCATAGTACTGAGCACCAGTTTGTGTATTACACAGGGCTTGTAGAAACTTGAATTTCAACTAAGCAAGTTGAAGGTTGTGTTTTTAAAGTGTTAGCTTAAAGCTAAACAATCCTATTATAATTAGCATTTGTACTGTGTGATCTATACACCTTTATTTGTTCAGTGAAAGCAGCACAGGGCAATATGCCTTTTTCATTGAATCTGGCTTGGTTCTGTTTTACTTATAGTTGTTAGAGATGTTTTGACTCTGTAAACCAGCCTAATTCCATCCTGCTCGAATCAAATTGTTATGCTAATTAAATTAACTTGTCAGATTATAACAGTAGCGTTGTGCTTTCATAGTGGCTTTCATTAGACAGATTACAATATGTGTATAAATGTGTACATGCATGAGTTTGTGTACTTATGTGATTGTGTAAATAGCAGAAATCAAAGATTGTCTTATCTGGTCAGGGATTGTACATTGCCTTGGAGCAATGTTCTTTAATGGCTACTAGAGATCTTATACCCTATATTGCTGCCACCAATTCACAGTACCCTATTTTGAGTGGTATGAACTTCCACATCTACTGAGCTGTGTTTCTGATTAGGACAACTACAGTGCTGTCTTTTAAAGCTAATTTTTAAGATTATTTTCTTCACTTCACAGGCATCTGTTAGAATAAAAAGCTCAGAAAGTTTTGAAGTTTGGCCTTGCTTCCTGTGTGTGGGCAAAAAAAGCATTTTTAAAGCTGCTATGACACCCTTGTTTAAAATTTTCTCTATTATTTAATGTTAGAATAATTTCTAATATTAAATTGCTTCTCATGAAGAGGACATTTGCTTCTCACAGAAAGGTACTACATTCAAATCCTGTTCTGCTTTGAATTACAAATATCAGTCATAGTCACTCTGTGGTTTTGCTATTTAACTGATAAAACACTCTGTTATGCCAACATTTCATTTTAGTGTATTTTTTTATATCAAGGTTAATTTATATTAAACAAATTAAACATTGTCACATTCTTTCTTTTTCAGCACAATCCTATTTTAGAACATTATCTATATACAGTTAATTAAAAAAAAAACTACAGTCTGACAGCTTAAGATAATTATCACTAATAATGCTTTTCAAGTAAACAATACAGTATATGATAAAGTAACAAGATCATAGCATTATTATAAAGCCTGTGCTACTGAGAGAGACTAGATAAATATGCCCCCAAAATCAAAACCCATACGCATAATAGCTCCATGCCTTCAGACAAATTGACCATAAACAGTTCTCACACACACACACACACACACACACACACACACACACACACACACACACACACACACACACACACACACACACACACACTGAGGTAGACTAAGGTGAGATTTGTTTAGTTAAACTGTGCAGTACATGTTTAGATTATAAGTGTCAGGGATTTGTAGAGGAGGCGGATGCAAGTGCAGATTTTTATTGTATAAAGTGCCAACAAACAACAAAAACAGCGAAAACAAGAACCAAATAGATACAAGAGATATAAGGTAAAACATGCAGACTATGACCGAGACTATGGCACAAACAGCAACACACAAACACACGAACAACGAAAGCTTCACAATGGATGCTTACAAAAGGTGCTAATCAGGGTGAAATGAGACACAGGTGATAGTGGTTAGGACATGTAACATGCTGAGGCTGATGGAAAACGTAGTTCACTGTCTCTTTGGAGCTGCCATGACACAAAGTCTGATATTTGTAGATTTATGGTATACATGTTTTACATACTCCATTCATTCATAGATTTATGAATATAAATTTATATGTGCAGGCATGCACACTTGCAGCTAGCTATAACTGAATAGCACCAACCAGCGGAATTAACACTGCACTTGTGTTTACAAATTCGCTGCAGAAGGATTTCATTGCTGGGAGCTGATTAACACTGTCAAAAGAGCAGTCTCAAAAAAGAGTATTGTGGTAGGAGAAAGAAATCTTGGGGGAACCAAGACTCAGCAAGGGAAGCCCATCCTCCTCTGGCCAGCACTTTGAATCAGATAGTCTAAGAAGCATAAAATATATAGAATATAGGTTGTGAGTTGGGAGTAAGAATACCAAAATACTGTTTGTCAGTGCCACTTTGTCATTATACAGTGTACTATATGCCATTCATTATACTGTAGGTAACACAGACAGTTTAGTCAAGTTCAACAGTCACTAGTCAGTCAAGGAAGAAGCATTTGGGGTTTATTATCTCCATGGTCATTGAATGAGCTTAATGACCTCAGAATGGTAGAAGTAGGAGCTTTTAGCCCTTAGGATTGGTAGGTACCACATGATTGCCATAGTAAGCAACGTAGGATCAAAACAAAACAAAACTGCTCGTAGTATGGAGGGACACATATAACTTCTTGAAAATTATCTGTACATAACATTATTATTAATGACCTATACATGGCAAAAAACTAAGATGTCAGGTCATCACACAGTGATGTGAAGTCCATGACACACCAGCAACTATAAAATGTAAGGAGAATGCTTAGGTACCATGTTCTCAAACCATATTTGAACAATGCATTACTGAAGCACATCACTGTACTGCTCATTATAAGTGGGTGGCATCTTGACAGTGTTCCAGATATGGAAGCAGGATTTTATAGCAAACTCAACAATATGGTTTTCACATGTTAAATCACTGTTAATTATCACACCAAGACTCTAAGCAATACTGCATGACATAGTGGTGAGACAGTTAGGCTGATACTGTGCTCAAGCAACTTATTTCTAATAGCCCAATGGCCCAAGACTTCTTTCTTGATTATTTTACCTTTGTAACAATCCTCACCAGCAAACGGTGGTGAATAGTTGCATGAAGGAAATCAGGTGAGTTAAATCTTGTGATGTGTGCAAGCAGAGGACTCATAATAATGTACACTCAAAAATAATGTACACTCACCACACTTGATTTCAAAGATAAGGTAGAAAAGGACATATAACTAGGGAGAAAGAAGAAAGGATGGAGTTAGTGTGACGTTCTGAGTGTAGCTAATGTAAGCTGAAATAAAAAAAAAACAACCATGTGCCAATTGAGCCCTTACAATTAACAGATTGGTGTGATAAAGAGGTGCCTGGCTGTAAGGCAAGGCTACCCCCCTTTGCCCCAGGGCACCTTGGGTAGGGATGGGCCACACTCCTGATGAGAGGGTCAGATAATCTCTTTCTCAACCTCTCTCTCTCTCTCTCCATTTCTCCCTCACCCTCACCCCATGCCCTGCAGCTCCTCTGCAAATACCTGCTCAATATTCTACTGCAAAAGGGTGTGTGTGTGTGTGTGTGTGTGTGTGTGTGTGTGTGTGTGTGTGTGTGTGTGTGTGTGCGTGCGTGCGTGCGTGTGTGTGTGTGTGTGTGTAGTTTGGAGTAAGTGGCACGTCTCTGATGGAGATATATAAAAAGGCCGAGCAGAAACAAAAAGCGTGACATCTGCTAAAGCGATTGTGAGTAAATATGTTTGACAATTATTGTTTACAGTGACAGTGGAAACAGTTCATGAGATCCATCCACATTTCTGTTTGTACTGAGGCAGATGGGCCTACAGCGATTCATTAGCAGGCTGTCAAAAGCTTATTTTGAATTTACTTTTATGTGCCTGCATACCACACTGAGAGGGGAAGCTGTTTTGGGGAATAAAAATAGCTGTTATCAATTTGCTTGCCATTAGTAGCTTATGTATTCCACATTTAAGTGTTTCCACTTCTTTTTGCCCCTCTTTCAAATTTTGCTGCTAGAAGTGTTTTCTCTTTAGTGTTGATACCTTGGGGTTATGCCTTCAGGATCATTTATTTTGGTTGAACAGTAGAATTAGTATAACCTTCTGACAATTAGTACAATGATGGTGATGAGATGCTGGGGATGAAAATTTTATAGAAGCTTCTTGTGCAAGCTGAGACTTTGACTTAGAATACAGTAATTACTTTGGGAATTTATGAATCACTGTTTACTACCATGATAACTGTACAAAGCCATATCCCAGACTTTTTCATGTACTACCTTATTTAGGTAATTCACATAGTATCATTGTTAACGTATTGTACTATAAAGTATAGCATAATAAAATATTGAAATACATAAAATAGTCACACATTTGATCCAGTTTGAGGACTGAAAGTTATAACATGAACAAGTGTGTGCAGTTATGTGCATGCAAAGGGCATATTTTGAATACAATACGCAAATTATATTGGCTTAATCAAATAGGAGAGGCTTTGCACTCTGAGACTTAGACTCCAGCAGGCCACATTCATTTTCATCACAGTGAAACAAGGATACAAAACAGTGTTATAATAAATGAGATCTTCCCAAATCCCCAACACTGTTGATCTGATCCACTCAATCAAACGTGTTAAGTCATAATTAACCTCAGCCCCCACCACACTAATTTAAGCTTATTAGAGCTGGCATGTGCTACTGTCACAAAACGTAGGAGGAGCCCACCCGCTTGATTGGTAAGCAAAGTACAGAGGCACCACACACAGAGGTTAACCAGCACTTAATTATCAATGAGGGTTTTTTTTTTTTTCAGCTCTGCCTTCTCTCTAGGTCTCTCTTTGCTCCATCTCCCTTTTTCTTTCCCCTCAGCCTCAGGCTCCATTTCCTTCAGTAAAAGTAATGGAGTTCTTTAATGGAACTTGTGTTAAACATGGTGCTGCTGTTCATGCTAGGCCACTTAGCACAGAGGCTTGGGTCCTTATTTTGGAACCTGATTACAAATGAAGACTGTTTAGCTCTCTAAAAGTAGAAAAGGATAGCAGCAGAGGCCAGGGCCTATGCAGTGGGATAATATCATACTCACACTAGTACACTGATAAAAACATAAGCATTGTTGATTTTTTTTTTCTTTAGAATCTGCTTGTTACTTATTTCAAATGCAAGTCAAGTAAAATAAGAACTTGTATGTGTATCAATATTATTAGGCTATTTTTTTATCCTATTTTTGTATAATTTTTACATTAGCATGTTGATATTTTATGATGTTACATATTGGAGCAATGCAAAGCCACGACGTGATTATATTTTTATTAGCTATTAGAAGAATTAAGGGTAGTACTATAGTTCCCAGAGAAACAGGACATTTCGGATGAAAGTCCTTCATCACAGTCCTTCATCACAGTCCTTCATCAGACTTTTGTCTGAAACGTCCTGATTTTCTGGAAACTTTATGTATTACTATACAATTTTTACTACATCTACATTAATCACTGAAGTACACTGCAGTTACTCCCTGAACTCTTTTTTCAATGTAATATGAAATATTTATTTTGATATCTTTAATGGACCTCTGTATGTGGAATAATTGTATGGAAGTATTGTTTTAAAATTCATATTTTATCATGAGTCAAATGACAAAACTTTAATATAGTACAAGGTTCTCACTTTGTATTTAAAGAAATGAAATAACTTTATGAACAGTCTCTTCTTAGGAAGTCTTACTGTATGAGATTCGAAAAAAAAGACAGACATTCTGTTGCTTGTATAGCACCAAATCACACATTTTAAGCGCAGGCCTTATTTAAATCAGTTAAGGACAAGCACATCCAACACATTATCAGGAAAAGACCGATATTAGGGGACATGTGGCTGTGTTGATGCAACTATTGGGGAGGTATTATTCAAACTGAAGGGATCTGTTTTAGTTTAACAACATTAAAATAAATGCCTGGATGTAAAATATTGTTTTCTCAGTTAGTTTTAATATAAATTAAAAGTGATCACATTCAGTCAGAGAGTGAAAGAAAGGGAGAGAGGCAAAACGCATCCCACATTTGAGCAGTGCCCTAGGAGTCAGAGAGAGACTGCAGCAGCACCTTTGGCTGGAATAGTTACCTTACCACACAGTACAAGCACCAATCAAAACAATGTCCGTTAGTTTCTCCGTTAAGAATAATTATAACAAACATGAACAAAAATGGATCATGATGTATCAACAGTTACGTATGTATCAACATTACGGTTCAACTATTCTTATACTACTGCTATTTTATTTAAACTAAAATGTGACTTTGACAGCCATAAAATAACAGTGTGCACATAAAGGCTGTTTAAGCGTTAAGGCAGCCCAATCTGTGTAAATTATTTAGACTACATGAGCAATGGACATGGGCAGTACTCAAATGTTACAATCTAATTTGTTTGCTCATCCTTTATTTTCTGTTTACTACTGCAGTAGATTTGACGTTGACCCAATTATGTTTTATTATTTGAATGGTATTACAGATTAATAACATTAAAAAATATAACTGCTGTAGCAATAGAATAGTGTTAATATAATAAACCGCTACTACTATATGTATTCAACTAATCTAATTGTTAGAATTTTGTACGTAATTGTAGTTTTAACTAAAGAAAATTAAAACTTAGTTTAAACTAAACAAATATATACATATTAAATGTGATAGCATAGACACTCTTAGACACAGAGACTGAACAGTATTATGTTATAAAACTAATCAAATTAATCAGCACTTTGACCTTTGTCCAAGACCTTAGAAATATTTACAACAAAAAAATATTCATTCCTTTTCGTTTACGCATTTTGGACTCGACTTTTAACAAAATCGGGTAGCTGTAATGCAGTTATATAGCCGGATAGATAAATACGTTTCCAGTAAGATGCAATAAACCAAACTGATCTGTATGTAATATTAAAAGGGGAAACGAAAGAGTGAGACTGCGAGGCCATCGCTGCAAGTTGATTAGATGTGCAGTGAAAAACTGCTCTCTCTCTCTCTCTCTCTCTCTCTCTCTCTCTCTCTGGGAGCAGGGTAAATCCTTTATCAGGGTCTGACACCGGCGTAGCCTGCAGCTACTGCTCGCCTGGAGCGAGGTGCTATAGACGAGTAAACGGGATCCCATCATCAAACTTCATAATAACGCGCCCTGCGCCGCAGCTGCGGTGCGACCCTTTCTGATGGAACAGATAGCAGCGAGATGAAATACTGTTCTTCTTTGGTATGAAATTATCACGTCTATTAATTCAGACCGACAACGCCTCTCTCTCTCTCTGTCTCTCTCTCTCTGTCTCTCTCTCTCTCTCTCTCTCTCTCTCTCTCTCTCTCTCTCTCTCTCTCTCTCTCTCGGTTGTTCTTTTTCTTCTCCATCTCTTATTCCTGAAAATACCCGATTTACAAGCAAATGTTCTGTTGTATTTATTTTTTATCGTAGATTTACAGAAAATAAGACTTAATGTGAATACTGAACTAATGTTTAATAGAGGGAATTCAAAAACAATGTGCTTCGTCGTATTTTTTTTTTTTTTTTTTTTTTTTTTTTTTTTTTGGTTGGTTGGTTGGTTTTTGTTTACATTCATCACAAGAAAGCAGACAGAAACAGACAGGAATGGGTGTTATCAACTAAGCGAGTCTCAGTGCTCCCGGTTAGGACACATGAAAGGTTAAACGAATTCGGAATAATCCTAAAGGTGTTAACAGCATTACGGTGAAAATCAGGTTTTGTGTTAAATATTAAATATTTCCTTTAACACTCCTTACACACACACACACACACACACACACACACCACCACCACCACCACCACCACCACCAATAATAATAATAATAATAATAATAATAATAATAAGCATTATTATTATTATTATTATTATTATTATTATTATTATTATTATTATTATTATTATTAGCATGTTATTGTTATTGTATTATTGTTCTTGTTGGTGGTGGTGGTGTTATGGATGATGATGATGATGATGATGATGGTATTCATAGTATTAGTAGTACTGTAGTAGTATTGTAGCCTGTAGAAGTATTCAGAAAGGGGACGAGCTCAAACGGGCTTTGGAACTGATTAACATGCATTAACCCTATGCAGATCTTAAAGCGTGTTAGTTAGAGTCAACAATGGTGCAGGCCATTGATTGTTACTAAAGTACGATATCTCGACAATACTGACTGCCAAATCATATTGGAACGAGTTGTTCTTTTGTGAACGATCTTTATCATTCTTCAGTGTGTTATAGCAATTTAGAAAATGTAGACCTACAGCGTCCTTAAAGGTTAAAGCCAGAAATCGTGAAATTGAGTGGAAAAGAATGGTTTAAAGGTAAAAACTGCTTTCTGCTTAAATATGAAATATGTTAGCAATATAAATTCCATATATATATATATATATATATATATATATATATATATATATATATATATATATATATATATATATATATAATTTATTTTTTTATTTTTGCGCTATGCAGGCCGTAAAGGTGCAATTCTCCGCTGCCACCACTGAAAGAGCAACGTGAGCAGTTACCGCTGGTGTTGGTGCAGCCTCCTCACAGGAAAAGAGGAAATTCCAACGCACCGTCAGAACGGCTGAGAACATCATTTGCTGGGAGTCTGCCTTCACTATACAACCTGTATAGCTCCAGAATGCGAAGGCGAGCAGGAAAAATCGTTGCTGACACATCCCACCCTGCAAACAGTCTGCTCCAAAAACTGCCGTCATGAAGGCAATCATTTGTCTGTCAATTCATCATTCATCATTCATCAGTCAATGAATCAGTGATCATTGATTACAAAAACAGCACGATACCGGAATAGTTTCTTTACCTTAGCAGTCTCTCTTGCCAATCTCTGGGTTTAAGAACATTATTCAACACTGTACCAATGGCAGATAACAATAGCAATAACATATATTTGCACTGCACAGCTACTATCACCGTCATTCCGACTTGAATACGTTAGTCTATATATATTTTATATTTACATATTTTATATTTTGTTATATAACCTACATTGTCTTGTTATATTATATTATACTGATTTGTGTTTTTGACCAAGCTCTGAGACTGAAAACAGTGAAAAAATACTAATGCATGTCAAGGTACTGCATATGGCGAATAAATGTAATTTTTATTATCTTTTTAAATAGAATGACACAGTTAGCAAAAAATATCTCGTTTTCTGTTATACAATTATTATATAATCTGTCTATAATTGGCATGGCACACTGTACAAAACTCTTTGCTAATTGTTGTAGATTAGCATTAGCTTGTTTATATACACACTATACATGTATTAGTTATCTAAATATAACAATGACCTTTGCATTTATACTTGCTGTCCCTGCTTTCTTCATAAGAGTCTTTTTGCTAGATTCAGTTCGACTTAATTTAATTTTACAAATGGATTTTGTTTGTTTGTTTGTTTGTTTTTGATTAAGTAATTCCGCAGATTGGATTGACAATTTTCTCGTGTGTTTTTGATAACACTGCACATAAAAAGTGCATTTTTGTCTCAACCTCACCTGTTGTGCACAACAAGCACAAACTCTCCTCTCTGGGCATCCAGTTGTTATTCTGTCTACCCTATCATTGGTTAGATGATGAGGGCACTGACTCTGGATTGTTTCTGCTTTGTATGTCTGACAGTGATGAAATAATCAGTTTTTACCGGTTGTTTATGAACCGATATTACACTGATTTACTCTACTAACGTACTCTTTTAATACTATAGTTCCAGATGGGTGTTATAAGTTTATATGAAGAGCTGATTGATGTTTATATTGGGTAAGGTGGGGTGGTCTGTGCTTGTTCTATGTTAATGCCTGATACAATGTTAATGAGCCTCAGAACTATTTTACTAAGATCACGCGTTTCAGGATTCACTTCATGAGTCTGTAACACCTTAATATGTAGCGTTTTTCCGGGGCTTTTCTTTTTGGGCATCCACAAATTGAGGGTTCGTTGCATTGGTTGTGGGTTTTTCCCCCTACGTTTTCCGTAACTGGGCTTCTGTTTGTTGTAAGCGACCACTTCTGATAATAGCTCTTCAACAGATCCAGGAGCTGCCATATTTGTGTCGTGGACAAGAGTAGCACCAAGTCATCTGCGGAGAGCAAGAATTTCACTTTCCTGTTCTGTATGGTGAGTCCAGGGGATGCAGACTGTGTGAACTGCACCCGTAGGGTTTGGGATGAGGCTACATCCCCAGGTGACCCTTTTCTTTCCTGAGTAAATAATTTTGTATTTGTCCCATGTTACTCATTTGTTATCCACTTACGTTTATTTAATGAAATAATACACTTTACCCACTACACAACAAAAATTAGCAAAATGGTCAAAGATTTTTACCATTTATGTTTGATTCGGTCGGTAGTAAAAAAAATAAATAAATAAATAAATTCTCATTTTCTCTCTCTCTCTCTCTCTCTCTCTCTCTCTCTCTCTCTCTCTCTCTCTCTCTCGCTCTGTGTGTGTGTGTGTGTGTGTGTGTGTACACTGTTGCTAATAGATTTAACTATAATAGAACGTTTTTTTTGCGCGGTATTTCATGGTGATGTTTCCAGTAGGTCGTTGCGATTAATTCGACCTCATAAGTCAACTCTGATGACATTCCTGGATTGTCCGAGATGAGCGCATCCATAAGAGAAAAATGTCATAATCAAAACGAACAAACAATCAAAAAATGGATGAATAATTAGGTGGTTTGCCTTGTCTCTTTTGTGCCTTTGTTTGTGTGTGTGTGTGTGTGTGTGTGTGTGTGTGTGTGTGTGTGTGTGTGTGCGTGTGTGTGTGTGCGTGTGTGTGTGTGCGTGTGTACACAAGAGCATGAGAGAAGGGAGAAGGGGAGAGCAGGTTGGCAGTCTTTATGAAGCGTGAAGCGGTTTGTTAAATGTTCACATCATTTGCAGGGACTAAGGTTTGATAAAAAGAGACAGCCCTCAAAAGAAATTGATTGAAATGGCGTGTGCCTGGCTGACGGGAGCCAGCGAGGGACAAAGCCCTGTGAAACCATGGCCACTCGAGCAATTATTCCTCCACGCTGAATTTGGATTAGCGCAATGGAAAGAAGCATATGTTTGGCCCGCGGCAATATTCCCCCCGGCTGGCTTGGGCGAGGAAGGGGGAGCGAAGCTAAAACTGGAATATAAACTATATTAAGCAGAAAATGAAACATTTACACCGTTGTGGACCCTTTATTTTTGAGTGTGCACAAACAGCGCTGAACTCGTCTCCAAAGTAACAAACTTCACGTTTCCGGATTAGAGATTATAAACCTACTCCTAGGCTAAATATAATTTTCAGTAAATATTTAAATATGGGTGTGTAACAATGAACCTAAAAAAAGAAAAAAGAAAAAGAAATAAACTACAGTCTAAGAACAATCCATTTGATTTACATTCCTTTAGAAAGTAAACTACTTTTAATCAGCGTTTCTATTTCTAGTCAGTTGAATAATTGATACGCAATTGCAAACATCTAAGGGTTAAATGGAAAACAAAAGATTTAATAATAATAATAATTATTATTATTATTATTATTATTATTATTATTATTATTATTATTATTATTATTATTATTATTATTATCAGGAAGTGTACACCAGATCAATTAATTTCGTCAGTTTGTTTATTCAGATGCGTGTTTTTTTCTAATCGATTGCCTTCATGCTTCGAACGATTTGTTGAAGTCTCTGACCTCTCTTTGCATTGCTGTGTCCCCCAGCCTGCTCTCACGACTGGGGTCAGTAATGGGGCGAGACCTCAAATGATGAGGGCTGAGGTTACGAGTCGAGTGCAATTAGCTTTTTTTGCGCTCGATTAAAAAACTTCAAGGAATCACGTAACACGATTGTGAGCGCTTCGTACTGCTACTCGTCGAACTAAACTATAAACTATAGACAGCTTGGATGTCGAAACGAATTAGATCACGAGTAAACCAAATTATCTCAGGGAAACACAGAAAATGAAAGCTGGTCCTTGTAGATGTGATGGTGTAGCTTGTTTATTTGATTCATGTAAATTAGACTATTAATATTTCTGCTTTGGCGTCAGTTCATTTATTTGCACCGCCCGAACGTATCGCTTTAGCCAACAATCTTTCAACCGAGGTTAAAATTCGTACGACCTGCTTACAATTATTAGCAACCAAAACTAGACTATAATAGGGTAATGGACGCACAAACCCATATACAAATGCAGCAGCTCATTGAAGCGTTAGTGCGTTTTGTTTAATTCCATTTCAAAACAAGGCTAGCGCGACCGTATTATCCAGTATGAGCCGGTGACATTTTGATGAAGTAATTTTCTGTCAGCGGTCTTGAATATTTCGCTTTTGCCCACTTAAAATTACTGTTCCCGTGACTGTCTTGAGTGCACGTGCTAGTGAGTTTCGCTTGGTTGTAATTAACTTTGGCCGAAGTTTTAAAGCATACCCATCATAACAGCAGTTGTGTGTGTGTGTGTGTGTGCGTGAGAGAGAGAGAGAGAGAGAGAGAGAGAGAGAGAGAGAGAGAGAGAGAGAGAGAGAGAGAGATTGAGGGGATGTTAGCGAGAGATTAAGTTTGGTAAATAGGTCCTGCAGAGTTAAGGACGAGTGCCCCCACAACCACACACCGACCCCCCATCCCACCCCCCAACCAGTTAAAAGCATTGTTTTTTCAGGTGTTCATTATAGCGGACATACTGTACAATTCAATAAATTAAGAACTTAATAACGTTAATTATCACAAAAGAATACTGTGAAATTGATAGACTGAATTGATAGTGAATTAGCCAAACTCAGCAGGGTATTGCAATGCCCCCGAATTTCAGTTCGCGCTGTTTTACACACACCGCTCCTCCTTCCAGGCATTATGTTAAACTAGTTCTTCTGGTTAAAGTGAAATTGCAGTAAAATAAAAATGTATTATAGTCTGTTTTGCACAGACTCTACAGGGACGTAAACGAAATGATTAAAATAATGCTTAAAATTTATGAGGAGAAAATTAATACACTTACATGCATATGCATAACATGCAACGGGTTGATATGCTGTTTAAAATATTTCGTTTCGTTTACAACAACGCACACTCTAATTCATCTAGTAACATTAGTAGTAAAGGCTCACGCTGGAGGATTTTTAAAAGTATTTTCCTCGTGTTTCCGTAAAATGATTATGTGTGCGTTTTCCCCACCGACTAGTGCAGAAGATGCATCCAAATATCACTCTTTTTAAGTGAGCCATTGCACCCGTGGTTAGGCTCCCACAAACAATCTGAAATGGAGCCAACAAAAACAGTACTGACAGATAATGCTCACCTGCTGCAGCACTTTACATTGTAATTATGCCAAGGACGTCTGCAGTTATGTTTCCTTAACCTTATTTGAAAACAACAGCCACCCGATGAAAAAAATCGCTGAAATTAAAAAGAAATAAAAGAAGGGGGGAAAAAGCGCGCGGGGCAAATGACCGCTGTTGTGAAAACAATAGCCTGCAATCTTACGTCAGAGGCATTGCAAACGCAGGCTTTAGGGAACTGGGCTGGTCACTGTGAAAGGGAACGCAGCCATTTCATTATGCTCCACTGGAGATTGATTTAGAAATGCAGGGTATTAATAAACAAACAAACCTATTTTGAATTACACAATGATTCATACTAACGGCTGTTAATTTTATTTTTACAGAATAATTACTGAAGAGGAATTCACTAAGCGTTATCCAAACACAGTATGATCATATCCCACACAATATAATATCACTATATATATTAATCGTAAGTTGGTAGAAAGAACGTATCAAAACAAAGTGGCGTCTAACAGCATATAGCGCTGACATGGCAAGTGCACTCACCCCCAACCCAGGCTTATACATCTGACTGATTTTAAGAGCGGTTTTGCTTGAGGGTCGAAACTACATAGATTCACTTCAAACACGATTGAGAATTCATTGTTGCCTGTGTCATTTGGCTTGTAAAAGAAAAAAAAAGAAAAAAAAAAAAAAAAAAAAGAAAAAAGCTGCTATATTTGAATGATATCTTGCTCTGAACGAAGAGTTCAAAGTAATGTTATTTTCATTATTTTGATAATAATAATAATAATAATAATAATAATAATAATAATAATAATAATAATAATAATAACTATTATTATTGTTATATTATATTGTACTATTATATTATATTATAATATACTTGAAAGAAAAAGTGGGTTAAACTTCTTATTGCATGGAACAATCGCCAGGGGAGAGCTAAACTCAATTACAGTAACCGTGCTGAATAAATAAATAAATAAATAAATAAATAAATAAAGCCCGGTGTGTCAGTCACTAAATATAAATAAAAGATGATTAATTAAAATCGAAAATTGACATGAAGCGTATCAAATATTTATTTTCTTTTGTGGGCAACAAATGACTATAATACATTGACAGGCATGGGAACTATTGCCAGCACAATACAGATAAAACCGCCTCCAATTTGACATTGGACATAGGGTACCAGATATCAGATAGTCCCATATGTTTTGAAATTCTTAAAAAAGAAAGAAAAAGAAAATGAATTTTAAAGACAATAGGTTATCCATTTATTGCTCTTATGGTGCTTCAAGGGAAGAACACGACGTGAAAAGTATTCTGATTGGCACAACACAATAAAAACTCACATAAAAGCTCAAGAAATTAGAAACATAAAACTAGTCACGGGGTCTTTTTGTTTTTGTTTTTTCCAGTTTAAAAGGAACTGACATGAGGGATAGACAGAGAAATAAACGTTTATTTCTATTAAATTTGTTCACTTGCTTCAGTGACGCCTCAACATGCTACAAGAGGGCTGAATTTAAAAAAAAAAAAAAAACCCTTCTGTTTCCTAAGAACCGTAAAACCACATAAAGAACTAAGCGAATATTCAAACCCACTAAAACAGGAGGCACCAGATAAATAAAAAAGAAGTTTCAACAGATGCACCATATTTACAGTTCCCGTTAAATTACACATAAATAAATATATACATACATGAACACAGATTCCCTCATATAACCGTGAATCGTGTTTAAATTCAAAGTTCAAGTTTGGTCTCTCAGAGTGAACCGTCTGTGTGTGAAGACATGGCATGGAACTGTGGGATTCTTTCAAGTGTATTATTGACAATACTGATAGAAAATCATCCTCTTTCAGTTTCTTTTTTGTCACGTGGCTACAATCGTCAACTGACAAGGGTGGCTAAATTTCAGCCCGTTGCAGCTCATAAAAAAGAGGGAGTTCATTAAAAGTCGTGTGGAAAAAGTTTTTCTTCTTTGCTCACGCGCCCCCTGTCTGGAGCTGGTTCCTGCACCTCATTAACACATTTTTTTTTCTTCTCATTTAGATAAAATTGTCTTTCCATGAATCCCAGGCTGAACTGCGGTTTTTAAAGAAATTAAACATTTCAGGGAAATCGTCAAGACCGGGAAATGGCACATTGTCCTTTTTATCACTAGTGTAATATATATACGTTTATAATATCTGTGCGTGGTCTAATGGTCGCAGATCACTTTCTGTGCTTCTCGTCTTTGTCTCCACCTTTAGTGCCGGACTCGGAGTGGCTGTTGGGATTGTTGTTGAGGTACATTTTATCCATCGCTTTAATGGCCTCTGTCAAATAGTTCTGTAGCGCGGTGACGGCCGCGCACACGGCCGGCGTCCCAAATCCGTGAGAAATGAGACTGAAGTGAGTCAAACAGCTCTGAATGCCCGGCTCGAGTATGGGCTGCGGGCGTGAATTCCCCAGAGGCGAGCGGTCCTGGGAGAGAAGGTCGGTGAATTCTTTGCAGATTTGTCTAGAAGGAGACACAATGCAGTGTAAGGAGCTGATGGCGTGATGTGCACACAAAAGTGCCAATTTGACCTTGTATCAAACTGATTGTTTCAGTAAGAAATACATTAGCAACACTTTTGTGTATTTTATTTGAGTGTGTTGTGCCCCTAATCAATATGACGCAATACAATTTTGCTGTTACTGCAGAATTAAGCCGGTTAGGAACCAAAGTTCAGTTGAATCAAGTCAGATACCCATTACCGTACGTCACTCACGCATCTCGGGATGAAAAGGAGCCTAATAATAGACCTAAAATAAATTCCTATTTTTGTAATCATTATTGGCAAATTAAATTGCTCTTTTATTTTTCAATTTTGAAGGATGGCGTATATCTGTTCTATCTTGATTATTGAAAATCTTCCGAAGAAGCGTAATGTGCATGTATGAACTTGAACGTGGTGTGGAGGAAGTCGCCCTGTGGGATGGTTTGCCATTATGCTTCAGTAGAACGGAGAACTTCAAGGAGCATTTACTAAATCCTTACATAAATATTACAAGCCCATGAAATTAAAGCATGAAAATTGCATGGCAGTTGTTACTGAATTATTACTACTACTGTTAATAATAATAATATGTTATGCAATCGTGCTTGTGTTTTCGGAATTGGACTACATGCTTGTAAAAATTGTAATGCCTCAAATAAACTTTTGGTCACTTGAAAAGCAAAAATATATCACTTACTTCGTTGCCAGTAACATATTTTTTCTTTGGACTTGTTCATTTGGGTCGGAATGCTGACGGTTTACATATTCAGCTACAGCCTTGGCTGGGAATTCGGTCTCGCATACATAACCGAAATCTCTGGCAAGATGCACAGCTTCGCCTAAGAAGAAAAAAATGGGTTGAGTGTGTAATATATTATTTTAAATTACTGACACCAAATGTAGACCAATTAACACCTTCACTTTGCTCATTTATCATCTAATTAACGTTCTCGGCAAAAGGACAGGGCATTCTTCCAAAAGCCTATATTTATCAATCAAATTATTAACAGCACTTTATTTTCTGATGAATAGTGGAAAATGATGTTATCAATAAGTATGTCAAAATAAATCAACTTTTCATCAGATGGGAAATACTGAAGTTAAATAGTATTTGACAATGGGCGTCACATAGACACTATGGCATTGATTCGCAGTTCTTCTAAAATTATTGGCGGATGAAGAGATTGCTCTGCATAGTGAACCAAATACAAGCAGCAGTAAGTAAAGTTGTCTTATACACAGGCCTACTTTAACCTTGAGAATCACTAGGTCATTCAATCTAGGTCTGTTTTGTTGATTTTCTCAAGTCTTTGGTTTTAATTTCCTGAAACAGTTGGATTTTAACTTCAGGCTTTCCTGCCATAAGTCTAACCCCCGGAAGGACGCATGCGCCAATTAGCAAGTTCTGGTCCAGTAAACCGCTTTCCATAAAACGGAGCACAGTAAACAATAACATCACTCTACAAACCCGCTGTCCTCCTATATCACTTCTCGGCCCCGCGTATCCCAGGTCCCTCCACTTTATCGTGAAGGAATCATACATTTCAGCAGGCTCATTACCATACAAAACCAAATTTCAATGAAGCAGGATGAATATTGCTTTCAGTCTTCAGCGACAATGATTAACAAGAACCAATGAACCGTCTCAGACTTTCACCTTTAAAAACCAAATACCACCGCACAGAATAATCACCTTCAACTTTGCAAGCAAAAAGGATTTTTTTTAACATATAATTCTTACAAGGCAATGCGTGAAAAATAATAATAATAACAAGAAAAAGAATAAGAATAAGGAAAACAAATTATATTAAAGGTGTCTTAATCAGACAGTCGCCGCCACCACAAACAATCAAAATGATGTTTCACCACATTTACACGAGGCAAAAACAGGCGCATGCTTTTGAGACAACAGACCATAAAACAACAAATGTAGCCAATAATGTATAATGCCCTAAAACAATGTTAGGTCTGCTGATCAGCACTGTTAGAAGGGTGCCGTTAATCGTACACTAATGTCCTAAAAGTCCTAATGTTTCATGTTTTTAGGTTCCAGTTATTTTGTTTAAAAACCTTGGATTCAATCACTTTATATATTGCTTTAGAATGGCCATGTGCAATAAAGTTAAGCACCTGCTTTAACCCGCACTTTTACTGCGACTTACCTTCTACCAGTGACGTCAGCAGAGTAACGTTTGCTGCTTTGCGTCTTCCTGCCGGTAGATTTAATCCGATTTTGTCCAGTTTCTCTCTTAGTGATCTTCCACCATTTTTAGATTTTGCCCTGTTGACCGAAGGGTAAAACAATCAAATATCTTGATTTTCTCTATGTTTAAGGTTATCAGTGACATGAACCAGGTTATTGGCTATATCTGCTTAGGACTAAGCACTATTAAGCGTCATTCACATTCATTCAAGCGTCTTCATCATACCTAAGAGCATACACAAATTACTATTTGTATTTGTATATACTATACATTAATAAAATGTTACCGTCTCTAAAAGGCACACAATAAGTAATTTATAATTGTTTGGCTGTTTTATTTGTATCGTTTGTCTTTTATTACGTTAGGACAGTGAGGGCAATTTGTCATTTGTGTATTCCGATATATATCCTTGTATCAGTGTAGCTATGGTGATCTTTTTTCTACGAGGCTTCAAGAACACACTCTAAATATGTTGGTCGATGTAATTATAGGTGCCACTTGAAAAGGAAGGAAAAGAGGAAAAAAAACATGGAATACCGCCTCACCTTCTCAACACCCCACCGAGCAAGGAGGCGTTGAGGCACTCAGGCGGCGAGAGGCGTCTCTGCACTTCCGCTACTGTGACCTTGTACTTTGATGTAGAGCTGAGAAGAGACAGACGACCCGGAACAGAACAGAAAACTTCGTTTGGATTCACCACCCCGCCAAAAAGGCCATCCTTATTTATAGGTATAGCCGAAACGTTGCTGCTGTTCTTGGATAACGAAACTGGACCTAAAAGAAAATAGGACACAGATCAATGTTTCGGACCTTCGGGCTCATCTACTTTGTGAAATACATGCAAAAGGATGGACTGCTATCCGCCAGACAACCTGAATAAGACTAGGCGTGTGCGCTTATGAAGAGTGTATCGTTGTAGGCAGTACGTTCTTATCGAAAAGGAAGGCGCCTAGTTGTAGAAAAATAGATGCGATTGCAATGACTTTTCATTCAGCTCATGAATGTAACTGCTTGAATACGCCTCGGGTAATAAAGTGGTCTGGCCATCAAAATATTTAATATTATCACAGTCGTGACGTGGGAATATGACAGCGGAACGTGCACGGCATTGGTTCGATATGGACACTGACTTGATGTCCTGCTAGGCGGGTTAATGAAGGAAACGGAGCATCTGTAAACAATAAGTGAGGCCCATGCAAAACGAAATTATTATTATTAGTAGTAGTAGTAGCAGTAACATCAATAATAATAATAATAATTAACCTATTAATAATAATGCTGTATATATATATATATATATATATATATATATATATATATATATATATATATATATATATATATATATATATATATATATACACACACACACACACGACATTGTTGTTTCTAATCCAGTATTCACTACTCTTGTGGAACTAATTTCTGATATACTAAAATGGCCTAATCTGCTTATTGCACATTTTCTACATTTCCACACACACACACCGCGCGCTCGTATCCGACTGCAACGCGTGTTGTTTCTTTGTCGTTCTTTACACGGTAAACGGAGACAAAGAGCTAAGCACTTTTGGATAGATCACTTGTGACATTAATGGCTCAGCGGAGGCTAATAGAGACAATGGCAGTTAAGCGAACTCCGGAGATTGTTAATATAACAACCAATTATCGTGCAGATATGAAAAAAATACAACGTTGAAATGCATCCGCAACTATCAAATGTAACAAAGATTTTACATCGGAAAAGAGAATTATAGCTACCAATACAGTCGTGACATTAATTTTCGGAAATCTTTTCCGAATTTGTTCTTCTCCAATTATGTGCAGCCGAAACGGAACAGATGCAAACCAACAAATGGAAATTTCTTATTGAACATAAGCATTCTTATTTTAGATTCATATATGCATACATCCTTATGGACCGCGTATTTGTAGTGCATGGTCTCTGCGTGAACACGCTGCATAAATCGTTAACGCTGCCATTTTCGTACTTGAATTTCTTATTGCGACTTGGTGAGCAAGTCACGATGAAAGAAATACTATCGCATTAACACGCCAAGTTACACATTTCAGGCGAATATCAGCAAGAACCGGCTGTAGATGTAAAATGGATAGTTCCCCATCGGCAAGCTAACTAAAAGCCTACAAATTAACCCAGTGTGCACTTCAGAGCAGGTTCGGCTAGGCTTTACAATCGCTGAGCAGCCAGTCGAGGCACGTACGGTATTTAAAAGGAAATTGCTTACCTTTCTTGATTACGGTTTGGTCAGGGATGTGAATTCCTTGATCTTCAACGTGCTACAAACGATGAAAACAAAATATTAAGAATCATACTAAAATGCATCGAAAAATATATCAAATTTGTCTTAATAGATAAGCCTTTATTTTTTTTACGGAAACGAGGAAAGATTTCGCCGTATTTTCGTTTCACTATTTGTGACAAACTGTAAAATGCCAAATATATATTAATAGAAAATAAAAATCTTTATCTAAAAAACAAATACATGAAAGAAAACAATGATGTTCGTTTAATAATCTGCTTTCCCAATTACACTTGCTATGCGCTAAATAAATTTAAAAAAAAATCTCTATATGCCCTCTGCTTTCGCATGAAATGGTTCTGTGTGGAATTGGCCACTTAGCCTTGTCTTTTCTGTTCGCCTGAATCTTTTCAGTGGCCAGACAATTAAATCACTGCTGAAATGCGGGCAACCAAGAACCACGTCCAAAAATGCCAGTCAGTATTAAGGAAAATGTGCAATAAAGCATGTTCTCTTCTTGAGGCGAAAAAATATAGTTTTAATATTAATGTACAACGATCTACGTTATTTTTCTCCATTTTATGAGTGCTTTATTTTAGAATCTATTCTAAAACTTGTAACTTGTCACTTGTGGATTTTAAAAAAAGAAAAAAAAAAACATTATACTTTTTTTAAACAGATAATACATTAAGGTAGTGCTGATAGTAAAATGAACCACAATCAGCACCCCCGCGCCAAATTGTATTACTTTGAATGGCACCAATTATTTGCCAATAATAAGCTCATTTTAATAGCGCGTTGCTATTACCAACATTTATAGAGAACTGAACAAGGGCCAATGTTTAAAAATGTTTAAGGCATAAATGTAGCACAAACTCTGGACAATGAGCAAAATTATGTTTGTTGAGGTAAAGGGCTCTGCAGAACCCTGGTAGAATATAGCTTCTAACAACCCCCGGGGGTAACGCTAAGGTTGACGTTTCACCTTACCTGTACATCGTCTAAAGAATGAGGTATTCCATGGATGGGGATCGAGTCTGTGAGTCCAGTGTCAATGCCGTGAGCCGAAGGCAGCAGCACTTCTCGGCGGTACTCCCTGCAGAGCTGGTGCGGTAGGCCACGGTGCTGGTGCAGCAGGCCACTTTCCTGGCTCTGTCTCTGGCTCGGCCAGGCCGGATGCTGCGGCTGAGGCTGCGCATGCAGCGAGTTTATGGAATATGGATCGTTCACGTGCGAGTAGGGGTCCTGAGACTGCGGATAGATGGGCTGGTAGGGCGGCGGGAAGTACGGCGGCTGGAAGTCCGAGTTCGGCGTGTGGGAGAGCGGCGGTGCACTGCTGTACTGACCCACGCTGCCCAGCTGAGGTAGCCTGGCTGTGCCGTTGCTGGTGCCGTCGTGACGATCCTGTACAGAGAGAAAAAGAAGAAAAAAACATTCAAGATTCACTGTGGATTTTTTTGGAGCATTTGTTCCACATCTGGACGCGTCATGCTCGGTTTTCCAAGCCAAATTTGTTTTCATACCAGAACATATGCATCTTTCTATTAGATGTGGGTTAGCTCTACATTTGATGGTGACAACAAAATAATAATATACATTTCAGGCTATTGATAACAGAGACAAATAATTCGGCGCGTTATAAATCTGTGGGCAATTTGTAGACGTAGGAATCATTTGTTTCAAATTTAAAGCTAAGAAAGGGGGGAAATGTTGAGAGGATAAATCGAATAAAACTTCCTTATAATAGCATATGATTTTTTTTTTTAAGTACAGCCTGCATGATGCTAGAGGATAAATGTGAGATTCTCTAAACTGTAGCCCTACTTGCCACTCACCATCGCGGAAAAACTGTGCACTAACATCTGCGAAGATTTCCGAGCGTTGTTAAACGCGAGAATTTGGGAAAGACGAGTGTCGACAAAATAGCGAAAATAAACAAACGAATCAAACTCAGCACTGTTTTCTGCGTCGAAATCACGGAGACCAGTGTTCAAATAAGTGAAGAAGTACCACGATAATCCATCAGAGTTTGGGTAGATCCCCAGTGTTCTTCATTTGCTGTTAAAATGCAGCGGTTAGATTTTTGCGGATAACTGATTAAAGTGTCTTGAATCCCTTTTCCATCGCTTCGCTCTGTCAGTGAGCTGATCCCTTGCTTAGGCGCATAGTAGCAATGAGCTGCGTCTTCTTGTGGATTCCTAGTAAAATATATTCATGACTATTAATATTACACGAACGCTTAAGAGAAGAATGGTCGGAAATCGAGCGTGAAGCGAGGAAGCAACTCAAGGCAGACTCTGCACTAAATGACGTCCATTGAACGAGGAATCGGTATATCTAATCAGAGATGGGGTGAGAAAGAGAGGGGAGTGAGAGAAAGAGAGGGAGGGAGGGAGACAAAAAGAGGGACATTCTCTTGCGTCTGACGAATCAGAGAGAGAGAGAGGGGTAAACATTTTAAAAGGTTCGAGGGCAAGCAAAAGTGAAAAAACGACAGAATGAACTGGGAAACGAAGAAATGAAGAATGAAGGAAGAAAACAGTGCTCATCTGATTCGTGTGAAAATTCAGCAAGCACTGGGGCCATTTCATTTAGCACATTTTTAGTTTTGGCAGGGCGGTCATCTGCGCTGTGTGTCTCGTTGCCTTTTGCTTCGTTTTCCGTCTTTCTGTGCTCCATGGCCTTCTACACCCCGTCCCAGAGAATTAAACGGCCACATGGCTACATCGAAGTTCTGAGCGAATATACTCCGAAGTTTACGATTCCACATTTACCGTGCGAACACACTTGACGGAAAAAAAAAAAAAAAAAAAAAAAACATAAAACATCGACTCCCTTCCCTTCTCAGCGTTTCTGCACGCAGTACGGTTTTGGGTTCACTGGTTCAATTTATTACCTCAATTTTGAAACGTAACAATTAAAAAAAAAAGATTTAGTTAAAGACTCGACTGTTCGCCGAAAGAAAAATAATATCTAGTAAGTCAGACCACCAGAATTAAGTGCCAAAGCTTTCCGTCCTCCAGAGGCGGTCAAAAACATGTTCAACGGGCTGTACCACTCCACAACAGCTCCCAAATATTAATGATGAAAGCTTTCAAACCTTTCTCATCGCAAACAAAGTACAACAAATGCAAAGTTAGAAAACATGAAACAAGCCCTATATATATATATATATATATATATATATATACATATTACACACACACACACACACATATATATATATATATATATATATATATATATATATATATATATATATATATATATATATATATATATATATATATATATATATATATTCTTTTTAATATGTAAGGAAGCGAATATACATTAATGGCTATTGGATTATTATTGTTGTTGTTGTTGTTTAACGCCTTTTAAAGAGACGGTATTAAAGTATATTTTCGTGAACTCACTTTCGTGACTAAATGCATGACCTATGTATTATTATTATTATTGTTGTTGTTATTATTATTATTAATTACAACAACAACAACAACAACAACAACAATAATAATAATAATAATAATAATAATAATAATAGTGGTGGTAGTAGTAGTAGTTGTAGTATACCATTCAACACCGCACATTCAGCAGTTTATTAAAACGGATGTATTACAAATAATAATAACACAATTTAAAAATCACAATATCAGTGTGTCTCTGAAAAAAAATGTCATTTAAACTGTCTTACCTCGCAGTCTTCATATTTAATATTATCAGCTAATTTCCAAAGCATTTTCATGAGTTGTAGATTGAACAGCGTCTTTTGCCTAGTTTTGCACTGTGCGCGAAAGCTAAGCAGGACAGGCTTTTTGGCAGCTTGAGCTGAGCGCGCGCTCAGATCTCCCTCTAATGGTGAAAGTTAAGAGCCTCGCGCACTACTGTATGAACACTAGCGTTTCTCATTAGCATATTAACCGCCGCTTCATTCTCATTATTCAACATCCATAACTATACTCAGGTAAAACCAGGCAAGAGAACTGAAGAATTTCAGTATTTTTTCCATCTTTTCAAGTCACGAATGCCACGAGGTGAATTCATAAAATAAGGCAAACATATAAGTGTTTTATTAAATGCATACAACTTCATTATAATTTGTCCATAATGACCTGAAAATAGGAAATAATTACGAAATTGTTCCGATATTTCTTGTGATTATACCTAAAATTTATGCAGATGGAATTTTTTTTTTAACAGAGAACGTGTCACAATGACGGCTCGAAAAGTAAGATCTTTAAGAATATCATTGAGCCTGTCATGCAATGCAAATACTGCACGTCTCTCCGTCGCCAGAAATACTTTGTTGCCGCAGTGATTTTAGTAAACTGTTGTTTTAGACCCATTGAGATCTTTGACAGTGAGGCAGTACTGCCACTGTTATGCTAAGAGGTCAATCCTTATGCGTGCACGGGACAAGTAAAGCGTGCGATTTTAGAAACGTAAATAATTAACACAACAACATAGGTTGTTAAATATGAATGAGCGACTGGACCAGTGGGGTTTAGTCGCTCGAAAGCGGCGACACGAGCACCCCGGGTTGCCAGGCAGGGACAGGTCGACCGGTTTAAGGCGTTGGTCCTCTCTGGTCCCCATTATCATTTTGGTGGGGAACCCCCCCTCCCCCAACCCAAACAGTTGTCATTAATGAGAGAACGAGACAAAGTTTGCTCAGAATGGCAATAACGACAGAGAAAAATAAAATAGAAACGGCTCTCCGTGCTACTTTTTGTGGGGGTTTAGCCGCCTCCTCTGAAACTATATATACTATACTGTACAAGTACAACTATAACTATACACACACACACACACACACACACACACACACACACACATATATATATATATATATATATATATATATATATATATATATATATATATATATATATATATATATATATATATATATATAACTATTATATATAGTCGCTTTTTTAAAAATGATTTTTTTAGTGATTTTATTGATTTAGTTAACTTAATTAGCTATTGTTAACGCACGCCAATCTATGTAAAAATTATTTCTTAATTTTGAATTCTTGCATTCTTGAACACTGCAACACCAGAACCCGCCGTCTAACGTAGTATTATATATTGAACATGTTAAACTCTTAGCTGTTCACGGGCTTATATCAAACGTCGATGCACATTATGCCTTGAAGAATTAAAAAAAAAAAAAAAAGAAAAAGAAAAAAAAAGGATAAACCAAACTAACATACAAAAACTGCTGTTTTTGCAAAGCAGTAGGTCTGAGATTAATCAGCATCGTTCGAAAGGCTCGAATCTGGCATGCATAGTTTTCCGATAAAACTTTTTTTTTTTTTTTTTTTACCGCCGTGCTAACAAATATGACTTTCATTTATTGAAATGTGTTTTCGGAGTTAGACGACCAGTCAGTTTCTGATCTCAGAACAGATTCTTAAGTACGAGCATATTCAGTTCTGCACAACTGTTTACAAATGCGTGGATTCACGAAAGATATTTTACCACTTTTCACCTAGTTCGAATCGGCATATCTTCTCAAGGCATGCTGTTTCATTACTACAAGAAAAGTGTGCATGCTGTGACCTTAATTAAGTGAAATATATAACACACCTCGCGTTGATTGTTCAAAGTAAAAAAGTAAAAGCACACACCTTCCATGACCCAACGGAGAATCACGTACCTGCCAATCTCCCATTATGCCAACTATTGACATCGGTGAATCTTCTTGCTGAACAGATCACACGTCGTGCTATCGCATTTAGTCTCCTGTCCTTAAGCCAAATTCCACTTTTACCTGAACAAAATCCACTCACCTGGTCATAAAAAAAAAAAAAAAACTCACCTCAAGGCGCATGCGCACTGTATTGCCTATGTCTGAGGTTAAACTATACTTGAGAAGGTAAAAATACTTGAGAAATTCCTCCCAAAACCTTCACTAGGCTTACTTATCATATGTCGAAAATTTGACGGAGATCGCCATTTTGAAGCATGGTTATCGAAACCTCACCAAAGTGCATTGAGGACATTATCAGTGGTTTGAGAACATTATTTTAAAAAACACGATAAAACTAATAAAATGGTCAGACATTGATATATTGATCTATGCATAGTATCTTATTTTAGGCTATTTGAATAAGAAATTTGCGTATGCGTTATTAAAAGAACATGGAAAGGAATTTAATGTTTTCCTAAATTATTATTAGTAAGTTCTACTAACGGTGCATATTTTTCTTTTATATACAGGTATGTAGATGATTCGGGGAAAACACAATTAAAGACTAGGTCTTTTTCTTACAATATCCAGATTGGCAATTATATTGAATGACCTACATCTTCAAACATTCGAAATAAAAGAATACCACTTGCGCGTCCCGTGCGTGTGTGTGTTTGTGTGCGTGCGCGCGCGTGTGTGTGTTTAGTTGGAAAGCGTATTCATGTATTGCAGTGTAATATTTGTAAAATAATTACATTATTATTATTATAATTATTATTATTATTAGTAGTAGTAGTAGTAGTGGTAGTATTGGTAGTAGTAGTAGTAGTATTGTTGTTGTAGTTTATTAATTAATTCATTAATTTTTTTAAATTATAAACCACTTTTTCGCTGTCTAGCAGTAGCTTGCAGAGGTTTATCTATGCTCTTTATTTATTTCTTTTCCCGGCTTCCACAGCCTGGTTGTAAAATACCAATTAAAGTGAATTTTGAGTTATTGTGGAAGCGCCTGCCCTGCCGCACCACCTATTGCCGTTCTACCCTTCTTCAGTCGTTCTCTGTCGCCATCTTTTGGATGGATAGGGATTTGGCTGTTTTGATCTGTTTTAGTACGTCTGCTGCTAAATACCGTTCACAATCAAAGCCTAATGCCTCAATATTACTTTCAAAAAGAATGTTGACTTTGCTGCTAATGATAATAATTTGGCCATGGCTGCTTATCAGTCATGATGATTCATAATTTCATCATCATTAGTCAAATGTAACGTATTGAATTAGACTTCAGAGGTACACTTGCTGTCCGCTTTATTAGAAAGACCTGTACATTCATCCCTCCATCCATCAATTTCCTGTACCGCTTAGGTACAGGGTCATTGGTATGCCTAAAGAATATCCCAGGGAATTCGGGAAACACCCTGGATGGGGTGCCAACCCATTTCAGGGCACAATCACACACATTTACACACTATGGACAATTTGGAAATGCCAATCAGCCTACAGTACATGATTTTGGACTGGGGGAGGAATGCAAGCTCTGAGCACACAGAGCAGAGTCAGGATTCAAGCCCCCAACCCCAGAGATGCGAGGCAAACATGTTAACCATCAAGCCATGCACATTCATGTAGTTATCATATAGCAGCAGCCCAATGCATAAAAATGCAAGCAGATACAGGTCAAGATCTGCACTGCATGCAGATACAGGTCAAGAGCTTCAGTCAATGAAGCATCATTCACATCAAACTCAAATTCACATCAAACATCAGAATGGAGAAATAATGTGATCTCTGTGACTTGTGGCATGGTTGTTGGAGCCAGATGGGCTGGTTTGAGTATTTCAGAAACTGCTGATCTCCTGGGAATTTCACACAAACAGTCTCTAGAGTTTACAGAATGGTGCAAAAAAAAAAAAAAAAAAAAAAAAAAAAAAAAAAAAAAAAAACCTGCTGTCAGCCAGACAAGAATCTGAGGCTATCATGGGCACAGGCTCACCAAAACTGGACAGTTGAAGACTGGAAAAAGACATGGTGATTTTTTTTCTAATCTTCAGCTGTCCAGTTTTGGTGAGTCTGTGCCCATGATAATGTTATTTATTGAAGCAAAAAAGTTATCCAATACCAACTGTGCCTGTGTGAAAATGTATTTCATAGAAATTGTGAAACACATTGAAAATGTGTACATAGTTACTAATTCCCCAAATCTATGAAACTGTATTCATAATGGAGTTTAACTGGACTAGAGGCAACCAGGACTGATTACTGCAAACCCTGTTCAATCAAATCAACACTTAAAAAGAACTTAAATAGAACAGCATGAATTTAGTTAAAAGGTCTTACCCAGTAACACCCTATACCAAAATTAAACAAAATTCCAGAATGATGAGGAGAAAGGTGATTGAAATACAGTACTGTGCAAAAGTTTTAGGCACATGCAAAGAAATGCTGTAGAGCAAAGATGCCTTCAAAATAATGAAATTAAATGTTTCTACATTTAAAAATAAAATAAAATAAAGAGCAGTAAACAGTAGTAAATGAAACAAAGTCAATATTTGGTGTGACAAAAATAAATAAATAATAATAATAGTAGTCTCTGGTACAATTTGTGCAGTTTTATAAGGAAATTAGCTGGTAAGTTTTATTGAGCATCTTGCAGAAACAGCCACAGTTCTTCTGGAGACTTTGACTTTCGCACTTGCTTCTTATTTTTGCAGCAAATCCCAGCAGCTTTCATTTTGTTTTTTGTCTGAAAAGTGGTCTCTTACTTAATACGCTGCTTTCTTTAATGACATACAAACATTTTTCTGTAGCATTTAATTTTTTTGCTAGAAAACTAATGTTTGGGAATCTAAAATGTTTTTTCTACTGACTTGATAATGTAGACGTCATAAAATGAAAAATCTATAACAAAGTTTGTACTAAAAAAATAGGGTGCCTAAAACTTTTGCCCAATACTGTACATCAGTCTGGGAAGGTTTACAAAGTTATTTCAAAGGCTCTGGGACTCCAAAGAACCAAAGTGAGAGCCATTATCTCCAAATGGAAAAACTCGGCACAGTAGTGAACCTTCCCAGAAGTGGCCGACCTTCCAAAATTCCTCCAAGAGCACATCAACTACTCATCCAGCAAGTCACAAAGAGCCAAGGACAACATCAAATGACGTACAGGCCTTTCTTGCATCAATAAAGGTCACTGTTCATGACTCCACTTTCAGAATGACACTGGGCAAAAATGGCATCCATGGAAGAGTGGCGAGGCAAAAACCACTGCTAACCCAGAAGGATATTAAGGCTCGTCTGAATTTTGCAAAAACACACCTTGATGATCGTCAAACTTTTTGGGATAGTATTCTGTGGACTGATGAGTCGAAAGTGAACTGTTTGGAAGACAGGAGTCCTGTTAAATCTGGCGTAAACCAAACACAGAATTCCACAAAAAGAACATCATACCTACGGTCAAGCATGGTGGTGGAATTGTGATGGTGTGAGGATGCTTTGCTTCTTCAGGGCCTGGGCAGCTTGCAATAATTGAGGGAAACATGAATTCTGCTTCTACCAGAAAATCCTAAAGGATTGGTCTGGTCTTCAGTTCATAAGTTGAAAGTCAAGCGCAACTGGATTATGCAGCAAGACAATGATCCAAAGCATAGGAGTAAGTCCTAGTCCTAGAAGTAAGTGAAAGACTGATCTTCAGTTATCAGAAGCGTTTGGTTGCAGTTATTGCTGCTAAAGGTGGGACAACCAGATTTTAAGTTTAAGGGGACAATTAGGTTTTCACATTAGTGATAGGTGCTGGATAATGTTTTTTGCTTCAATAAAAAATAAACAAATAAAAACTGTATTTTGTGTTTACTCAGGTTGCCTTTGTTTTATGTTGTATTTCATTTGAAGATCTAAAACTATTTAGTATGAGATATACACAAAAACAGAAGAAATCAGGATGGGACAAATACATTTTCATAGCACTGTAACTGTATGAATGTGCAGGTGTACAGGTGTTCCTAATAAAGTGGACAGTGATTGTATGTCTTATATGACAGTAACAGGCAAAATGGGGTATCACTGACCAGAGGCATTAACTGGACTGTCATCCAGGGCTGAGCCCAGATTCTTCTCCATCAAAAAACGTATTACTTATTAGTACTTCTAAATAGACTGTTTCTATACATTTTATTCTTGCTTGTGAGGGCTAATTGCTTAGAAAAGTGAAAATTGGACAAAAAGTTGCATTTATAATAAAACCTGCCTTGGGTGTTTGTTGCAGACTACCAGACCGACAAAATCTAAAACTTTTTGGCTATCTAACATGAGATTAGACTAGTTTGGATTCTGTAGTCCTCTAGGAGAGGCACAACTAAGCTATCATTGTATCGGTTTAGCTGGCTACAGTGCCATGCAAAGCATGTTAGCTGTCCTTATGCTCTGCTCATATCATGTTCATGTAACCTGGAACTAATATAGACATTTACACACCTTGTTTTCTTGGCTCAGCATAAGAGGATGTTAGCGTTTCATTTTCAACCCCTTTATTGGTTGAAAATTTCCAAATTTCCATTTCTATTTTTTCTCAGACTAACTGACTGTCTGAGCTAGCGTTTGGCAGAATTGAGACATGTCAGCCAATAAACCAATTTCCACGTATTTTCCTGTAAACCCTGTATGGTTGGTCTTGCCTCCATTCACTGAAGATAAAATATAACACTCAGTTCACTGAAGATACAAAATTACAACACTGCTGTCTTCTTTTACTGACGTTCATTTACGTAGTGACAAAACATTCCAAGTGGAGAATTATTCAGGCCTAAAGAAAAAAATCTTCAAGGCTACACCACCAAATGCCCAGGCCAGATTATGCCCATGTCATTGGCACAATGATTTGTCACACTACATACATTATAATGATGGTATTGAAGTAGTAGGGTTTTTCAAGGGTTGTTTAAGGGTTAAATTAAGGCTTAAATTGTTGAAGAATGTACATTTTGAAAAACAGTGGGACTGATCCTCTTCTAAGAAAGCTTTCCACTGCCAGAGGTGTTCACTACAGTTGAGATCAGGGTTCTGTGCAGGCCACTCAAGTTTTTCCACACCAATACTACCACCAATACACACCATAACTAAAAGGGAGAGCCAGAAGGTAACGCAGACATGAGGGCACCCTAGGCCAGCCACTCCACCATCAACAAACCTGAGTGAACGCAATTGCCTTGTTGGAACAGATCTTGGCTAGGCCTCTTAGGTTCAGTGAAAGGAATTCTTAATGCTACAGCATACAACAACAGTCTAGGCATCCAACATTGTGACAACAGTTTGGGGAAGGCCCACATATGTATTATGGTCAGGTGTCCATATACTTTTGACCATATAATGCACTTTTAGAAATGTATAAAATGCAAAGTATATGTACATTATACCACATGAATGCACAAGGCTTCTAAAAGGGACCTACATTGAACCTTCTCTAAAATAGAAACCCTCTGTTGTAGGGTTCAATATACATTACATGGCCAAAAGGATACACCCTTTCTAATCATTGGAGTTGTCTATTTCAGCCACACCCATTGCTAAAATGTGCATAAAATCAAGAACAAAGCCATGCAATCCCCATAGACAAACACTGACAGGAGAATGGGTTCTGCTGAAGAGCTCAGTGACATTCATCAGGGAACTGTTATTATATGTCACCTTTACAACAAATCAGCTTGTCAAATTTGCCCTGGTCAACTGTAAATGCTGTTATTCCAAAGCGGAAGCTTCTAGTCATAATAATGGCTGAGCCATGAAGTGGCTTCACTATTTGGCAATCTGGATTTGGTAGATGAAAAGAGAACGCTACCTGCCTACATGCATAGTACCAACTGTAAAGTTTGGTAAAGGAGGAATAATGGTCTGAGGCTGCTTCACATGGCTAGGCCACTTAGTTCTAATGAAGGAAGTCACAGCCTGTCTGTTCAGGCCCCCTAGTGGTGTAGATGCTGGTGAATACAATCAGAATATTGTGCAAAAATAGCTTTTGTATAAAGAAAATAGCAACAATATCAACAAAAGCTGAATGTCATCTTTCAAAGCAATAAATTGTCTATCAGCATATGAAAATTGAGCTTTCTCTGTCTCTCTGTTGTGGAGCACTCAATAACTGAACAGACATGTCCCTTCGGGACTTTATAGAACCTCAACATAATGTGTCCAAGTATTTGGGACATCACAAACAAAGTAATTTTACCATCAAAAAATCGTGTTCCAACAAGGCAACAATAAAATACAGCTTATGGGTATAAAGAACGGTTATATTTTATTTAGTTAAACCATGATCTATTTTGGTACATGTCTGTCCTTTTCATGTACTCTGTACATGAGTAGTCGTTGGTGTGCAGTGCTTATTTTCTGGGACAGAAAGACTAAAATTTAATTAGTAAATTTAATTATTTAAAAAAAAACAGGAAATTACTCTATTTTGCCCTCTGAACAAATGGGTTAATGTTTGAGCACACAAAGACATTCTAGACAAATGTGTGCTTCCAATTTTGTGACAACAGTTTGGGGAAGGCACTTTCCTGTTCTACCATGACAATGCCCTTGTGCAAAAAGCAAGGTCCATAAACACATGGTTTGCCAAGATTGGTGTTTAAGAAGTCGAGTGGTCTGCACAGATGGCCTGAACTCAACCCCACTGAAAACGTTTGGGATGAACTGGAACGTCGACTAGGCACCAGGCCTACAACAGCGCATTATCTCATTAATGCTATTGTTCTAAAATCTAGTGAAAAGCCTTCCCAGAAGAGTGGAGGCTGTCTTAGCAGCAAAGGGGGACTAAATCCAAAGTAATGCCCATGGTTTTGGAATAAGATATTTAACAAGAACTTATGGGTGTGATGGTCAGATGCCTACATACTTTTGGCTATATATTGTAGAATATTTAGAGTTCCCCCAGAGCTTAATTTGAGCAGGATCCATCCAGAAGAGGATCCAGCACCTCTAAAATGTAGCACATCTGCGTTCCGGAACCTTTATATGTTGATCTGCCACCTCTGCAGCTGGATGTTTAAAGTCTCATGCTGTAATATTATCAAAATAAATAGTTTTAGTTTTTAATTCACCAAAAGTAAAATAGAACATCAAAAATCTGCAATAAAAATCCTAATCTTATTACCGCTGCTCAAATATTGCTAATAGCTGTTACGACACGTGGTGTGGGAGAGAAGCAGGATGCACTCGCAGGGGAAAGTGGTCAGTTTATTAGGCACAGTTCAACATAAAAGGAACATTCACAAGAAATAGGACAGTCTAACAAAATCCAAAAGTAAACAAAATAATAATACCCCAAAAACGCTAGGGCAGTAATTCCAAACAGATACGATAATAATCCGAACACTCACAGGGCAAAAATCCAGGAAGTTACGAGGCATGAATCCAAGAACCCGGGAATGCCGGGTAAACAAAAACATAGGAAACAAGACACTCGTGAGGAGGTGGTTTAGGAACCACGGACTAGGAGCTAGGAATATATCCAAGTTACGCTTAAACTAATCTAATTTAATCAAATACTCCGCGCCGAAGCGGAAACGGAGCGGCATATTTAAACATACGGAAATCACATGCACAATCAAAGACACCTGAAACCCATGATGACACAGAATGAATCAGACGAACATGAACCAATGAGGAATAAGGAGGCGGAGACATGACACAAACCAAAACATGAGCACATGGGGAAACACAGGAGGCGAAGACATGGAGTGAACGAAAACATAAACGCACATGGTACAGGTAAACAAAACATGAGTACATGAATGAATTAGTCCGGAGAGTTTTTGAATGGATGTGGAGATCAGAATGCGGAAGTATGCTACGCTACTCCTTGCAGTACAGCGAGAGCAGGGGAAAACCTAACAGAGCCCCCCCCAAGGCGCAGCTCCGGAAAGCGCCGCAAGTTCCATCCACTTTGGTGGACCTGGGCCCCTGGGCAGGATCCTGACCTCTGCGCTCCAGGACCTGAGGCTGCTTATGTCCAGTGTCCAAAAACCAGAGCAGAGCGTGTCGGGTTTTTCCTTGAGCCCTGGATGAGAACTTGGACGAGAACTTGGAGTGGTGCTTGAACCGATGCCTGGGCTGGATCTCGGAGCTGCGCGTGACCTGGTGCTTGGCCTGGATCTCGGAGCTGCGTGTGCCCTGGTGCTTGGCCTGGAGCTTGACCTGGAGCTTGACCTGGAGCTTGACCTGGAGCTTAGCTTGAAGCTTGGCCTGGAACCAGGATCGGACTCAGCTCTAGCACCTGGATCGGAGTCAGCTTTGGCACCTGGATCAGGGACAGCTTTGGCACCTGGATCAGGGACAGCTTTGGCACCTGGATCAGAGACAGACTTGGAAACAGACTTTGAGACAGACTTCGAGACAGACTTCGAGACAGACTTCGAGACAGACTTCGAGAAAGACTTGGAAACAGACTTCGAGACAGACTTCGAGACAGACTTCGAGAAAGACTTGGAAACAGACTTCGAGAAAGACTTCGAGACAGACTTGGAAACAGACTTCGAGAAAGACTTGGAAACAGACTTCGAGAAAGACTTGGAAACAGACTTCGAGAAAGACTTGGAAATAGACTTCGAGACTGGACAGAGAACTAGCTTAGACCCAGAACCATAAACAAAATCAAAAACTTGGTTGGAACTAGAGCTGACAACTAAATTAGAGACAGGGCTGGAAATTAAATTAGAGACTTGGCCAGAGACAGGGCTGGAAACAGAGCTGGAAAATAAATTACAGACAGGGCTGGAGACAGTGGAGGAGACAGTGGAGGAGACAGTGGAGGAGACAGAGCTGGAAACTAAATTAGAGACAGGGATGGAGACAGGGCTGGAAATTAAATTGGAGACAGTTTCTGAAACTGGACTGGCTGCAGAGCTAGGAAAGTAATTAGAGACAGTGGAGGAGACTGTGGAGGACACTGTGGAGGAGACTGTGGAGGAGACAGAGGAGGAGACAGAGGAGTGAGCTGGGTTGGAAACGGAGCTGGGAGTTAAATCAGCCTCCGAACTGAGAATGAGAGCAAACATATCCAGAAATTAAACCAATATAGCTAGCAACTAAATCAGGAACTGGACTAGGAACTGGACTAGGAACAGGGTCGGAACCTGGACTTGGACATGGAACTGAACTAGGAACTAGACTAGGAACTGGACTAGGAACAGGGTCGGAACCTGGACTTGGACATGGAACTGAACTAGGAACAGGGTTGGGAACTTGACTGGAAAATAGACTGGAAACTGGACTGGAACCGGGAACGGGAGCAGGATTGGGAACAGGATTGGAAATGGGACCGGGAGCGGGACCGGGAGCGGGACTGGGACCTGGATCAGAAACTGGCCTTGGAATTGGGCAGAAATCTGGACATGGACTTGGACATGGACTAGAATTAGGGCAGGAACCTGGACATGGACTTGGACATGGACTAGGACTAGGGCAGGAACCTGGACATGGACATGGATATGGACTAGGACTCGGACAGGAACCTGAACATGGATTCAATTTTGTGCTAAAACATGGGCTAGGACTTGGAACGGAGGTCATCCCTTGGACCTCGGATACAGACTGGGCTTGAGAAGAGGCCATCCCGTGGGCCTCTGACATGGACTCGACTTGGGAAGAGGTCATCCCGTGAACCTCTGACATGAACTTGGCTTCAGAGGAGATCATCCCGTGGACCTCTGACATGAACTTGGCTTCGGAGATCATTCCGTGGACCTCTGACATGAACTTGGCTTCAGAGGAGGTCATCCCGTGGACCTCTGACATGAACTTGACTTCGGAGGAGGTCATCCCGTGGACCTCTGACATGGACTTGACTTCGGAGGTTTCTTCTCGAACCTCTGATGAGAACATGGCTTGGGCGGAGGTCTCCTCATGGACCTCCGGTACAAGCAGGACAGGAGAGGAAGTTTCCTCTTGAATTTCCCAGAGCAGCTCCGCTGTGGAGACCTCCTGCTGGGCCTCCGGCTGGAGCTCGGGGCTGGAGGTCGCCACGTTAACCTCCATGGACAGCTCCGCTGTGGAGACCTCCTGCTGGGCCTCTGGCTGGAGCTCGGGGCTGGAGGTCGCCACGTTAACCTCCAGGTGTAGCTCCGTGGAGGCGACTTCCTGCTGGGTCTCCTGCTGGAGCTCTGAGGGTGCCCTCTTGTGGAGCCATTTATGCACCCGCCAGCTGCCCTTAAAACAGCCCTGGGAGCAGAAGTAGTTGCTCCTTACTCCCTGGTTCCTGCAGGTGGGGCACTGCAGGATGGCTGGTCGGGTGCATCCCTCGGTGGCACACTCCTGGATTAGGGGATGAGAGGTGTAGGCCACCATGTTAGCCCGCTTACTCTCATAGTACTCCAGGAACGTTTGACTAGGTCGGTCGCCCAGACGGTCCTTCCCCAAAAAGGTCCTGAGGTCGGGTTGGAAGTCTGGGCTTCCGAACACCTGGACCAGTAGATCCACAAAGCCAGAAACTGTTTTGAGCTGCGTGGATCTACTGGCAAGGTGAAGCTCCACCCATTGGCGAGCGGAGCCGACCAGACGAGAGAGGAGGAACCCCAACCACTCTTCTTCGTCGGGTTTGGGGTCCTCCAAGCTCAAAAATAAAGCTGTGCCTGCAACAAAAAGCATTGAGGCCAAGTGGCAAAGCCGTCAAAATCGTCCGGAGGATAGACGAAAGTCCACTGAGGAAAAAACATAGAATTATATGCAGGCATATTAAATGTGGCATGGCATGGCGTGGCGTGGAGTGCCCTCGCTTTCCCCGCTGCATCCATTTTTGGTATTCTGTTACGACACGTGGTGTGGGAGAGAAGCAGGATGCACTCGCAGGGGAAAGTGGTCAGTTTATTAGGCACAGTTCAACATAAAAGGAACATTCACAAGAAATTGGACAGTCTAACAAAATCCAAAAGTAAACAAAATAATAATACCCCAAAAACGCTAGGGCAGTAATTCCAAACAGATACGTTAATAATCCGAACACTCACAGGGCAAAAATCCAGGAAGTTACGAGGCATGAATCCAAGAACCCGGGAATGCCGGGTAAACAAAAACATAGGAAACAAGACACTCGTGAGGAGGTGGTTTGGGAACCACGGACTAGGAGCTAGGAATATATCCAAGTTACGCTTAAACTAATCTAATCTAATCAAATACTCTGCGCTGAAGCGGAAACGGAGCGGCATATTTAAACATACGGAAATCACATGCACAATCAAAGACACCTGAAACCCGTGATGACACAGAATGAATCAGACGAACATGAACAAATGAGGAATAAGGAGGCGGAGACATGACACAAACCAAAACATGAGCACATGGGGAAACACAGGAGGCAGAGATATGACGTGAACGAAAACATAAACGCACATGGTAGAGGTAAACAAAACGTGAGTACATGAATGAATTAGTCCGGAGAGTTTTTGAATGGATGCAGAGATCGGAATGCGGAAGTATGCTATGCTACTCCTTGCAGCGTAGCGAGATCAGGGGAAAACCTAACAATAGCCAATCAATAGCCTCTTTCACATAACTATTTCAAGTTCAAAGTTCACCTGAATTCGTTGTCATGAAGCAAAGCCTAAGGGCATTTTTAAGAACACAAACAATGACAATGAGAAAACGAGCAAAAGAAAAAAGAGTGAGCAGCAACAGGTCACTGATGAAGCTGTTTGGTGATAATGCTAGCCTGATTGTGGATGGAGTGGAGTAGAGTATGGCTTTGAAAGTAAGACTGACTGCCAGGAATTAAATGGAGTTAAAAGCCTATGTACAGTCATTTGGGCTTTTAGGGAGTACAGGGACTCAAATAGACAAAAAGGTCCAGAAGGACTGGGACAGTTGTTGGCTAATGTGAATATCATATCTCCTGTAACTTCTGACGGTATCAAACTGATTTCTGAATCAACCTGGACTTAGCAAAGAAGTTTCTTTTTCTTGGAGCTTTAAATCCCTATCTGTTTTATGACCATTTTGGCTCCAGTCTGACTGGGATGTCTGACTGACCCCCCCTTTTATCCTTTGACCAGATACCTTTGGAATTCTAATGACCAACCTCCCCCCCTTCGTACACACACACACACTTACACACACACACACACACACACACACACACACACACACAAGCTACCTACACGCGCACGCACGCACGCACACAAGCTTACCTTCCACACACAATGGAAAAATCTCTCTTGAATGTAACGTGTAATTATATGTAATTATTCAATGCCCAAATAGTTTGATGTATTCGTGTTTGCATGTATTGTGTGCCTATGTAACGTAGCTAGGATGATTTTGGATAGTTTAATATAGGATATCATTTTAAATGTCTGTAACCATGTTTTACCTGTAATATTTTCTAAGTCCATCGAATTGGGTATCTAGTTAATCGTCTCTTGATGCTCTGATTGATTATGCATATCATATTACGATGGGATACATTTATTTCATGCTTTTTCCTAATTCATACATAATACAGTTTAAACCGGCTCCTCCCAGGACATGCAAATTCAGGTCTGAGACCAGACAAAGAGAGTTCATCCCGCCAATAAATCCAAATTCCTGATTGGTCAATAGCCCAGAGAGGCGTGTGCGTTGGTGTTGTCTTTAAAAACAACAACACGCATTGAAACTCGCCTCTCTTCTCTCGCGCTCTCTTCTGAAAAAGTCACCACTTCGTTTCTCTGCCGGAAAGGCAGAGCGCGAGGCCGGCTACAGCCGCTCTCTCTCTCTCGGACAAGATGTGACTGCTTCACAGCCCACAAATTTTCAAGCAGCACCATGAACCCGCGGACTCTGGCGAGCTCGCTCGATTCTCGAGCACTTCTTACAACACCCAAGCCATGCAAGTATAGTTTAATTGATCTATAGATGCGTTAAAGGTTGTACCCCTGCTTTCAGGAGACTAAGTTCGTTGCTGGTTTTGAAAAAGGCTAACCATTGTGTTTTGTCTGCTACCCCCTTTTTATTTCATTACTTTCTCTCTATACTTTCTCTCTTCTTGTATATATCTGTACATATGTATTGTTTGCTTAGAGTTAGTTGTGTATACATAGTTACGCTTCACTTATTAAAATCTATCACCACCACGCTTGATTTTCTCTGTTTTGGTCACGTCATAAAGTAAATTAAGTGCTGTGACATCGCTACATGCTCTATTTTAATAACAAAATGGTGAATCCTTCCTGGCCAGAAGGATAAACTCCCTCTTTAGAGTTTATAATTCTAAACTAGACTACAGCTAATTCTACAAGCTGATCTAGACCAAACGTATAGTCATAATGAATTATAATCTATTGTAGTTAATTATCTATATGTATATGTGCACATACATTAATTCCCTTTCATGGCTGATGTATATTTATAACTGGTCATAACACGCTTTGATTAGATATATAGATATATTTCACGCCATATGAGCTAATTCGTTACATAAATTGGTGGAGAATACATTTAAACGTTTTTAAACTCTTCTGATTCGCTACACTCCAGTGGAGTGCGAGCAGGGTTTCTCCAAAATGAATCTCATTTGTAGCTCACAGTGTGTAACCCTCCCCACCATCTTGTCTCTGATGTTGCGCCCACCAGTTACAAATTTCAATCCCGAGCCATTTGTGCACTCATGGATACGTAAGGGACACAGGACCACCACAGACACTTAAAGCAAAACACAACAGGGATGAGGACACTGACATGACAGCTTTGTGGAATATATTGTGTTAGGTAAGACACTTTCTTCTTGATTATGTTGTGCAGTTAATGTTAGTTAATTGTAAGTAGACCTACAGTGTGAAATGTAGCTTTGTTTTTGTAGCTAACCAAGGTAACAGCACAGTAGGCCTACGGTTCTGTTTTGATAAGCTGATGGAATGTGCGATCCATAAATGTTGGCTATGTGAAATTCTAGAAGCATTTTGTAAGTTCGGAGGCCTTTTGTGTGCCTCTCAACTTGCCAGATCACTCACCTCTTATTGTTCCGGGACCTGCAGATTTACAAATTAAGTACTGGTCCCCCCTCAGGGACATTTTTGAAGAACCTTATATGTAGGTGCTAACTGGAACCTTTTTTCCCTTGTTAGCTTGCTAGCTTTGTTATAGGTCACTCCCATGCTATCTGCAAATTAGCTACAAACTGTTAGATTGCTCAGTATGACAATCACCTCTCAGTCCCTTGTTTTTGTTTTCTCTCAATGATCTTAGTTTTTCACATCACCTAGCATGACTGAGTGGTTCTTCCTCGCCATACTGCACTCTCCGCCACTGAGTTTGTGAAGTTAGCTGG
This sequence comes from Cranoglanis bouderius, assembly GCA_023630585.1. NCBI lineage: Eukaryota > Metazoa > Chordata > Actinopteri > Siluriformes > Cranoglanididae > Cranoglanis > Cranoglanis bouderius. The sequence goes on from CM042539.1 coordinate 18,780,893, forward strand.
ACTCAGAAAATGCAATAAAGGGTTGGATTTGGGCTTCCCTCTCTTTCTCCCCCAAGTGGGCCCACCCTCAGTCCTATGACACAATGCCATTCCTCACTCTTTTTTTTTTTGTTAACCCCTATTTCTTCCTGCCAGGCCATATTTTTTATTCATTTCTCAGCTTCCGCATCCCCTGCCATTCATAGCAGGCTGATTGAGAATTTAAGTGCTTTTTCCACCATAACACACACTAGCCACCAAGTTAGCTGGTTTCCTCTTTATACAGCTTTGTCTCTGATCCATGCTGCAGGATTTGCACTCATGTAGACATATATAATGTCTAATGTCTAAGCTCCCTGGAAGCCTAGGGTGAAAACCAGGTATGTGTCTACTCCCTCTGCATTGATTATCTTAGAGAAGCAATTTCCATTTCAGGTGCCCCCTGTGGTGACATAACAGCAATGCTAACAAGGTGTGCCCACTTTAGTCAGATTTAGATTGACTCATGTGGTACAGCCTAAGTAACTTATAATAAGTAAGAAGCTGAGAAAGTGATCAGAATCTCTTTCTAGGTGTGATGGCCTGGTGTGTTATGATTGCGAGTCAGTCCAAGTAGATCCTGGAACATTGCATGCATGCAGCAAACTTGAGCTTGAGCTGACAGAACTGTGGAACTTTTGATCATGAGCTGTTCAGTCGGACTGGTTTCAGATAAGTACAAACACACACTGGTTAAAACACTACCAGGCTAGCTGTTAGCCCTTACTTTGTTTTAAAATTCATATATTCTACAAAGAGCTCTAATTATATTAGTTTATATATTGTTTTCTTTTAAATGTGCATTGTTCTTTAAGAGTGTGCACTCTGTGATAAATCTACACTCCTTTACCTATGTAAACATATTGGCTACTCTGATCACTGTTTCCACCTATTCCGAACCTAGCTGATGTTTAAAGTGTTACATATTAGTGACTATTCTGACTGAGTAACGCTACACAAAATAACTTGGTGAGCCAGCCAGGAGAGGCAAGTGCTGCATCTTTTACTAACTCATGTAATGGGTGTGTCTCAACCAGCTCCCTAGTTCAGCAGTCAGGGCACTGATTAGGGAGTCAGCCATTTTAAGGGCTGTCTCAATCACAAAATCCTTCCAGTGCACTAGAACGTTCGCTCCCTAAAAAATCCAACAATGCACCACAAAAACCAGGGAGCATCGATGCTCATTATGTTTTCTGAATCCCCTGAGCCCGAAAAAATGGGGGATGAATGTCTACGAATGGAAGTAGCATGTTATCATTGTTGTAGCTCTCAAATGATTACTTACCGTACATTAGCAATTTTAACTTTATTTAACATTCTATCTAGTAGTGGCTTGTTTGAGTTTTGTTTGTTTTTAAAAAATCCAGTAGCTTGCCTACGATCCTGCTTGACATATTACTTCCAGCTGTTTGCAATGAACAAATCAAACAAAAGCAATTGAAATAGTTCAACACAATGAATGCTTCAAGTGGTTTCCCCAAATAAAACTGAAAATGCAAATTATAACAACTTCTCCAGTTTAAAAATTATTCAACCCCTTCATGGCAAGAATCTTTAGTACTTAGTAGAGCACCCTTTTCCTGTTATGACCTGCTGCAAACGAGATGCATAGGCAGACACTCTGAAAGCGTTCCTGAGGAGTCTTAGCCAATTCCTCATGATCAATGGCCTCCAGTTCAATAATATTCTTGGGTTTGCGTGCTGCAATCGCCTTCATTCAGGTGACTGATGGCCACTGTAGAATCTTCCAGGACCTCTTCTGCAACTAAGCCTTGGTGGAATTTGAGGTATGCTTGGGATCATTGTCCTGTTGGAAGGTCCAGTGATGCCCAAGCTTCAGCTTCCTCACAGATGGAATTACGTTTTCTCCTAGGATTTCCTGATACTTGGAAATGACCCATTTCAATGAATCCATCTTGCCTTCCACATGCTGCAGGTTTCCAGTGCCAGAGGATGCAAAGAAGCCCCAGAGCATCACTGAACCACCACCATGCTTGACTGTGGACAGAGTGTTCTTTCTTCATTCTTCTTTCTCCAGACATACCACTGATCCCTCATGCCAAAAAGTTCCAGTTTTGTTTCATCGCTCCACAGAACAGAATCCCAAAACTTCTGTGGCTTATTTATATGATTTTGAGCTGACTTTTCTTGTGCTTTTGGGTCAGTAGTGGTGTACGTCTTGGAGTTCTGGCATGGGAACCTTCTGCGTTTAGTACGCACCGTACTGTGCTCACTGAAACCTCAGTGCCTGTTGCCACCAAGTCTTGCTGCTGGTCTTTTGCAGTCACTCGAGGGTTTTTTACAAAGTGCCTTCTCAGAAATCTGGTTGCAGCCATTGATAGCTTCCTTTTTCTGCCCCGTCCAGGTATTTCATGTATTTTCTGCCCATGGCCAGTTCAGGTATTTCATGTGTTCAGCTCAAGTACATCTGGTGCAACTAATGAAGCCCTTGATAAATTGCATCAAGTGTGCTTGAGACAACTCCTGTTTATTTCTGCTGTTGTGAGGGATTCTATTCAGGGGTTGAATAATTTTGAGACTAGAGAAGTCATTATAAGTTGCATTTTCAGTTGAATTTGGGGAAACCACTTGAAGCATTCATTGTGTTGAACTATTTCAATTGCTTTTGTTTGATCTGTTCATTGCAAACAGCTGAAAGTCTGTAAATTTTGACAATAAACCCAATTTGCAGTGGGGGTTGAATCATTCTGATTGCAACTGTATGACATATAAAACTTAAATATTTTTAAATTTAAAATTTTTGGTGACGTTTCACAACCTGTGTACGTTGTCATGTCACCGGAAATTCAGTCATCAGTGTCCCAATGTGTAGTGAGCCATGGTCCTTACTAGTTGCCAAACATATGTAAACGATATATTGATTCACAATCTACTGAATTAGGGAGCTCATTGAGACATACCAATAGTCTATCTGTAGTCTATCATAGTGTATGCTAAATTGTTTAGCATACACAGCATAACTATTAAATGTACTGTTCCTTGCCACCAGTTACACATGGTGAGAATCCTCTGCACCACAAGAGACCAACCTACCACCGTTCTTTAGACAAATTCATACCCGAGGTGCAAAAGGTGGTTGTACAACATGTTCTTAGAAGCAGCGTCTTCCTACAGCGGCCCTAAACTGTGTTATTATTCTGGTAAAGTTCCCATGCCAAGTTATGAGGTGGATTATGAAACTTGGTGCAACCATATTGAGCTTCTGCTCTCTGACTCTGGAATAACTGAAAAGCCAATTGTCAGAAAAATTATGGAGAGCTTATCGCTCCCTGCAGCAACCATTATTATGAATTTGGGGCCTCAGTCTGATGTCAAAGTTTACCTTAATTTGCTTGATTTTGCTTACATCACCGCTGAAGATGGGGACGAGCTGTTTGCAAAGTTCAAGAAAAACTACTTCAGCTTACTTGAGTCGACTGAAGACTGCTCTCAACCTTGTTGTGAGGCAGAAAGGCATTCAAACCACTGATTAGGATCGCCAGTTGCAGAAACAATTTTGCTGTGCCTGCTGGAACAACACTCATCACCGCTCTACAATTAGAGCATAACAAAGATGACCCACCTTCTTTCTCTGATCTGCTACTCTTATTGAGGACTGAAGAAGACAAGCAAGCCACTAAATCCAGTCAAATGAAGCTACATCTTGGTTTTCCAAAAGGAAAATTTCAGTGCATCATGTCTGCTATTCCAGTGCAGATGAGTCAGTTGAATCAACATCTGTGAGCCAAGAAAATTTTCAAAAGAGTTCACCCAACTTAAAGCTCAGCTTTTATTTTTAATGGCCTCCCAAGAAGCCAAGTTTACATCACAGAATGAAGGCAAACCTGAACATGGCAAAGCTGGAAAAACCCAACAGCAAAAGGCCTAAACCTGTTTACTGTTTCCACTGTGGTGAGGATGGCCACATTTCTGCAGCTTCTGAAGCTCCTGAAAGCACTTTTTGTCAAAAGCAGCATGTGATCACAGTGATCACATTGGAATCCTTGACCATCCATCTATCCATCCATTTTCTGTACCGTTTATCCTATACCCCAGCTAACAAAAATATGTTCTAAGAACGTTTTGCTAACATTCCCATTAAGTTATGAAAATGTTATTTCTGAATGTTCTCTGAACATTCAGAATGTCCAGTTTTTTAAAAAATGTTTTAAGAACGTTTTTTTCTTGGTTATGTGAATGTTAGTGAAAACATTAAGGGAACGTTCTATTTTATCGTTTTGCAAACATTAAGAGAACGTTCTATTTTATCATTTTGCAAACATTAAGAGAACGCCATTTCTGTATGTTCTGTGAACTTTCAAAACATCCAGGTTTTTTTTTATGTTTTAAGAACTTTTTTTCTTGGTTATATGAACGTTAGTGAAAACATTAAGGGAACGTTCCATTTTATCATTTTGCAAATGTTAAGAGAACATTATTTCTGAATGTTCTGTGAACATTCAAAATGTCCAGGTTTTTTATGTTTTAAGAATGTATTTTCTTGGTTATTCAAAAGTTAAAGAAAATGTTAAGGGAACTTTAAATTTTATCTCTCTGCAAACATTCTCCAAATGTTTCCCCTGGAACATTGCTTATATTCGTGTTTATATTAATTCAAATTTAAAAAAAATTTTTTTTTTAAAAGGTAAAACATAAGCAATTAATTAACAGCCATAAATATGGATTTCAAATCAAGAAAAATGTGAAGTACCAAAAACTGACACAAGGCAATCATTTTTCACCATTTATAATTTCATATTTATGTTTATGTTTTCCAGAGTATAAAAGTTTAAGTGCATTATAATATACATATGAATTGCAAACATAATTGATGTCTTTACTTTAAGTTTCACATTTTACTTTAGTAGTACACTAAACTAACTGTAAGAATCTCAGGGAAGTACACAATCCAACACGGAATTGAAAAGAGCAAAATGTCTGGGTTACCCATGTAACCCTGTTCCCTAAGAAGGGAACAAGACGTTGCGTGAGCTTCACGCTGTGGGAAGTGCCCTCGTGCATGACCGATATCTGAAATCTGTGTGAAATCACGCCTAATTTATAGGCCTGCCATGGTCAGGTGACATGGCAATTAAGCACGTCACGTAATATAAAAACGGCACCTGTGAACCACGCAGTCAGCCTCTATTATCTGAAGCAAAGATGAAATTCACAGGCATGCCCCAGTATGACAAAGCTACGCAACGTCTCGATTGTCACAAACCAGTCCTCGAACTTAATCTGTGGAACAATAACTTTGAGTGTCAGCATCTTGAACCTGTATGTCCGAAGAGTACAGTTCAGATGGTGCAGATCTAAAATTGGCCGCATACTCCCATCTTTTTTGCGGACCAGGAAATTACGGCTGTAAAAACCTCCCTCCCTCAGGGAACGGGGTACACGTTCTATGGCCCCTTTGTCCAAGAGGGATCTCACTTCCTGTGCTAATGTTCTGTTCTGTGCTGACTATTGTGGTGAGCACACCTCTGAACCAGGGGGGTCGAGCTCTGAACTGGACCTGGTAATCCTTTTCTATGGTGGACAGAACCCATGGAGACACATTTGGCAGTAGTTTCCATGCTGTCAGATGGTCTTTCAGAGACATTAACACTTCCACATTCTGTTGGGGGAAAGCATCAGATTTCCGTTGCCCTGTGACAGCTCACTGACCAGAGAAAACTGAATACTTGGGACGACATTGGCTAGAGGAGTCCCTACAGTAATACTGGGGGCTAACTGCCCTAACAGCCTTAAGTCCTCTGATACTTCCCTCCGTGGCCCATCAGGGCTGCTACTTCTTTGTCTGCTTGGCCTTTATGATCATTCTCAGATCAGGCCTACTAGCAGGCTGTGACTGTGGCCGCCCAGTCCCCCTGGCTCTCCGCGGGGGGAGGCGGGCCGCCACACTCGCCTTCTGTTCTTCCCTCAGACTAGTGCCGGTGAACTCGACATGACAGGGAAGGAACTGGCTGAATGCTGCTGTTTGCTGTTTTTCCTCGTGAAACCTGTCGGTGATAGCGTTGACCGTGCCGCCAAACAGGCCAGAAGGTTCAACAGGGGCATCCAGCAGGGAGAACTATAGGTGCCTCTCTATTGAACTATTGAATGGCCAATATGACGGGCCGTTTGCTTGGTCGCCCGGAGAGACAAATCCGTGGCGCGGCAAAGCTCCGCCACTGCCTCGGGCCCAATTCCTTCCCCGCTGTCGAGCTCACTCAGCAGGTCTGCCTGGTAGGCCTGCAACACTGCCATCGTTTGCAGTGACCCACAAGCGAGACCCGCTGCCTCATAGGCTTTGACCACCAACACCGATGTGGCCTTACATGGCCTGGAAGGCAAAGCTGGACCCCTAAATTACCTGCTATTGAGGGAGAGAGGTAGCTCACAAGCGCCTCCTCCACCTTTGGCATAGCTAAATACCTGTGCTGTTCATTCCCCATGATGGCAGAATAATCTGACATTGCAGGGTTATAAACACAGTTAGTGTATGTTTTTTTCCAGAAGCGTGATATTTCGTCATGCACTTCCAGAAAAAAGGGGAGTTTTCTGCAGTGTGAGGGAGATTTATTTTCACTGGGGAGAAAGCGCTCAGCCAGCCTACTACGAGCCACTTCCTCTTCCCCGGGCCAGTCTAGACTGAGTTTTTCTACTGCCCTAGTAATCACTTCAAGCAGCTCTTTATATGCTTCAGAGCTGCTTCCTGTTTGTGGTGCAATGGCTCCCCCTACTGGCTCCTCTGAGTCAGAAAGGGCGTTTTGGCTTTCCATAACAGAAGGAGGAATCATGACGCGAGCGCCAAAATGTGGCGGAGAGCCGGACCCGGAAGACAGAGCAAGAGATAGAGCAGCGCTCGTCTCCAGCTCCTCTTCCAGATCTATACGAGATCCCCAGGACCTGAGCCGGCTGGCTGCCTTGGCAATGGCCTGCCCAGATCCGCGAGGCTCTGAAAGCCAACTCCCATCGGCCAAGAAGAGAGTGAGCCACGAGCGGAGCTGCCTGATTGTAAAGTGCTCACAGTGCACGCAGTTAGCTCCCTCAAGAGCTGCTGCAGCATCCAAGCTGTTAATAGCGTCAGGTCTAAAAGCGAGCATCTGTCATGGTATGGGGGTGTGTCAGTGTCCATGGCATGGGTAACTTGCACATCTGTGAAGGCACCATTAATGCAGAAAGATATGTACACATTTTGGAGCAACATATGCTGCTATCCAGATGTTGTTTCCAGGGACGACCCTGCATTTTCCAGCAGGAAAATGCCAGAAAACATTCTGCCCAGATTACAAGGGCATGGTTGTGTAAGCAGAGAGTGCAGGTGCTAGCATGGCCTGCCTACAGTCCTGCAGCCAAAATAAGGCAACGAAGACCCTGTACAGCTGAAGAAATGCATAATGGATGAATGGGGGAAAATTCCACTTGCTAAACTTAACCAACTGGTGTCTTCAGTGCCCAAACACTTAATAAGTGTTATTTTAAAAAGATGATGTCACACAGTGGTAAACAGTCGACTGTCCCAACTTTTTTGGAGTGTGTTGCAGTCATCAGATTTGAAATGAGTATATATTTTCAAAAATAAACTAAATTAACAAAGTAAAACATCAAATAATGTGTTTTCAATATAGTACAGGATGAATTGAATTTTCAAATGACTCTTTTTTTTTTTTTTGCATTTTCCATGTCCCAACATGGAATCGGGGTTGTAACAAGACATATTGAAAACAACATAACAGAAACAGAAAACATCACTAAATTAACTGTGTTCTGTATATATGAACTGTTTCATATGGAGTTTCAAACACTGTTGTGTCATGTTAGACTCTATCCAGACACTCTATAGAAACAAAATATAGTGTTGTTTAATGTGGATGAAAGAGATGGATACAGCTTTTTACACATTATTCTGGAAGGTAGATCTCCAGGAACAGGGTTAGTGACCATTGATCTAAAACAGGGGTGGTGTGGGTGCAGGTTTTCATTCCAATCAAGCAGGAGCCACACCTGATTCAACCTGTTTCAGACTCAGGTGTGGCTTCTGCTTGGTTGGAATGAAAACCTGCACCCACACCGGCCCTTTCCATATATGATTGGACACTCCTGCTCTAAATGAATTAGTAACACTGGAATGGAAAATGAATACAAAAATGAGAGCATATTTTCTACAAACTAGACAGTTAACTTGCATGGCTAATTAGGGGCCAAGCACTGAAGGTGCATAGGCACCTATTGTTTTTGTTAGTGTTCTTTCTTCTTCTTCTTCTTTTGCTCATGAGTCTATGGCAGCCCATAGAACCGCTTACGGGAAAGTTATGAAATTTGGCACACAGATAGAGCACAGTCTCAACATTAACCAGAGCAATTTTGGAGTTACTATCTCAAACCCTCTAGTGCCACCAACAGCTCACAATTGAACTCACGTTTATGCTAATAACTTTTGAACTTTTGAAGGGCTAGAAACAAGATTCTTCTTTCCTCTGATTCCTTGGCTCAAGACAATTTGATTGAAATTTTCCACCATTTTGAATTTTCGAACTCCTCCTAGGCGGTTCATCCTATTTTCACCAAAATTGAATCAGATCATCTGCAGATTGTGCTAGCAAAAAGTCATCAAAAGCTTTTTGATAGACCCAACTGTTCTTGTATAGCGCATCAACGAATTCGACGAAGAGCATGCCAAAATGGACATGAGGCTGTATCTCTGCAACAGTTTGGCATATTAAGACGAAACTTGGTACCTGTCATCACAAGCATGACCTGAGGGTACATGCACAGCTTATGCGCAGCACCATCTAGTGGTCACAAGATATGAAAAATGGTTGGCCAAAAATCCAGAGACTTGTCTCTTTAGATTCGGTATGGCAATTTTCCCATGTCGGCCAGTTTGAGCGTCGGCCATTTTGAATTTTGTAGTAAAATGCTATATTTTACGAATGCATTGGTGTATCATTACGAAACTTGGTATGTGTCATCTACACTATTATTTTTTTATTATTATATATTGTTAAAGCTAATAAGTTATAAAGATTTTTGTTACTTTGTCATTTTTTGTCATGTGTTTATGTGTTTTAGTGTGTCAGACATTTTCAGCCATGTAACAGTGATGCCACATATTCTTTAAATATAGTAGCCTAAAGTTATCTGTGTGACCTCAGCTTCATAAATATCATTAAACGGTTGTCTGTCATGTTTGAAACACACTAATAGACTGCTTTGCAAACAACTATACTGCGTGTAATCTAATGTGACAAGCAGATGAGATTTATGATGTGTGTTTGATGTATGTTTCAAACGTTCCACACAGCTTTCACCTTCATTTTCTTACAGTCTGAACTTGCGCTGTTTGCATAGCTAACTCATTTGTTTAATCAAGTGCAGGCTGCACAGTGACAACAGCACCAACTACGGTCACAGAATACGACGGTCACAAAATTTGGTGTTACAGTGGCAGTTTGCAGACAGAGATTTTCCTCCTGCTGTCACTAAGTACAGCTGCATGTTAACTCAGTTAATCAGATGGAATTCAAGTGAAAAGGGGGGAATCACACATTTACATCCAATTGATGAATAATCCACATAGAACTAAACTCAAAAACCAAAGTGAAGGCTATTATGTGTGTAAGATTCAGTAATTTACAGAATATAAAGCGGTAAAGACTGCCTGCTTCTGCTCACAATTTTGGAGATCTCGTCTGATTTCACATACAATTTAAAAATTAATTCCATGCCGCAGCAAATCTAACTGGTTCCCGCAGGAATTCCTGGGGACTGCAAACCTCTAAAGTAAACTTTTTCCAGTTATGAAAACTTCTCCAAGCCAGATAACTCACCTTTAGAACAGCTGCGGTTTGACTAAAGATATCAGCCTGTCGTAACGGTCATATGCAGAGTCTGGATACGGAGCTCATGCGCAGAGTTGTGAGTTATACAAGGACAAGGAAAGAATTTAGTTCAGATGAAATGTTGTTACAGAGGGAGAAGTTTGAAGACTTGATTGCTTATAGTAATGAATTAGGTTCAATGAAGTCAGTAAAAAAGTCGTGGAAAAGTCCATGTCGTGGAAAAGTTCATTTATTTCAGTAATTCAACTCAAATTGTGAAACTCGTGTATTAAATAAATTCAATGCACACAGACTGAAGTAGTTTAAGTCTTTGGTTCTTTTAATTCTGATGATTTTGGCTCACATTTAACAAAAACCCACCAATTCACTATCTCAACAAATTAGAATATGGTGACATGCCAATCAGCTAATCAACTCAAAACACCTGCGAAGGTTTCCTGAGCCTTCAAAATGGTCTCTCAGTTTGGTTCACTAGGTAAGCCACAAACATTCATTGCCAAAGAAGCTGGCTGTTCACAGAGTGCTGTATCCATGCATGTTAACAGAAAGTTGAGTGGAAGGAGAAAGAGTGGAAGAAAAAGATGCACAACCAACCGAGAGAACCGCAGCCTTATGAGGATTGTCAAGCAAAATCGATTCAAGAATTTGAGTGAACTTCACAAGGAATGGACTGAGGCTGGGGTCAAGGCATCAAGAGCCACCACACACAGACGTGTCAAGGAATTTGGCTACAGTTGTCGTATTCCTCTTGTTAAGCCACTCCTGAACCACAGACTACGTCAGAGGCGTCTTACCTGGGCTAAGGAGAAGAAGAACTGGACTGTTGCCCAGTGGTCCAAAGTCCTCTTTTCAGATTAGAGCAAGTTTTGTATTTCATTTGGAAACCAAGGTCCTAGAGTCTGGAGGAAGGATGGAGAAGCTCATAGCCCAAGTTGCTTGAAGTCCAGTGTTCAGTTTCCACAGTCTGTGATGATTTGGGGTGCAATGTCATCTGCTGGTGTTGGTCTATTGTGTTTTTTGAAAACCAAAGTCACTGCACCCATTTACCAATAAATTTTGGAGCACTTCATGCTTCCTTCTGCTGACCAGCTTTTTGAAGATGCTGATTTCATTTTCCAGCAGGATTTGGCACCTGGCCACTCTGCCAAAAGCACCAAAAGTTGGTTAAATGACCATGGTGTTGGTGTGCTTGACTGGCCAGCAAACGCACCAGACCTGAACCACATAGAGAATCTATGGGGTACTGTCAAGAGGAAAATGAGAAACAAGAGACCAAAAAATGCAGTTGAGCTGAAGGCCACTGTCAAAGAAACCTGGGCTTCCATACCACCGTGCCACAAACTGATCACCTCCATGCCACGCCGAATTGAGGCAGTAATTAAAGCAAAACGAGCCCCTACCAAGTATTGAGTACATGTACAGTAAATGAACATACTTTCCAGAAGGCCAACAATTCACTAAAAATGTTTTTTTATTGGTCTTATGAAGTATTCTAATTTGTTGAGATAGTGAATTGGTGGGTTTTTGTTAAATGTGAGCCAAAATCATCACAATGAAAAGAACCAAAGACTTAAACTACTTCAGTCTGTGTGCATTGAATTTATTTAATACACGAGTTTCATAATTTGAGTTGAATTACTGAAATAAATGAACTTTTCCACGACATTCTAATTTATTGAGATGCACCTGTATATACCTGCTTGCCTGTATATTTCTGTCACAATGGAGAGGCTGAGATGGATGCAATTGTAGTAAGAACAGTTTTTAATAATGAAAGTCCAAGCAAACAATCCAAAATACTAGGCAAGTTCAAAGTCAAAAGCAGGCAAAGGGTCAGGAGATCAGCAAACAGGACAATGTAGGAAAACCAGAATACAAAAACCAGGAAACAGAGTCAATAAACAGAATATCAAAACGTTTCAAAAAGGCTTGGTAAGTACAACTGAGTGTTGTTGTTGTTTGAAGATCATCATGGAGTTCTCGCCACACTGAGATCATCAAGACCCTCGCCGGCATCCACCAGATGCAACACCAGGCTGTCCTTGAGCTGTGTATGGAGCAGGAGCAGCATTTCCAGACCCTTCTCCAAGCTCAGGCAGAGGACCAGCAGGTACTATGGAGCCTGGTCCAATTGATGGGTACTCCAGCTGCAGCCCCGGCAGCCGCCATGGCCATGCCCCATGTCACACTCTCGAAAATGGGACCGCAGGATGACCTGGAGGTGTTCGTCGAGCTCTGTGAGCATACTGCGGAAGCGTGGGGCTGGCCAGCATCACAATGGGTGGTCCGCCTGTTGCCATTACTTTTGGGGGAAGCCCAGCTCGTGGACAAACAACTTCTGGTCATGAACCCGCTGGAGTACCCAGACCTAAACCGGGCCATCTTGCAACACGTCGGCGCAACCCCCAATGGCACTGTCAGTGCTTCTGTCTGCTGACGCTCAGCAAGCTCAGCTGCATGTTCACATTGGCCCAGCAGCTTTGAGACATCTGGCAAAGATGGCTGGCAGAGGAACGTGGCGCTGAGTATGTGGTCAGCCTAGTGGTGCTGGAGCAGTTCGTCGCCCGGCTACTGCAGGGGACAGCAGAGTGGATCCAGTGCCACCGTCCGGCATCGCTAGATGAGGCGATCCAGCTGGCAGAGGGCCATTCGGCAGTGTATCCGGGGGCAGACGAGCCCCCCTCTTCTTCCTCCCTCTCTCTCTTTCTCATTCTCCCTGTCCCTGCACCGCAGAAATTGGGCCAATTCCCCCGAAACCAGCTTTCCCTACTGATGTCTCCCCTAACTTCCTCACATTCCACACAGGTAGAACTTTCCGTGCCCACCTTAACAGGGGCAAAGTCCGGGCAGGATTGCCGGCGCAGTAGGAAAGCTAGGCATTTCCAGGATCAGCACTCTGTCAGGCACCACAAGCTCCCCTGATTGAGCAGGAATGTACCAGTGAGTATACAAGGAAGTACACATCAGGCCTTGGTGGATTTGGGGTGTAACCACACAACCGTCCATCATAGCTGGATTCAATGCAGGTGTGTGCACAGGGATGTTCACGAGTATCCACTGGTGCCAGGCAGTATTAAATTCCGGGGGCAAAAGCATTAAGTGGAGGTGGCGGTTAGTCCTCGCCTCACCCATCGACTAATTCCTGGGACAAATTAGCCAGGGTTTCAGGCATTATTGAGAGAAATGGATGGGTCCTGCAGTAGCGAGGCACGGTGTGGAATGTGCCCAGCATTGATTGGGGAGATGGTGCCAGGGCCATCGATGTCAGCTCCAAGTCAGTGGGACACAGAGGGTGGGGAGGGCTCTGCCCCTGCACTGGCTCCCAATCAAATTTTGTATTAATTATAAAATACTACTATTGGCCTATAAAGCATTGAATGGTCTTGCGCCATAGTGCCTGAGCGAATTTTTGGTCTTTTATGATCCGCCACGTCTACTTCAATCAAAACGTGCAAACTATTTCTTGGTACCTCGAATAGTGAAGGCTACAGCAGGGGGCAGAGCTTTCTCTTACAAAGCCCCACAGTTTTGTGAATAGTTATTTTTTAGGTAAAGGCATGGGCATAGAGTGTTGTGGTGCTGTCACCCCTCCCCCCCACATTCTGGTTGGAGTTCTCATCACCTGAAAACTACTCGCTGCTGCTGAGGAATGGACACTCTAAAGATCACTGAGATTACCGTGGATGGTACCACTTAGAAACCATTAAGATGACTTAGGACTGCAGTTGCTATGAACAGTTTTGCTACAGTAGCTTAAGACTGCAATTGCTATGATAGCTTTAGGATTGCAATTGCTATGAACAGTTTTGCACTCAAGTCTCCATCGCTGAACAGTTGATGACTTCAAGTTATAACTATAATGAATTAAAAAATAACTCTGATGCTTATATTCATAAGTTGCTCATAAGTGCTTGGTTACAGAATTGCACTTTTTGACCATATAGTACATGGTTATAGAAGGATATAGAGGATGGGTTCCATTTTGAGTCTGGTTCCTCTCAAGGTTTCTTCCTCATATCGTCTCAGGAGTTTTTCCTTGCCACCAATGCCTCTGGCTTGCTCATTAGGGATAAATTTGTAAATATAAAGTTTATATCCAGAATCGACATCTTTCTCTAAAGCTGATTTGTACTATACAACTTCAGCTTGTAAAAAATATCATGTACCTTCATGGACTGTTTCAAGTATTTTAATTGGGTTTCATTTTAATTTTATATCCTGATTTCTGTAAAGCTGTTTTGTGACTTTAATGTCCACTTTAAAAGCGCTACATAAATAAAATTGAAATTGAATTTCTGGAGACCTGCACACACTCTTCCCATAAGCGTCGAGGAACACCCAGGGATCCATGGGCCTATGACAGCTCCCACCACTCACATGCTCCCTCCAGACAGGGCATGAGTCATTGCTTGTTACTTGTGTGTTCTCTCAAGGCTAATACAAGGAAATCTATATGTGTATAGGTGAGACGAGGTAGTAGAGGAAGTAGCCCCCAGAAAACTGTTAGGAATGTGATCTTCTGGTTGCGATTCTTAAGAGAACAGAAAGCAAAAGTACACAAGAAAAGAGGCGCCCTCGCCCGGTTACACAGTTCCTGCACCAAGTACTTGGGAGAGCTGCTAAATGACACACAGACACACAAAAATCAAATGGCTCAAAGATCGCTCTTTATTCAAGGAAAAACAGAGTATATATCGTGCTTGACACGCAGCAGAGACAATGGGTTAACTATTGATTGGCTAGGCAGAAGGGCATATCTGCATAAGACAGGAAGCATATCAGTGTAAGAGAGGAACAACTCCATATATGGTATTCAGGAAGTAATAGGAATGCACGCAAATGGTATTCGGGGAGACAAAGGAATGCACGCAAATGGTTAGGGGCTTTATCTGTCCATACCTGATTGAAACTGGTTTCGTGCAGTGGTGGAAGAGTTAACAAAGGAACAAAGAGGAAAAAGTGTTAACAAAGGAACAAAGGAAAAGTGTTAACAAGGGAACAGAGAGGGAAGAGTGTTCACAGTAAACTTATCAGCCCCATAGTTCCAGTGAAGGTAAATCTTAATGCTACAGTATACAAATGCACTCTAGACAATTGTGTGCTTCCAAGTATGTGGTAACAATTTGGGAAAAACCGACACACTGGTGTGATGGCCAAGTGCCCATATACATTTGGCCATATAGT
Organism: Cranoglanis bouderius; assembly: GCA_023630585.1. NCBI lineage: Eukaryota > Metazoa > Chordata > Actinopteri > Siluriformes > Cranoglanididae > Cranoglanis > Cranoglanis bouderius. The sequence goes on from CM042539.1 coordinate 18,795,925, forward strand.
GTATAACAGGAGATTTGTTCAAATGCAAGTCATCTGGAGTTCCAGAAAGGCCTACAACTAACAACATGGGGTTTCTTAAGTTAAATTGCCAGATTCTAGTGCAAAGTGAAGGTGTTTAAGTTAATGTTAATGTACTCAAATGTGATCTGATCACAACATGTACACAACAATTTTGGCAAATTTAAAAGGTGTCTCAACATTGCTACATGTTCATCTGTGACTGTGGGATAGACAGGTCAGAATTTCGTCCATATAATTGTCTTCAATTAAATGTGTGTTTGATTATGACTGCACTGCATATACAGTCCCCTTTGAAAATATTGGAATGGCAAGGCCGATTCTCTTGTTTTTGATATACATTGAAGACATTTGGGTTTGAGATCAAATGATGAACACGAGGCGAACAGAAATTCAGTTTTCATTTCCTGATATTTACATGCAGATGTGTTAAACAACTTAGAACATGGCACCTTTTGGTGGCAACACACCCAATGTTTAGGTGAGAAAAAGTATGGGAACAGATAGTCTTAAAGTAAATAACACCAAATATTTGGTTGCATATCCCTTGCTTGCAATAACTGAATCAAGCTTGTGACCCACTGACATCACCAAACTGTTGCATTCTTCTTTTATCATGCTTTTCCAGGCTTGTAGTGTAGCGCCTTTCAGTTGTTGTTTGTTCTGTGGGATTTCTCCTTTCAGTCTCCTCTTCAGGAGGTGAAATGCATGCTCAACTGGGTTAGGGTCTGGTGATTGACTTGGCCAGTCTAAAACCTTCCATTTTTTCCCCCTCAGATGAAGTCTTTTGTTATGTTGGCAGTGTGTTTTGCCAAGGTTCTTGCCAATTAGATTGGATGCATTGTATATTGGCAGACATAATCTTTCTGTACACCTCTAAATTCATTCTGCTGCTACCATCATAAGTTACATCATCAATAAAGATTAGTGAGCCCATTTTAGAAGCAGCCATGCAAGCCCAAGCTGTGTCACTACTTCCATCAAGCTTGAGCTTGTGTGTTTTGGATCATGTGCAGGTACTTTCTTTCTCTACACACTGGCCTGTCCATCATTTTGGTAGAGGCTAATTTTGGTTCTAGAACGTTTGTGGCTCATTGCTGCATTTCTCTGCAAATTCCATTCCACTGATTTGCTCTCTTTTCTTAGCTTCAAAATGGGCAACAAGAAACAGCTGTCAATCACATGTTCCAATATTTTTTGATCACTTGAAAAATGGGTGGATTCAAACAAAAGGTGGCATGTTCTAAGTTGTTTAACACATCTAGTGTAAGTATCAGGAAATGAAAGTGAAATTACGATCCATCTTTTCATATTCATCTTTTGATCTCAAACCTAAATGTATAACAAAACAAAAGAATTGGCCTTGCTGTTCCAATATTTTCAGAGGGAACTGTAGGTTGGCTCCTAGTCTTTGATCTAGCACAAGCAAGAGTTTTTAACCAAATGCAGTATGGATCAATCCTCTTTGATAGTCTTGCAGGTGGGGACATACGAAATGCATTTGCATTTGTAAAGGCATTATCTGTCTACTGAATTAATTTAAAAATGCATAGAGAACCCCAACCCAGACAAAAATTTTCAAAATCACAGGTAAGTATATTGGATTCTATCTAATTTATAGGGACAGTTCAAAATACCCAACCACTGGATTCAGTGAAGAAATCTATACCTGAAAAAGACTATTTGGTCATTTAGAACTGATTGACACACAGAGCTGATATCCAAACTTTGCAGTGGGGTAAGGTGGCTTGGCTGGTACAAGTCATGAAATTCATATTTTATTTATCCGCTCTCACAAGTCTTTAGTCAATAAAATCAACCTTAATCCAAGAAAGCATAGTATTATAAAGCATAATATTATAAATCCAGCTTCTTTCTAAACTCTGAATTCAGTATATGCATATGAGTTTCATGTGGGTTCATTTATGGTATTTGGCAGATACCCTTATCCATAGAGACTTATAGAAGCGCTTTGAAGTCTCTATCAATGAATACATCCTCATACATTTTCAGTAGGTCAAGGAGTAAAAGTACTGTTATTTTCATTGGAATAATAAAACGGAATAAATCTGAATGTTCAGAATATTTGAGTAGACAAAAGTAAAATTTGTATACTCATTGGGGTAGGCCAGCATTAATCATTATCAGTATAATTTATTTTAAGGCTATTCATTAATTTAAAAAAAACAAACAAAAAAAAACAATGAAGATTGATGTTTAAATCTACACTCTTCCCCAATAAAGCCAGGAAACCTCATTTGTAGATTCTACACAATATATAAACCAAAACTGAGGTAGTGGCTGCACCTTTTGTCAAGTATGAGAGTTAGGACATCAGTCTGTCCCATTTCTTTTGAAGATTTTGTTTATTTTTATGTTCCTAATAAACTGACAACTTTCCCTTGCGAGTGCATCCTGCTTCCCTCCTTCCAGATCCATAACAGTTATACAATTATCTGAAAGCATAGACAGACAGGGAATGGTGGTGGGGTAGCTATATGTATTAAAAATGAAATTGCACATAGGATTATAGAAGTGAGTGATGAATATGAATCAATTATAGTAGAGATATTTTTGAGAGAACAGTGTGTTAGGGTGATTAATTTTTATAATCCATGCAATAGGTTTTAAAGTGTTATTGAAGAGTTAGAACAGATCATGGTGTTACAGATCCGGAAGGAGGGAAGCAGGATGCACTCGCAGGGGAAAGTTGTCAGTTCATTAGGAACATACAAAATAAATACAACCTTCAAAAGAAAGGGGACAGTCTAACAAAAATCCAAAAATAAACAAGACAATATTCCCAAAAAACGATAGGGCAGTAATTCCAAATAGGCTAGACAATAATCCCAACACTCACAGGGCAAAAATTCAGGAAGTAATGAGACGATAATCCAAGGTCGAGGAAAAGCGAGGAAAAACAAAGACATGGAGGAATATTCCAAGAAGTCACAAGGCATAAATCTAAGAACCAGGGAACGCCTGGTAAACAAAAACATAGAAAAAAAAACTATGATTCTTTATCTTTGCCTCGTCACTACTTTTAGTTACCTTTAGGGACATATAGTTACGTTTAGCTATCATGAATCACTCTCAGTTATTCTTAATCAATACTCCGCGACGAAGTGGGCACAAATAGGGGTTTAAGTAACAAAGGTAATTCAAAGCAAACAAGATCAAAACACACAACACCTGGAAATTATAACCAGACAATAACGGGAGAACCAATGACAGAACATGGGCGGATACAGGACATGAATCAAAACCAAAAGGACCAATAAGGACGCAGGGGCAGAGACCTGATGTAAAACAAAAACAAAAGAGCACATGGCAAAGTAAACAAAACTAGAGTACATGAATGAGTCCAGAGATTTTTTATGAATTGCGCTGGAATGCGCTCAGTGGAATGCGGAACTGCGCTACTCCGCTAGCCTCCATTAGTGGCGCAGCGAGGGGGAGATGCTAACACATGGGAATGGGTAATCACAAAGTGGTATGGTGTGGGGATTTTAATGCTCATAATACTTTATGGGGAAGTGATAGCATTGACCACAATGGTAAAGTAATAGAAGAAATGATAGATTGGAAGAGTCTTGTGTGTACGAATGATGGTAGAGCTACTAGAATTGATGTGACAAGGGGTGGTTGTTCTGCTATAGACTTAATACTGGTGACAGAATGTCTAGCAGGGATACGTAGGTGGGAGGTTTGGGAGGATTTTACAATAGGCAGTGATCATTTAATACAGCAAACTGGGAGGCATTTAAGTATATTAGTGAAGTGAAGTTTCAAGAGTTAAATTTAAATGAGGAAATGGAGGATGTAGAAAGTTATCATTCGAAACTATGTGAAGTATTGTATTGGATTAATATGAAAGGGAATAATAATAAAATAATAATAAAATAAGAAGTTTTGGTTGGACAGCAAATAAAGAGGCTATGAATTTGGGAATTACAGAAATTTCAGTTTGTCCAACAATTGTAGTACCAAATATACCTCCCTGGTTGTTCCCCATGGCTCAAGTCGATTTCCATCTACAATATAAAGTCCTCCTGGGCCAGAAATAGCAGGGGCTGGTAGCCCAGGGAGCACTTGAAGGGGGATAGGCCGGTGGCAGTGCTGGTGAGGGAGTTGTGGGCGTATTCCAACCACGGCAGCTGTGAGCTCCAGGTGGAGGGGTTGTTAGCGGTTATGCATCACAGGGTAGCTTCCAGTTCCTGGTTAGCCTGCTCAGCCCGGAGTGGAAACCCGAGGATAAGCTGGCCGTGGCTCCCAGAGCTTTACAAAAGGCTCTCCAGACTTGTGAGATGAACTGGGGTCCGCGGTCTGAGACAATATCCTTGGGGATGCCGTGCAGTCAGAAAACGTGGTTAACTAGGAGGTCGGGAGTTTCGCGGGCCATAGAGTTTAGGGAGGACCATGAAATGGACCGCTTTGGAGAACCGGTCTATAATGGTCAGGATCATGGTTTGGCCTTGAGATGGGGACAGACTGGTGACAAAATCTAGTGCTATGTGGGACCAAGGGCGACTGGGAACAGGGAGAGGTTGGAGTAACCCGGCCGGAGGTTGGTGTAGAGGCTTGCTATGGGCACAGACTGTACAGGCTGCAATGAAGGCTCGGCTATCAGTGTCCATGGTTGGCCACCAGAAGTGTTGTTTCAATAGGCCCAGGGTGTGACGGGAACCGGGGTGACAGGCAAACCGAGAACAGTGAACCTACTGGAGGACCTGGGAATGCACGGTATCAGGGACGAATAAGCGGCCTAGGGGTCCATTGCCAGGGTCAGGTTGGGTGTGCTGAGCTCTCCAGATGCCCGACTCGATCTCTGACGTAACAGCCCCGACCACACAGGTGGAAGGGAGAATGGTGTCGGGACCTGCAGTGTCCTCTTCTCTGGAGAATTGGTGGGAGAGGGCATCGGTCTTACCATTCTTCGAGCCTGGACGGTAGGTGATCGTGAAATGGAACCGTCCAAAGAATAGGGCCCAATGAGCTTGGCGAGAGTTAAGGCGCTTGACAGTCTGGTTGTATGCCAGGTTCTTATGGTCAGTCCAGACAATGAATGGCTGCTCAGCCCCCTTGAGCCAGTGTCTCCACTCCTCCAGGGCCAGTTTGACAGCCAGCAACTCACGATTCCCCACATCGTAGTTGCATTCTGCGGACAACAGGTGAAATGAGAAGGTGGCGCATGGGTGGAGTTTCTGGTCGGGGCCAGATCGTTGGGAGAGAACTGCACCCACACATGACTCGGAGGCATCCACCTCCACGATAAATTGCCTTGAGGGGTCAGGTTGTACCAGTACTGGGGTCGAGGTGAAAAGTTTCTTAAGTTTCTTAAAGGTGGCTTCAGCCTCAGGGTTCCACACGAAGGGGGTGGAGGTGGAGGGCAGTCTGGTAAGGGGTGCTGCAACCCGGCTGTAGCCCGGAATAAAGTGGCAGTAGAAATTGGCGAACCCAAGGAACTTCTGGAGCTGTTTAAGGGTGGTTGGTCTGGGCCACTCGACTATGGCTCTGATCTTCTCCGGGTCGGTCTTGACTCATCCGCTCTCCACAATGTACCCCAAAAAGGTGACTGATTGGATGTGGAACTCGCATTTCTCAGCTTTTACAAACAAGCGGTTCTCCAGGAGTCGTTGCAGGACTTGGCAGACATGGTGGGTGTGCTTGGAGGAGTCTTGGGAGAAAATTAAGATAACATTCAGATAGACGAAGACAAAGTGGTTCAGAAAGTCCCGGAGTACATCGTTGACCAGGGCCTGGAAGACAGCCGGCGCATTAGTAAGGCCGAACGGCATGACTAGGTATTCGAAGTGCCCCAGCGGAGTGTTGAATGCCGTCTTCCACTTATCCCCCTCTCTGATCCTGACCAGGTGGTATGCGTTCCGTAGGTCCAATTTGGTAAATATGGTCACCCCATGCAAGGGCTCAAAGGCGGAGCTGAGAAGAGGCAAGGGGTACTTATTTTTTACTGTGATGTTGTTTAGGCCCCGGTAATCTATGCAGGAATGGAGGGACTTATCCTTCTTGGCCACAAAGAAGAACCCAGCACCCAGGGGTGAGGAGGATGGCCGGCTGATACTGGCGGTGAGGGAGTCATTGATGTACTTCTCCATAACCTCCCTTTCAGGATGGGACAGGTTATATAACCGGCTGGACGGAAGGGGGGCTCCAGGGAGAAGCTCGATAGCGCAATCGTAGGGCCGGTGAGGTGGTAGTGAGAGAGCCCGGTCCTTGCTAAAGACTTCTCCCAGGTCGTGATACTCGGGGGGCACAGATGAGAGGTCAGGTGGTTCAGTAGCCAAAGGAGGGGTAAAGGCCATTGCGGGAGGGAGAACCGATTCCAGGCACGAGGAGTAGCATAAGGGGCTCCAGGTGACGATCCTCCTGGCCATCCAGTCGATCTGGTGGTTGTGAAGCCTCAGCCAGGAGTGTCCCAAGACCAGTGGTGTATCTGGGGAGGAGATGATGTTGAGTCTGATCCTCTCATGATGGTTGCCAGAGATAACCAAGAGCAGAGGGGCCGGCCTGGGAGGCTAGCTCCTTACTGAGGAAGCTATATTCTGCACCAGAGTCGATCAAGGCCATCAAGGGGACAGGTGCTTGCTTGTGATGTAGGGTGGCCGGGATTTGGAGTCTGGACTGGGAGCCTTGGAGGGTTTAGCTCACCAGTAGCTCCCTACTTACTGGCGCGCCCATCCTTGGGTGAACAGGACAGGCGGCAACAAAGTGACCCTTAGCTCCACAGTAGAGGCACACCCCCTCTTGGAACCGATGGTCGCATTTGGCTGTAGTAAGTCAGGCCCGCCCCACCTGCATGGGTTCTTCACCAGGGGGAAAAACATTGGACCAGACTGGAGAGCTGGGCGGAGGTTCCCAGACTGAGTGGGCAGACGAGTGGGGAGCTGGTGTCTGGTCCATCCTCTCTCGATGCCTCTCTCGCATGTGATTGTCTAGGTGGATGGTGAAAGAAATCAGTGCATTGAGAGAGTCAGGTTCATCTCTTGTGGTGAGTTTGTCCTTTAATTGCTCGCTGAGGCCATTTAGGAACATCCCCTGGAGGGCCTCCTGGTTCCATCCGGACTCAGCAGCCAGAACCCGGAACTCCACAGAGTACTCGGCAATGCTATGGGGTCCCTGGTGGAGGGAGAGCAGGCGTTTGCTGGCCTCCTTCCCCTGGATGGGGTGATCAAACACTCTCCACAGCTCGTCGGTGAAGGCAGCGACAGAGGTCCTCAATGCCGGCTGCTTATCCCAGATAGCGGTGGCCCAGGCTAAGGCATCTCCCCTAAGGAGGCCCACAATGTAGGCCACCTTGGACTCATCTGCGGCGTAGATGAGGGGACGATGAGGAAAACACGAGGAGTTTGGCCCAGACAATGACACATATGGATGTTGAAGTTCATATACCGCTCAGTAAAGAAGAGGTAAAAGGAAGAATAAGAGAACTTATGAATAGAAAGTGGCAAGAAATGTGGGACAAGGAAAAAAGGGAAGACACCTATACAATATCCAAAAACAAGTTGGAAAAGGGAGAATAGGTCTTAATAATAGGAGAGAAGATACAATTATCACTCGGCTCAGAATAGGACACTCTGGCTTAAATCATTCATTGTTCAAAATAGGGAAACATCAAACAGGATTATACTTGACGTGGTGAAGCAGAGACTGTTGAACATGTATTATTACATTGTGTAACTTTTACAAGGGAAAGAGAGGAGTTATTAAATAAATTGAGAAATATAGAGTCAATCAATTTCACCTTACCAAACCTATTGAATTGTGCCTCAGGAGAGTCAAAAATACTAAGAGAAATACTTAATTATCTCAGGAAAACAGGATTGGAAAATAGGATTTAATAAACATATTATATAAAGGCCTTTTTTTCTTTTCTTTTTTCCCCTTCTTATTAATGCTTCACACTCCAGTCCAGTTGGTGGCGGTAATACACCATACGTTGGCTTGTCAACCGCCATTAAACAACATAAGAAGAAGAAGAAAGTTGTTGCTGTTTAGCCGTTGTTGGAAGTGTTTTGTTAGAGTAAATCGCCAATTAAACTCTAATTTTATTATTTCAAAACGTGATATTTTAGTATCACGTACTGTGATAAAACAACGTTATCTTGACTTGTGTAAGCTTATAACAAAACGCTCGGATGTAAACATATGCTTTAGGAGTCATTATTTTTTCTTTTATTGACGTCTTGTGAACATGGACAAAATATCTCACGGTAGGTAAGAATGCCATCACATGAGAATTGTCAATTGCAAGACAGTTTTATCGTTTCATTGAAACGTTAGAGCTAAGCCAAACTATTTCGTTAATGGCAAATGTACAAAAGGAATTCGACTATTACCTTTTAGCTAGCTACATCGGACGTTAGTGAAATGAATAAAGTAACTTGGCTGATTTTTACATACCGTAGGCAAGTATTTTACCAAAAGTCATCACAGGAAAACAAGGCATCTACCGCACGAAAAAAAATGCTATTATTCAATTTTAATTTAATTTAATTTATATAACGCTTTTAACAATATGCATTGAAACAAAGCAGCATTACAGAAATGAAGAGGTAGATTTATATTTAGATCCCCGATGAGCACGCCTGTATCATGGGCTTCATTTGATAGCTGCTTTGCCTTCATGATGATGTTTGTTTAGGTATGTTCGCTAACAAACTCTGGGCTCTTCTGAGATCATGTGACACTTTAACTGCACACAAATAGACTCCATTCGATTAATTATGTGACTTATTTTGGGAAGTGGTTGCACCAGGACTAATTTTGGGGTTTCTTAGCAATGGGGGTGAATGCTTATGCAAGGCACTGCATAAAATGTGGCATAATTATGGCATCTTACCATAAAAGAATCATGGCCTTTATGGAAGCATAAAAATGCTGTTTACTCAAATTTATCGGCAACTTTTTTTTTTAGCCCCCAATAAAAAAGAGAGCAAGCTGTGAGCAGTTCTCAATCATTGTGTGAGGCAGCTGAAGGCGTTAAAAAAAAAAAAAAAAAGGCCATCCTATATTGCTGTCATCTAAACGTCAGGCTGCCACGTGATACGATTTTGATTCGTAAGGCATCAAACTGATATCCACTGATTGTGTGATATGATACAATTTAATTTAGTAGCCTCCAATTGATATGTGACCAGCTTTGTTCAGAATCTGGTCTAGGCCTACTGTTAATTCATGAATAATGATGGTGTAGAGAAGGATTATTTTAAGTATCATAGTTATAGCCAAATCACCTTGATAGACCAATAAATTAATCAGTTCAAAATATGAATTATTTTTTACCCATCAGTTGTTTTACACACATTTTTGATTATGATAAATAGTAAATGCATAATAAATTATAAATTGATTATAACTGATTTATGATTGTTTCATCTATTCATTTTGCTCTCTTTTAAAATAATGCAAGCATCACCCAGTGATCCAGATTGAGTGATTGTTGTACCTAGTATCTGTAGTGCTACCTTGCTGTCCACCTCTCCTTTCTCTCCCTCAACCTTTCCCCTCTCCTGCTCTCATTTTGCCCCTTCCCTTGTGCTTCATTCAGTTCACTGCCAAATTGTGAACAAAGTTTTCTCTAAAGAGATTTTTAAAACCTGTTCCTAGCATTTTTATTGTTTAGTTTATGCAGACAAAAGTCCTAATAGTTTCATCATATATTTTTTTTACATTTAAATTTTGTTCAAAATATTTTGAGAATATCAAAGCTTCAATCCTCAGCATTTCAAATCTAGTCATGACCAGAGCGTATTGTTAAATTTCTAATGGTTATTATTGAATAAAATGTTTAACTACATTTGTCTTTCCTGTAGGAAATACACAGTTTATTAGTTTTAAAAAGGAAAAAAATTATAAAGAGCAAAAATTACTAGTATGTTTTTAGGGTGCTGCTATGGTATTTCAGCTGGTTACTTTGGTGTTCCAGGTGTTTGCTAAGGTGTTGCTAAGGTCGAGCTTTGGTATTCCAGGTGGTTGCTAGGCAGTTTCTATGGTATAATAGATGGATGCTAGAGTGCTCATAAGCAGTTGCTGTGGTCTTGTTTTGGTATTCCAGGTGTCTGCTAGGGTGTTGCTAGGGTGTTGCTATGGTATTCCAAATGGTTAGGGGGGCATTCATTTTTGGGTTTGGGAGCATTTAGCATTCATGGGGGTATTTATGTGTTTGGGGGAATTTATTTGTATGTTTGGGTAATTTAGTATAGTGCTGTGTCCATTTATTTTTGGGTTTGAGGCAGTTAGCAATGAGATGCTATTTGTTTTTAGGTTTGGGGCATACAGCAGTTGCCGGGGGTAGGGGTGGGGTGCTTTACCAATGATATGGAATTTTGTTTGGGGGCATTTAGCATTGAGGGGGTATTTATTTTTGCATTTGGCACATTTAATAGTTAAGGGGTATTTATTTTGGGGTTTGTGGGAACTTTAAACTTAAATATTTTTTAAAATTATTAATTGAATCAAAATATGTAGCACACCTCTAGTGGCCAAGGGCTTCAAAGCACAGTTCGAACAGAGTCTATATGTTTAAGATCTTATTTAAGATGTGTAACAAAATCTTAATAATTGTAGAGTGCAAAATTTGATATATCTTTGTTTAATATCAGCAGATGTTGGTGACATTCAGTCAAGGTTATTGGACCATAGGCCAGTCTTACAAGGAGAGATCAGGTACTTTTTAAGAGAATTTGAGGTGAGAATAAGTTTTGTACTCCTTTGCTCCAGGACTAATCTTATAGAGTGTTTCACATTTTTATAACTTTAAAAAATTTTCATGAAGTGCTACTGTGTTTGCATGTGTGTGGCTGTGGCAGCACATGCAAACCTACTCCTTCCATTCAACCCTAGTGAATATTTTTGCTCTACAGGAGAAGCGGGGCTTTAGGGAGTACCGTCTACTAGAAAACTTGAACAAGTTGGTGACTGAGACCGAAGAACAAGTACTGCCCAGATGCACTAAGACCATGAAAGCAAATTTACTCGATGCTCTCAGTTGCTGTATGTAGAAAAATCTTTTCATCAATTAAATGTTTTTTCATGAATCTGACAAGATTCAAGAACTGTGCTTTTATGGCTTGAATGTGGCCCTGTTTGGCTGGATTCTGCTGCTATAGTTTCTGTTTCAGTTACAGTTTGTATGTGTACAGTGACCTGTGACAGACTGCTGTCCCATTCAAGTATTCCTGCCCCACACCCAGTGTTTCCGGGATAGGCTCCGGATCCACCACGACCCTGATGAGCGATTAGTAAAGATGAATGAATGAAAAAATTAAAGCATCTTGAACTCACATTATTCAAAAGTAGTGTTGGTTTGAACTAGTTTGATCATAACCTTAATTTAAGGATAATTAGTGAAAATAATGTGTAAACATTTTATATAATTATTATATAATATACTGTATATAATTTTAAAAATGTTTTATGTAATTATTTAATGATTTCACACACTTGTATTGACTAGCCAGTTAGAGAAACAAATAGTATTTCTAATGTAAAAAACAAAATCATTAGCATTAAAATCACAGAACATAAGTTGTTGAATTAATTATTGAAAAATGTATGCTTTCTCTTACATAGTGGAAGCTGTAAATCATATGACGCAGAGAATCCAGCAGATGGAGCTAGAAACCCAACATGTAAGTCCAAATACTACTTCTGCAAGAAAAATAATTAAAACAAGCTACAAATGTGCATAATATATTCTGTGAATGGAGTAATATTCCTATGCAGTATCTCACAAAAGTGAGTACACCCCTCACATTTTTGTAAATATTTTATTATATCTTTTCATGGGACAACACTGACGAAATGACACTTTGCTACAATGTAAAGTAGTGAGTGTACAGCTTGTATAACAGTGTAAATTTGCTGTCCCCTCAAAATAACTCAACACACAGCCATTAATGTCTAAACCGCTGGCAACAAAAGTGAGTACACCCCAAAGTGAAAATGTCCAAATCAGGCCCAATTAGCCATTTTCCCTCCCCGGTGTCATGTGACTCATTAGTGTTACAAGGTCTCAGGTTTGAATGGGGAGCAGGTGTGTTAAGTTTGGTGTTATCGCTCTCACACTCTCTCATAATGGTCACTGGAAGTTCAACATGGCACCTCATGGCAAAGAACTCTCTGAGGATCTGAAAAAAAGGAATTGTTGCTCTACATAAAGATGGCCTAGGCTATAAGAAGATTGCCAACACCCTGAAACTGAGCTGCAACATGGTGGCCAAGACCATACAGCAGTTTAACAGGACAGGTTCCACTCAGAACAGGCCTCGCCATGGTCGACCAAAGAAGTTGAGTGCACGTGCTCAGCGTCATATCCAAAGGTTGGCTTTGCAGAATAGACATATGAGTGCTGCCAGCATTGCTGCAGAGGTTGAAGTGGTGGGGGGTCAGCCTGTCAGTGCTCAGACCATACGCCACACACTGCATCAAATTGGTCTGCATGGCTATCGTCCCAGAAGGAAGCCTCTTCTAGATGATGCACAAGAAAGCCTGCAAACAGTTTGCTGAAGACAAGCAGACTAAGGACATGGATTACTGGAACCTTGTCCTGTGGTCTGATGAGACCAAGATAAACTTATTTGGTTCAGATGGTGTCAAGCGTGTGTGGCAGCAACCAGGTGAGGAGTACAAAGACAAGTGTGTCTTGCCTACAGTCAAGCATGGTGGTGGGAGTGTCATGGTCTGGGGCTGCATGAGTGCTGCCGGCACTGGGGAGCTACAGTTCATTGAGGGAACCATGAATGCCAACATGTATTGTGACATACTGAAGCAGAGCATGATCCCCTCCTTTTGGAAACTGGGCCGCAGGCAGTATTCCAACATGATAACGACCCCAAACACACCTCCAAGACGACCACTGCCTTGCTAAAGAAGCTGAGGGTAAAGGTGATGGACTGGCCAAGCATGTCTCCAGACCTAAACCCTGTTGAGCATCTGTGGGGCATCCTCAAATGGAAGGTGGAGGAGCGCAAGGTCTCTAACATCCACCAGCTCTGTGATGTCATCATGGAGGAGTGGAAGAGGACTCCAGTGGCAACCTGTGAAGCTCTGGTGAACTCCATGCCCAACAGGGTTAAGGCAGTGCTGGAAAATAATGGTGGCCACACAAAATATTGACACTTTGTGCCCAATTTGGACATTTTCACTTAGGGGTGTACTCACTTTTGTTGCCAGCAGTTTAGACATTAATGGCTGTGTGTTGCTGTTATACAAGCTGTACACTCACTACTTTACATTGTAGCAAAGTGTCATTTCTTCAGTGTTGTCCCATGAAAAGATATAATAAAATATTTACAAAAATGTGAAGGATGTACTCACTTTTGTGAGATACTGTGTGTGTGTATATATATATGTGTGTGTGTGTGTGTGTGTATATATGTATATATGTATATATATATATATATATATATATATATATATATATATATATATATATATATATATATATATACATGTGTGTGTGTGTGTGTGTGTGTGTAGAGCATAATCCTTCAGGAGGGTATGGAGAAGCGCAAAGCAGACTGGGAGGACTTCTTGAAAGAGCAGGCTCGGCTGAAGGAGGAGGTTGATGAGGAGCACGCTAAAGCCGTGGGCAAACTCAGTACCCAGTACAGCGAGATGAAGAAAGACCTTGCCAAGTTTTCCCACTTCTGATGTCTTCCATGGATGTTCCTGTTTTTGGACAGTATTTTTGTTAGTTGGTTTATCACAAGAAAATGTTCTTCTGCAGACTCATGGCGCCTTTCAACGAGATGTGATTAAATTTAATATGTTGTGTTGACAGCAACTTGCTGAACAAAGTATAGAAAAGGGCTAAGGAAGCCTGTAAATTGTTTTACATAGAATCATCATGCTTGCTTTGCGTGATTTTCACACTGGGCAGGTTTGCTGCAGTCTGAATCTGAGTGAGATTGTTCCCAGTGCCCCCAAAGAGCTGGTCTGGTTACAGACTCACATGATTCTGTTGAACCCCGGTGCATTTGCGTTTATCTTACGTCATCACAAACGCACATGAAGAACACAACGCAAATCGTCATTTAAATTATTTTTATTTTGGTGCTATTATGCGCAGCACATATTATCTGCAGCAGTGGACCTCTTCTGTGTCCCACAAAATCCCATGAAACTCATAGTACATGTGTGTTGTGGAAACTAATGATGTTGCCATTGGCTAAAACACATGCGCAGATTACTTCCTGAAAAAGTGTGGACCCAAGTACGAGTTGCGTTCACATTCTCAGACCACCTCCTACAGGTTGTCTCAGGTTTGGTACCATGGTGCACTTCCCGGTCCACGTGACAGCTTTCACGTTACCAGTTTTTCATGCAAACTGTGCTCTGTTTTGGACTAAACCGACCGTGTGAAAGCCCCTTTATTTACTCTCTGTATGTACTCAGACAAAAATGGAATATGTGGTTGGATTTAAGACAAAATGTTGTGTGATTTACATAAAAATACAAATACAAAATACAATGAATTTTACAATTCTGAAAAAGTTGGGACAGTATGGAAAATGCAAAAAAAAAAACAAAAGGAGTAATTTGAAAATTCAATTCACTCTGTATTATATTGAAAACACATTAACACATTATTTGATGTTTTGATGACTATGAAATGAATTTATTTTTGAAAATATACACTCATTTCAAATCTGTTGATTGCAACACACTCCAAAAAAGTTGGGACAGTAGACTGTTTACCACTGTGTAACATCACCTTTTCTTTCAATAACACTTATTAAGCGTTTGGGCGCTGAAGGCACCAGTTGGTTAAGTTTAGCAAGCAGAATTTTCCCCCATTCATCCATTTATGCATTTCTTTAGCTGCGCAACTGTACGTGGCCTTCGTTGCCTTATTTTGCGCTTCATAATGTGCCACATATTCTCAATCGGAGACAGGTCAGGATTGCAGGCAGGCCATGCTAGCACCCGCACTCTCTGCTCACGCAACCCTGCGCTTGTCATCCGGGCAGAATGTGGTTTGGCATTGTCCTGCTCTGAATGGCAGCATATGTTGCTCCAAAATGTGTACATATCTTTCTGCATTAATGGTGCCTTCACAGATGTGCAAGTTACCCATGCCATGGGCACTGAAACACCCCCATACCATGACAGACGCTTGCTTTTGGACCTGACACTGATAACAGCTTGGATGGTCCTTTTCCTCTTTGGCCCGGAGAACACGATGGCTGTTTTGTCCAAAAACTATTTGAAATGTTGACTCGTCGGACCGCAAAACACGATTCCACTGTGTTACTGTCCATCTCAGATGAGACCGAGCCCAGAGAAGTCAGCGGTGCTTCTGGACAGTGTTGATGTATGGCTTCTACTTTGCATAGTAAAGCCTAAAGACTTGCGGCCAAAAAGCCATACCTCCGATGTGGAAACAAGACCAAGTGACTCAACTATGCATGAAAACACAGGAACTGGGGTGTACAAAAACTGCAGCAAGTGTTCTGGACTGATGAGTCAAAATTTGACACATTTGGCTGTAGCAGAAGGTAGTTTGTTTGCCGAAGGGCTGGAGAGCGGTACATGAATGAGTGTCTGCAGGCAACAGTGAAGCATGGTGGAGGTTCCTTGAATGTTTTGGGGCTGCATTTCTGCAAATGGAGTTGGGGATTTGGTCAGAATTAATGGTCTCCTCAATGCTGAGAAGTACAGGCAGATACTTATCCATCATGCAATACCATCAGGGAGGCATCTGATGCTGTTTTGAAGGCGAAGGGTGGTCACACCAAATATTGATTTGATTTAGATTTTTCTTCTGTTCACTCACTTTGCTTTGTATTTTGTTAATTGATAAATATAAACTATTAACATGTCTATTTTTGATTTTGAAAGCATTCTTACTTTACAATATATATATATATATATATATATATATATATATATATATATATATATATATATATACATATACATATGTATATGTATGTGTACCATTTTAAGAAAAAAATGGCCATTAAATTTCATTTTAAGAAATTTAATGGCCGCAACACATCTCAAAAAAGTTGGAACAGGGGCAGCAAAAGGCTGGAAAAGTAAGTGTTACTAAAAAGAAAGAGCTGGGGGTTAATTGGCAACAGGTCAGTAACATGATTGGGTATAAAAAGAGTATCTTAGCGAGGCAGAGTCTCTCAGAAGTAAAGATGGGCAGAGGTTCACCAATCTGTGAAAAACTGCATCTACAATTTGTGGAACAATTTCAGAATAATGTTCCTCAACATAAAATTGTGAAGACTTTGAATATCTCATCATCTACAGTACATGATATCATCAAAAGATTCAGAGAATCTGGATAAATTTTTGTGCACAAGGGACAAGAGTGAAAATCAATATTGCATGCCCATGATATTCAGGCCCTAGGCGGCACGGCATTAAAAACAGGCATGATTCTGTAATGGAAATCATTGCATGGGCTCAGAAACACCTCCAGAACTCGTCTGTGAACACACTTTGCCATGCCGTCCACAAATGCTGGTTAAAGCTCTATCATGCAAAGAAGAAGCCATATGTGAACATGATCCAGAAACACTGCAGTCTTTTCTAGGCCAAAGCTCATTTAAAATGGACTGAGGCAAAGTGGAAAACTGTTCTGTGGTCAGACGAATCGAAATGTGAAATTCTTTTTGGAAACCATGGGCGCCGCATCCTCTAAACTAAAGAGGAGAGGGACCATCCGGCTTGTTATCAGCGTTCAGTTCAAAAGCCTCCATCTCTGATGGCGTTAGTGCCTATGGAATGGGCAGCTTTCACATCTGGAAAGGCACCATCAATGCTGAAAGGTATATACAGGTTTTAGAGCAACATATGCTTCCATCCAGATTCCATCTCATCTTTATTTCTGAGAGACTCTGCCTGTCTAAGATACTCTTTTTATACCCAATCATGTTACTGACATGTTGCCAATTAGTTGCAAAATGCTCCTCCAGCTGTTTCTTTTTAGTAACACTTACTTTTCCAGCCTTTTGTTACCCCCGTCCCAAATTTTTTTGAGACGTGTTGTGGCCATCAAATTCAGAATTACCTTATTTTTTCTTTAAAATGGTACATTTCATCAGTTTAAACATTTGATATGTTTTCTATGTTCTACTGTGAATAACATATGGGTTTATGAGATTTGCAAATCATTGCATTCTGTTTTTATTTACATTTTACACAGCGTCACAACTTTTTTGGAATTGGGGTTGTAAATCTGCTTACATTTAAATAGATTCTCCACTAGAAATAATGCAGAATCTTGAATATTAAATATTCAAGTTATTGAACATTTGCTTTCTTTGCAATTTCAGAAGGGATCTTTGTTAGGGTGTTTGCAGGTCTGTATACCAATGGGGTGGTGTGGGAGAACTTGAGAAAGATGAAAACAAGTTGTGCAGCTGCATGCAGAGGCAGACCTGCCAGGAACAAGGTGCACTAGTTCAGTCTCGAAATGACAATGGACTGAACAAACAACTTAGTGGCTTCTGTGGATAGAAATGGATGAATCCTCCTGATGTTGTAAAGGAGAAACCGGCATGAGTGTGTCAGTTTAGCAATATGAGGTGAGAAGGACAGTTGATTGTTCATGGCTACCCCAAGGTTGCCTGCAGTGACAGGATGGTGAGATCTGAGAGTTGTCCAAGGAGATCACAAGATCCTGATGTTGGGATGCATCTCCAGGGATGAACAGCAGCTCAGTTTTGCTTGGATTAATTTTCAGCTTATGAGCTACTATCCATGATGAGATGTTTGTTAAACATGCTGAGATCCATGCAAAAACATGAGTGTCTAAAGGAGGAAAGGAGAGGATAAGTTGAGTGCCATCTGCATAGGAGTGGTATGAAAACCCATGTAAGGATATAACCTCAACAAGAGGGTGATAGAGGGAGAACAGGAGAGGACCATGCACTGAGCCTTGTGAGACATCAGGAGAGTCTGCACTGAGGATTGTGGATTCCCGCCATGTCACCTGATATAACTGTCCCTCCAGGTAGATTTAGCAAGTGAATTTGTCTGTATGTTGTTTATATAGACTGTATAAAAGTAAAGGAGTGCCACTTTGTTTACTGCTGATGCTGTTTGCAGCCACATTTTGACGTCACTTGCTAACCTCAGGAGGAACTCGGATTGAAAAAAATGAAAACACACAAAAAAATGCTTCGGTGTGTAAATGCTCTTTAATGTACTACATTTTTAATTTTCACCACAGCTCACATACATGATAGAATATGCAGTTACTTTTTGTATTTTGAAAAAAGCTTACTTTTTGGGCATGCTTTGATATAATGAGGAAGAAGCCTTCCTCATATCATCTCAGGGAGTTTTTCCTTGCCACCGTCGCCTCTGGCTTGCTCGTTAGGGATACATTTAACAATTTATAATTTAGATCCGAAATGTATATATACATTTAGAACTATATATAGTTCTGTAAAGCTGCTTTGTGACAGTGTCCCTTGTTAAAAGCGCTATACAAATAAAACTGAATTTAATTGGAAATTTTGGAAGCTGTCATTTGAAAGCTTTTTTTTTTTTTTTTTTTTTTGAAGCTTCTCGGGCTGTACAAGAGTATAATGCGTGTCAAATACGCTCGTGTAGTGCTAAACGAAGTAAGTAAGTAATTAAGTAAGCAAGCGCTGAGTTGCGAATCTGCTGCAGTGTAATCTGTTGATTGGGCCTTTTAGAAAGTGCGAGCAGCGCAGTCCCGTTTCATTCACTGTGCAGCTGTACTTCGTTTAATGTCATCATGGCTACATCAGCGCTGAAAATGTCACGCGTTTTAATAAGTGTCCTTTGCAGTGCATTTCTCTTTAGTGTAATATTGTGCGATAATGAGACAGACCAGGATGAGCATACCAAACACACTTACACAGTGGAGATGTTTAACAATGCTATTCTGACTGCTCCACACTTTGTGATGTTCTTCGCACCGTGGTAAAGTTCTCTTTAACTTTGCTAGCTATTTAAGATATTTAGACTCGCAGACGGTTTAGAATTTGCAGTGACTTATTAATTTCATTTAATCCGCTATTGTAGCTCATCTAGCTGTCTAATGTTCACGCATTTGTATAATTCATATACATACCACAAATATCGCAGCTTCTTTTGGCTACGCCTTTTTAGGTGGTATGAAAAAAGTTAGTTTCTGAGGTTTGCTAGATGTTAAAAGTAGCGGTAGCTAGATACTGTAGCTATTCTTTGTCTCCTTTTACAATTGTAAGTTACATCGATGGTTTACAACAGTATCTTGCTATAGTGCTGTTTAAAAACATTAATTAAATCATTCGTTTGGAGGAATCTGTAGCATTTTCCCCCCACGTTAGATGGAAGTGTGAACGTAAACGCTGCTAAGGTTAGCTAAGCTAGCGGGGTTTCTAATTCAGTCAGTTCAGCACGAGACGCTCCTACAGCCTACGTGGCGAGAGTCCTCTTCACTTCAGGATCAATATCATACATCATTTACTTAATTTAGTAATTCACTGTAAACCAGCACCTCGTTAAATCTATATTATTGCATAAGCTGTGCTTGTAAAAGCTTATAGCAGTTGGTGCCTTTTAGTGGTCATTTACAACATTCCATTGTACCAGGAGAGCTACAACCTGTACTTTGTCCTGCACAGGTGTGGTCATTGTCAGAGGCTGCAAGGTACCTGGAATGAGCTTGCGGAGAAATACAACAGCATGGAAACTCCCCCTGTCTACGTGGTTAAAGTAGACTGCACAAAGGACACAAAGTTTTGCTCCAGCAACCATGGGATTCGGGGATATCCCACGTAAGCAGTACAAGTTTTCTACTGTTGAGACCATCATGTAGGACTAAAATATTCAAGATGATAGATAGACAGACAGTGAATTAATCACATAGGGGAAATTAGATGTTACACACTTACACAAATTACAGACAATCGCACATAACTGCAGCAACAAAAAGTAGATTGAGCAAGTAAAAATATTCAAGATTAATAATAATTAAAAAAAAAAAAAGTGATAGTGATAAAAGTGACAAAATATAGAAGTATAAATATAAATGCCAGTACTCTGTGTAAGTGTAAAAGTGACTGCAGTGGTAACAACAGACGCAGCAAAATAGGTATGATCAGCAGAGTGTCCACAAGAAGTTGTACAGTGCAATTATATAATCAATTGGAAAATCTTAATCAAAGTGGAAAAGTGCAACAGATGTCCAATGAGCTTATTCAAGGAATAGGCCCTAATGGGCAATAATGTCCTGGCACATGATGATCTGTCGTGTGATTGCTGTTGGTACAGATGACCTCCTGTACCTTTCCTTGCTACAGTGGAGTGTGAATAAGTCTGTTACTGAAGGTGCTCCACTGCTTGACCAGTGGGTTATGGTGGGGATGTAATTCATTGTCCAGGATGGTTAATAGTTTGTGTCCTCCAATTAACCAAAAACCCAATTAGTGAGCCAGAATAGTGAATGCACAGTAACAGTTTAATATTTATTTTATATATATATATATATATATATATATATATATATATATATATATATATATATATATATATATATATATATACATATACAGGTGCATCTCAATAAATTAGAATGTCGTGGAAAAGTTCATTTATTTCAGTAATTCAACTCAAATTGTGAAACTCGTGTATTAAATAAATTCAATGCACACAGACTGAAGTAGTTTAAGTCTTTGGTTCTTTTAATTGTGATGATTTTGGCTCACATTTAACAGAAACCCACCAACTCACTATCTCAACAAATTAGAATATGGTGACATGCCAATCAGCTAATCAACTCAAAACACCTGCAAAGGTTTCCTGAGCCTTCAAAATGGTCTCTCAGTTTGGTTCACTAGGTAAGCCACAAACATTCATTGCCAAAGAAGCTGGCTGTTCACAGAGTGCTGTATCCAAGCATGTTAACAGAAAGTTGAGTGGAAGGAAAAAGTGTGGAAGAAAAAGATGCACAACCAACTGAGAGAACCGCAGCCTTATGAGCATTGTCAAGCAAAATTGATTCAAGAATTTGAGTGAACTTCACAAGGAATGGACTGAGGCTGGGGTCAAGGCATCAAGAGCCTCCACACACAGACGTGTCAAGGAATTTGGCTACAGTTGTCGTATTCCTCTTGTTAAGCCACTCCTGAACCACAGACAACGTCAGAGGCGTCTTACCTGGGCTAAGGAGAAGAAGAACTGGACTGTTGCCCAGTGGTCCAATATCCTCTTTTCAGATGGGAGCAAGTTTTGTATTTCATTTGGAAACCAAGGTCCTAGAGTCTGGAGGAAGGGTGGAGAAGCTCATAGCCCAAGTTGCTTGAAGTCCAGTGTTCAGTTTCCACAGTCTGTGATGATTTGGGGTGCAATGTCATCTGCCGGTGTTGGTCCATTTTGTTTTTTGAAAACCAAAGTCACTGTACCTGTTTACCAAGAAATTTTGGAGCACTTCATGCTTCCTTCTGCTGACCAGCTTTTTGAAGATGCTGATTTCTTTTTCCAGCAGGATCTGGCACCTGCCCACACTGCCAAAAGCACCAAAAGTTGGTTAAATGACCATGGTGTTGGTGTGCTTGACTGGCCAGCAAACTCACCACACCTGAACCCCATAGAGAATCTATGGGATATTGTCAAGAGGAAAATGAGAAACAAGAGACCAAAAAATGCAGATGAGCTGAAGGCCACTGTCAAAGAAACCTGGGCTTCCATATCACCTCAGCAGTGCCACAATCTGATCACCTCCATGCCACGCCGAATTGAGGCAGTAATTAAAGCAAAAGGAGCCCCTACCAAGTATTGAGTACATGTACAATAAATGAACATACTTTCCAGAAGGCCAACAATTCACTAAAAAGGTTTTTTTATTGGTCTTATGAAGTATTCTAATTTGTTGAGATAGTGAATTGGTGGGTTTTTGTTAAATGTGAGCCAAAATCATCACAATTAAAAGAACCAAAGACTTAAACTACTTCAGTCTGTGTGCACTGAATTTATTTAATACACAAGTTTCACAATTTGAGTTGAATTACTGAAATAAATGAACTTTTCCATGACATTCTAATTTATTGAGATGCACCTGTGTGTGTGTGTGTGTGTGTGTGTGTGTGTGTATGTGTGTATATATATATATATATAATAGTTCTGTGTAAAAGTTTTAGGCCGGTGTAGAAAAAATGAAGTTTTTGAATGCTTTCAAAAATAGACTTGTAAATAGTTTGCATTTTGTTAATTGATAAATATAAAGTGAGTGAACAGAAGAAAAATCTACAACAAATCAGTATTTGGTGTGACCATCCTTTGCCTTCAAAACAGCATCAATTCTTCTAGGTATGTATTCTTCCTGGATGTACTTTGGGAAGAAAGCAAACCAGCCGAGGAAATGTGATGCTGCACTGCACAGAATATACTCAAAGTGCACTATTAGGATTTTGGAGGTGTGGGCAAGTCTATGACCCTTTGGGAGCTGCATTTACCAATAAACCCTCTCTATGTTGCTCCAACACAGGACTGTAAACCAGCTTTAAGGAAACTATAGTGTGTGTCCTACTGTGATAATAGGTTTCTACATGTTGAGTTAAATAATCCAGATTCACATGCTTGTGCCATAACTGTGTGTATGTTTGTGTTTAGTTTGAAGCTGTTTAAACCTGAACAGGAGGCAGTGAAGTATCAGGGCCCAAGAGATCTGCATTCCCTAGAAACCTGGATGCTGAAAACTCTTCAGGAGGAGACAGTGGTAAGAACGGCCCCTCTTTTAATAGATTGATTTATTAACTGGGTGACTTTTCTCCTTCATAGTTTTATGTTTTGAAGCAGTAAGAACAATGATAGTGGTTTGTAGCCAGTAACTTTTTCATAGTTTTAGAAATTTTGTTAAAACAAGATACTTTCTGCCTAAATAAAATCAGAAGCACGTGTAATTTGCCTTTGCTTTTTCTGTGTTTCCCAGGTGCCACAGAGTGAGCCTGAGGCACCCAAAGTGCCAGAGCCCCTGCAGGGCATGTATGAGCTTACTGCTTCCAACTTCAAAGAACATGTCTCCAAGGGTATCGAAGCAAAATATTATTAGTATTTTTTTATTTTTTTTTTAAATGCCACACTTTACTTATCAAGTTATATCTGATTTGGCTGATTAATTGTTTTAAGGGAGTAAAGAAAGAAAAAGTCAAAAGACTAAAAAGGGAGAAAGAAAGAGCAACCCTAATATGTTGGATTGCTTTCTAGAAAACACAAGTAATTTTATTATTTGCACACAGTGGTTAGCATAACTAGCAACACAGATGATCACTAAGCTGTTGCTAGGTGGCTGCTTGGGTGTGCAGGTTGATCACTACGGCGTTGCTAATGTGTTCAGGTTGGTCAATAGGACATTTCTGGGTGGTGATTAGTGGCGGCAGTGTTACTGATAGAAAGAGAGATGGAGAGAGTGATGCAGGTAGATAGACAGAATGAGAAAGCATAACTAGCATATTTAGCTATTTGGTAGGGCACTTATTTATAATTGGTGTTACCCAGATGAGGATGGGTTCCCTTTTGAGTCTGGTTCCTCTCAAGGTTTCTTCCTCGTGTCGTCTCGGGGAGTTTTTCCTTGCCACCATCACCTCTGGCTTGCTCATTGGGGATAAATTCATACATTTAAAATCTATATCCTGAATTTATTTCTGTAAGTCTGCTTTGGGACAATGTCCATTGTTAAAAGCGCTATACAAATACAACTGAATTGAATTGAACTGGTAGAAAAATCGATGTAGAGATGGAGTGATACATGTAGATAGACGGAGAGGAAGTGTTACTGGAAGGAAGGAAAGAAAGAAAGAGCAGATGCAGACAGAATGTAAGGAGGAAGAAAGAAAAGGTGCTACAGAAAGAGTGATAGATGGATAGTCACACTTTCAACCACACTATCCATCTATCCCTCTCAATGACACTATCTCTCCAGAAGATGGAGAGATAGGAGGTATGGTGAAATGGGTAGATAGTGAGTGATTTACTGGTAGACACACATGAAGTGAGAAAGTATTTCTTGTAGAAATATATATGAGAGATAGTGATGTAGGTAGATAGATGGAAAGAGTGTTATTTGTAGAAAATCAGTAGTGAGGGTGTGATACAAGTAGATTGATAGAAAGAAATATGCAGTGTGAAATATGGAAAGAAAGAACAGATGAAGATAAAGACAAAGATAAATTAAAAGTGTTTAATGATAGAAATATTGTGGAATGACTGATGGAAAGAGTGATTTTAGAAAGACATGGATACAGTTGCAATCTAAATTATTCAACCCTCATTGCAAGTCAGGTTTATTGTCAAAATTTACAGACTTTCAGCTGTTTGCAATGAACAAATCAAACAAAAGCAATTGAAATAGTTCAACACAAAGAATGCTTCAAGTGGTTTCCCCAAATTCAACTGAAAATACATAATGACTGACAATGACTTCTCCAGTCTCAAAATTGTTCAACCCCTTCATGGTAAGCATCTTTAGTACTTAGAGCACCCTTTTGGTGTTATGACCTGCTGCAAACGAGATGCATAGCCAGACACCAGCTTCTGGCAGCGTTCCTGAGGAATCTTAGCCCATTCCTCATGAGCAATGGCCTCCAGTTCAATAATATTCTTGGGTTTGCATTCTGCAACCACCGCCTTCTAATCCCACCAGAGATTTTCTATGGGGTTCAAGTCAGGTGACTGATGGCCACTGTAGAATCTTCCAGGACTTCTTCTGCAACCAAGCCTTGGTGGAATTTGAGGTATGCTTGGGATCATTGTCTTGTTGGAAGGTCCAGTGACGCCCAAGCTTCAGCTGCCTTACAGACAGCTTGACGTTTTTTCATTGGATTTCCTGATACTTCAATGAATCCATCTTGCCTTCCACACGCTGCAGGTTTCCAGTGCCAGAGGATGCAAAGCAGCCCCAGAGCATCACCGCGCCACCACCATGCTTGACTGTGGACAGTGTGTTCTTTTCAGCATATGCTTCATTCTTCTTCCTTCAAACATACCGTTGATCCATCATGCCGAAAAGTTCCACAGAACAGAATCCCAAAACTTCTGTGGCCTATTTATATGATTTTGAGCATATTGGAGCCGACTTTTCTTGTGCTTTTGGGTCAGTAGTGGTGTACATCTTGGAGTTCTGGCATGGAAACCTTCTGCGTTTAGTACTTGCCTTACTGTGCTCACTGAAACCTCAGTGCCTGTTGCCACCAAGTCTTGCTGCAGGTCTTTTGCAGTCACTTGAGGGTTTTTCACAACCTGCCTTCTCCGAAACCTGGTTGCAACCATTGATGGCTTCCTTCTTCTGCCCTGTCCAGGTGGTGTAACCACTGTTCCCTTAACTTTGAACTTGCGAACTATGCTTCCAACGTTGTCTGTAGGACACCTTTGCTATCTTTTTGTATCCTGTTCTTTGTTTGTGAAGGGCGATTATCTCTTCTTAACTTTTTGGACCATTCTTTTGACTTGGCCATATTTCTAACATGCAAATGTGACACTCAACAAACCCCTAGCTGGTTCAGGTATTTCATGTTTCAGCTCAAGCACACCTGGTGCAAATAATGAAGCCCTTGATTTGTGTTGTTGTGAGGGATTGTATTTTTGTTTTAAATATTAATTATTTAATTTTGAAACTGGAGAAGTCCTTATAAGTTGCATTTTCAGTTCACCTTTGTCTTTTTGTGCAGTTTCTGAGAAGTGGTTAGAGTGGACATTTTGCTGAGCATTCTAATAAGAAGGTTTAACATTAAGCATGGTACTTAAAATTTGGGCTGATAGTCAAAATGCCACTTTTTTGGTTGAAAAAGGGAAAAAAATCTTCTCAAATATTTTATAATTACAATTGAAATGTTCTAAAACATTGCCATGATGGCAACAGATAGATACAGATAATGACATTTCAGATTTTTGTCATTTCCTTTGGCAGGCTCTCACTTTGTGAAGTTCTTTGCACCATGGTGTGGTCATTGCAAAGCTATGGCTCCCACATGGGAGCAGCTTGCCACCAGCTTCGAACACTCCGACTTGGTCAAGATTAGCAAGGTACAGCCATTAACACTGTTGATAATGTTGAGTCTGTGGCTGCGTCCGAAATCACATACTAACCTACTACACAGTAGCCGAAAAGCAGTACGCCAGAGGGGGTAGTATGTCCGAATTCTCAGTAGGCGAGAAATACCCGGATGGTGTACTGCTTCCGGTGAGATTTTCCAGTGTGCAACCGATGGGCACTACGTGAGTCAAAAATTCCCATAATGCAACGGGACTGGTGCGGACGAGCTCAGAAAAAGAAAAAAAATTGCGGAAGACAGCGTATCGCCTCTTTTTAAGTATTAAACCTTGATTAAACAAGACTTGTTTAACAATACCTGAATAAATTAACTTCTTAAAGGTTTAAACAAGATAACAGTTGTCACAGCGTTTGAAACCTTTTTTGGTTTGCCAAGCTAACGGCAACGAATTTACCTCAGCCTGTTAATACTGCCCACATTAAACTGCTAATTCAGTTAACTTTCCTGATGTGCATTTTGCCGTTAGTGCCGTTGCTTTAATCTGGTGGTCCCTATAATATTTGTGTGTTCATGATGATGTCGAAGGTCAGATGACCATGCCGACATGGCAGATGTAGTATGTCCGGGATTGTAGTCATACCACACACACATACTGATTATTATATACTATTTCAACAGCCGTGCAGTAGGTACTGTCACAGTATGGGATTTCGGACGCAGCCTGTGTATGATCCATCACTGAAAATACATTATTACATTGTACATTTATAGTATCAGTTGGGGCGGTATGTGTCGGTGTGTTATGGCAGATATTTTAGATGATATTGCATGTGAATGGATTTCAAAGTGTTTTCATAGATTCCAAGTTTTAAAAAATGGATGCAAAATAATATTCTGGCCTAAAGTTACTTCTGCAGTAGTAGACTAGAATTGTATAAAATATATATTTTTTTGTGATGTTTCATGTTTAACTGGTTTTATTGTTTACGTGCTGCAGTTAGACTGTACTCAGCATTATGAGATCTGTTCAGAGAACCAGGTGCGCGGCTACCCCACATTGCTCTTCTTTACAGATGGAGAAAAGGTAAGGAATATGCTATAAACAACTGCCAACCTTTCAATATTCTCATGCTAGGGAAGATTTAGCAGTCATTTGTGAAGGTCAGTTTGACTGTGTAGGTCCTTCTAAATAAGAAAAATCAGTAGATTAATGTCCTTCTAAATCATGAGCACACTATTCTCCTTAATTTACATTTTTTTCCCATCATGACACATACTTGCTTTTTGGGCAGTTTGTTTGAGACATTTGTGATGGTGAGATTTTCTAATAATCACTGTTTTTAAAACAGTGTTTTCAAAAGGGCTAAATATAGAAAGTGGATTTTTCTTCTTTTTCTCTGTTTTTCTGCCTTAACTGACATTTTTGTGCCTGCAACTTGGACATGATGTCCTAAAGCAGCAGAGAGAGAGTATGTGTATGTGTGGCTGTCTTTGTGTTTGTCTACATCAGTGGTCCCAAACTTTTTGCTCCCAGGGCCAGGTCACTGTTTTATGCTCTCAGTGGGGGGCTGGAGTGTGCATATTCGTGTTGCTGAGATAATTTGTTTTATATTACAGAGCCATTTTTGCAGTTGGAAATAGTGCTCTATGATTTTTTTTTTAATGATTTATTTGGTTAATTCGAACTAACGTTTTAACCCGATTTTCAAATGTGATGATCAAGATTGTAATGTTTACATATTTGAAATAAAACTTGTAATATGTAGTGTATGTTAAAATTCAATCAAACATGAACAAAAAAAACACAGCCTTCGTAACTTGAAAAACGCAGTCTCCCACAGACCTATGCTCTGCCCCCAAGCAGTCACGCATGTAGACCAAAAAAAAAAAAAAAACATGCTAAGATGGAGACAGGCAGCACATTGCAGAGTAATGAGCTTGTATCAAAGATGGAAACATCACTTCAGTGATCTGGAACTGGTACAAATTTGAAAAGTCAGATGTAGGGGTGGGCGGTATGACCAAAAATCTATTTCACGGAATGAGTCATTTTATTTCATGGTAACGATATATATCACGTTAAAAAATAGTCATTCTGGTAAATCAGCTGTAAATCAATTGTATGCTTTGAAATGCTTCATTTTAAGATAATAAAACAGGTTACTTGCGCTACCGCTGCTAGCGGGAACATTTGCACGACACAGTTTGCAAATAACATTTTTCTGCTCTTTGTCAGATTTTGTAAACCCGAACCACGTCCATACCACCGATGTTGCGCCTCTTTTCATAACAAGTTCCTCCTCCTGCTCAGGATTGGTTTGTGGGACTTCTTCACTAGCGTGCTTATCTTTCTCCATGCTTTTCCTCTCACAATTACTCTTATGTACAGCTTCTCGATCATTTTCACGTGTAGGAGCGCTACGCACAAAGTTAACCACGCCCACTTATTTACATTTCGCGGTATACACGGAATAGAAAAATCTGTAACGGTAGACATTTTATTCCGCGGTAACGGTATATACCGTCATACCGCCCAGCCCTAGTCAGATGTTTAACAAATTCATGTAAAGTGTAAATTGTGTCAAAGGTCAGTTGCAACTAAAAATATTGTGATGTTTGTACGTTTTGGTAATCAACAAAGAAGCAAGCAGAGACACGTGTTTTTATTTTTTTATTTTCCCCCCTTCCTTTACTTTCTTCTCTCCTCTCCTTCCTTCCACGGCCATCTAGTGGCTACACAATACCTCTGCAGACACATTTCCCCTTTTCTTTGAAGCATATTAGTTAGGGTACTGTCTTGGAACATTACAACAAAAATACCATACCCTATTCCAAACGTCATAAGTAATACAGAATTAAAGAATTACTTTAAGAAACAATCTACATCTTTATATCCTTCTTCTTTTCCTTTCGGCTGTTCCCTTCAGGGGTCGCCACAGCGAATCATTTGCCTCCATCTAGCCCTATCCCCTGCATCCTCTTCTCTCAGACCGACTACACTCTCATGTCCTCCTTCACTACATCCATAAACCTCCTCTTTGGTCTTCCTCTCGGCCTCCTGCCTGGCAGCTCTAACCTTAGCATCCTTTTACTGATATACCTTTCGTTCTTGCTGGTACTCTTTTATCACACAACAGACCTGACACTTTTCTCCATCCATTCCAAGCTGCCTGCACACGCTTCTTCACCTCTTTTTCACACTCCCCATTGCTCTGGATTGTTGACCCTAAGTACTTAAAATCCTGCACCTTCTTTACCTCTTCTCCCTGTAACCTCACTGTTCCACTTGGATCCCTCTCATTCACACACATGTATTCTGTCTTGCTGTGACTAACCTTCATTCCTCTTCTCTCCAGAGCAAACCTCCACCTCTCTAGACTTTCCTCCACCTGCTCCCTACTCTCACTACAGATCACAATGTCATCCGCAAACATCATAGTCCATGGAGAATCCTGTCTGACCTCATCTGTCAGCCTGTCCATCACCACCGCAAACAAGAAGGGGCTCAGAGCCGATCCTTGATGCAGTCCCACCTTCACCGTGAACTGTCACACCTACCGCACACCTTACCACTGTCCTACTGCTCTCATACATATCCTGCACCACTCTAACATACTTCTCTGCCACTCCAGACCTCCTCATACAATACCACAGCTCCTCTCTTGGCACCCTGTCATACGCTTTATATAATACAATATTATTATATTTATATATATATTATATATTTATATGTACAATCTACATCTTTATATAAAACAAGTAATATTAGCAAAGCAAATGGTGTATTTACTCCTGGCGCTAAAGAACACTTTCTTTATGGAGTGCCTTAACATTTAAGCTAATCCAAGTAAACAACAGTTGACTGGATTTGAACACAAAGCCCTTTAACCAAACCAGTTGTTTAGGAACTCTCACACTTCTAGGACTCATTTGCTGTTCCTTCGCATGAGCCTGAGGCTGTAAGCTTGATTTCCCTTCTGGCGGTTTTTTCAAACTTATCAACACCTCGTTTGGAACTCCAGTGAGACGAGACGCATTGCATTTCTTCCCATCCTCCAGCAGGAAGGTATTTGGACCAACTCTCCTTTTCACCAAACATGGCGCAGTGTACCTTGTTGAGCCTTTGTGAACATGCTCTGGTTTCTTAATACGCACCCAGTCCTATTCCTTGAATTTGGGTACCTTAGCTCCCCTCTTTTTGTCAGTATAGTCTTTACATTTCTGCTGTTTACGTGTCTGTGTGTTTGATCTCAGAAAATGTCTTCACTTCTGTGCTGACAGGCAGGACATTCAATTTTGTACGCATCTTGCAGCCACGCAGGAGTTCAAAAGCTGTAGCCCCTGTGGTAGCATGTGGTGTCCCCGGAAATTATACAAAAACGGTCACAGCCAATTTCCAAGGCTTCTTTTCCTGAATTGCAGATTGGATGCATTGCTTCAACACTCTATTAAATCGTTCCACTGCCCTGTTGGCCTGTGGATAATATATGCTGGAGTACATATGCTGAATGTTACGCTTATTCAGAAAGTCAGCAAAAGTCAGCAGTAAATGTTAGTTGTGGACCATTATTATTATTATTAAAGCTACCATTTCCCATGGACCATTAGGTAGTTCCACAGATATGAGGGGTGCAGGTGCAGGCTAAGCCCTTTTGTCATTTAGCTGACATGTCACACATGAAGCAATCAGAGTCTCTACGCTTGTGCCCATTTTCGGCCACCAGTAGAGCTCGCGAAGCCTTTGTTTTGTCCGTACAGTGCCTTGGTGTCTTTCATGAGTTCGATTCACAAGTCTTGTACGCAGAGACAATGGTACTACTAGGTAGTGATCACCTCGCATAATTAATGGACCATTCACCGCAAGCTCATGTGAAGGCAGCTTTCTGATGCAGAAGAGAATACTGAGACTGACGAAGCAAGTAAGTGAGAAACAGTGGTGACCATTCTGGTTCGTCAGTCGTCTCAGGTAAGCGGAGTCGAGAGAGGCAGTCTGCAGTTGTGTTGCATCTCCCAGGGTGGAATGCAACCTCATAGGAATAGCATAACGGACAGGCTGACCACCTAGCAATTCGTATGCCAGCTTTCCCCGTGCCTTTGGATGTAAGAAGTGTTGTAAGGAATTGGTGGTCAGTGCACAGAACAAAATGTCTCCCCCAGAGATATGTCCTCCATTTTTCAATACTCCACACAAGCCAGTTTCGGCCGGCGAAAGAGTTCGGGAGGCAGATGCCACTATGCACTCAATACCATCTGTGTGTAGCTGAGAAAGGACTCCTCCCACACAGTAATCAGAAGCATCAGTACTCACGTAAATTGGCAATCGGGGATCGAACAGAGCTAGAATGGGGCTCTTTGATAAGAGTGTCTTCAAGGTGGCAAAACTTTGTTCTGCCTTATCAGTCCAGAGAAAGTTCATGTCCGTGGAGGTTCTCAAATCTTCACGCAGGGGTTCAACCACTGTTGCGTAATCACGTAGAAATGTACTATACCAAGATGTATACCATACTATACCAAGGCCCAGGAATGAGCACAGTGAGGCCATGTCATGGGGAGCAGGCGCATGCACGACAGAAGCTACCAGGGTATCAGGGTCTGGATGTAATCCCTCTTTAGAAGTTGTGTGCCCCAAAAATTTCTGTGTCTGAATCGGAGTTCTTTAATGCGGTCTCCATTTACACTGCTATCGAGACAGCTTTATTCAGAGTGAGGTCGGGTTCAAGCAAAAGTCTGTCCCGAACACGTGAATTAGCTGCTAACTCCACAAGCTGATCATGTAGCATTTGTTCTTCCATGACTCCGAAATCCCATACAGCCGAAAGTTCCCGTAAAACAGCCAGGAACTGATGTATAGTTTCATCAGTCCGCTGCGTCCTTTGCCTAAATTTGTGTCTCTCGGTGACAACGTTAACTGCAGGAACAAACTATCTTTTCAGTGCAGCGACAGCTGTAGCATAAGTATTGTCCATGTCTGGTAAGGTATAAAACAGTCTTTGTCCTTCTGTGCCCAAAGCATGTAGCAGAACAGCCCGTTTTCTTTCCTCTGGTCATGAGTCGCATTGATTACGAGTAGGTAAATGCGAAGGCTGAACCAGGGCATGGCAGGAATGAAGCCGGTAAAGGAACTGTAATCCACATGCTCGTCGCCAAATGTGATGTTTGTACATTTTGGTAATCAACAAAGAAGCAAGCACAGACACCAGTGTGTATTTTTTTTCTTCCTATACTCTCTTCTCTCCTCTCCTTTCTTCCACTGCCATCTAGTGGCTACATGATGCCTCTGCAGACACAACAAATAGCAGCACTTTTATTCCAGCATTTATGACACAAACACCCGGTGGATTGGGAGCAATGTGTGAAACAAAGGGATGAAAATATATAGTGGTGCTTGAAAGTTTGTGAAACCTTCAGAATTTTCTGCATAAATATGACCTAAAACATCAGAGTTTCACAAAAGAAAACTGAATTAAACAAAGGAGACAAAATATTATACTTGGTTATACTTATTTATTGAGAAAAATGATCCAATATTACATATCTGTGAGTGGCAAAAGTATGTGAACCTTTACTTTCAGTATCTGGTGTGACCCCCTTGTGCAGCAGTAACTGCAGCTAAACGTTTCTGGTAAGTGTTGATCAGTCCTGCATATCAGCTTTGTGGAATTTTAGCCCATTCCTCAGTACAGAACAGATTCAGCCCTGGGATGTTGGTGGGCTTCCTCACATGAACTGCTTGCTTCGGGTACTTCCACAACATTTCTTTTGGATTAAGGTCAGGACTTTGACTGGGCCATTCCAAAACATTAACTTTATTCTTCTTTAACCATTCTTTGGTAGAATGGCTTGTGTGTTTAGGGTCATTGTCTTGCTGTATGGCCCACTTTCTCTTAAGTTTCTGTTCATGGACTGACATTTTCCTTTAGAATTTGCTTTTATAAATTCAGAATTCATTGTTCCATCAGTGACTGCAAGTTGTTCCGGCCCAGATGCAGCAAAACAGGCTCAAACCATGACTCTACCACCAGCATGTTTCACAGATGGGATATGGTTCTTATGTTTGGTGAAAGGAAAACACTGCATTCCAGCATAACACTTCTCATTTAAACCAAAAGTTCTATTTTGGTCTTGGCAGTCCACAAAACATTTTTTCCAGTAGCTTTCTTGCTTGTCCACATGCATCTTTAGCAAACTGCAGAAAGGCACCAATGTTCTTTTTGGAGAGTAGTGGCTTTCTATTTGCAACCGTGACATGCATACCATTGTTCAGTGTTTTCCTGATGGTGGACTCCTGAACATAAAAGGGGTCATATCATGATTTTTAATGTTTTCCTTTTGTTTGAGTGTGTAATGTATCTGTTTGCATGTATAAGCTCTGCAAAGTCCCAAAGTTCATAGTCTTCCCCCAAAGGGATTTATTTTATCTAACAGAGAGCACTGCTCCAGACCTGCCCGAAACGCATCGTTCGCAAAGAAAGAAGGCGAGGCTTCATTGAATTCAGGCATCATGTCGCGGAGACGCCGTGTGTTTCGGTGCGAAAGCAAAACCTCCGTCTAGCCTTCTGAAAATGGACGAAATCAGTGGTGACTGTTCCTTTATAACGCTGAGCAGTACAACCTGAATGTTTGCTTGTGCAAAGCGCATTTTACAGAGGACAGCTTCCTGAACCTGGGAGAGTACAAGGGAGGCTACACACACTCATATCTGAAAGGTAAGAGAGTTATAAAATAAAAACTTACCACTGTGAAACGTTCTGCTCTAGTTGTGCTTGCAAACCTGCTTCCGCTTGATTCCGCATTTTCTGAATCTGACTCAGGCTCGAATGACGACGTTGCTTAGGAGCTTAGAATTGCTTTAGCTTTGTAGGCTAATGCTAACCCAAGGGGCGTTACATTTCTGACACACTCATGAGGCTTTTGGCCAATCAGGGCACTCTGGGCTTCTCGGAAGGAGGGGCTTTGGAGAAATCGTAACGTTTCGGGCAGCCTGGGAGTAGAAGCACTGCAATAATGTACATTATTTGACAATGTGTTTTTTGAACATTAAAGCATGTTAACCTATTTTATTACACCCAATAAACAAAATAATTAACGTTTAAACACGTTTAAAAATCATAGGACACCTTTAGTTGCTTAGAAAATACTCTGGGTTCCTTTGTGACCTCAGACTATTACAC
This sequence comes from Cranoglanis bouderius, assembly GCA_023630585.1. Classification (NCBI taxonomy): domain Eukaryota; kingdom Metazoa; phylum Chordata; class Actinopteri; order Siluriformes; family Cranoglanididae; genus Cranoglanis; species Cranoglanis bouderius. The sequence continues at coordinate 18,830,099 of CM042539.1, forward strand.
GTCTTGCTCTTGGAGTGATCTTTGTTGGTCGGCTTCTCCTGGTGAGGGTAACAGTATTCTTGAATTTCCTCCATTTGTACACAATCTGTCTGACAATAGATTGGTGGAGTCCAAACTCTTTAGAGATGGTTTTGCCACCATTTCCTCCCTGATGAGCTTCAACAACTCTTTTTCTCAGGTCCTCAGAAATTTCCTTTGTTCATGCCATGATACACTTCCACAAACATTTTGTGAAGATCAGACATTGATAGATCCCTGTTCTTTAAATAAAATAGGGTGCTCACTCACATCTGATTGTCATCCCATTGATTGAAAACATCTGACTCTAATTTCACGTTCAAATTAAACTGCTAATCTTAGTTCACATACTTTTGCCACTCGCAGATATGTAATATTGGGTCATTTCCCTCAACAAATAAATGACGTATAAAGTATATTTTTGTCTCATTTGTTTAATCAGGTTCCCTTTGTCTACTTTTAGGACTACTACTTTTATACATCTCATGTTTTAGGTCATATTTATGCAGAGGTAGAAAATTCTAGTTCACAAACTTTCAAGCACCACTGTAAGCTGCCCTCTGACACTGAAACATTAGCTGCATCATTTTCCAGAGCTGTGATATATGACAAAAAGAGCCCTCAGTGGAAAGAAATTACCGATGCCGTGGCATTTTATATTGTGAAACACATGGTTCCCATTTACTCTGTGGAGAAAGAAGGGTTCATTAAAGTGCACCTATTATGATTTTTCAGATATTACCTTTCATGTAGTGTTATATAGCTGTTTGTGAATGTAAAAAGTCTTCAAAAGTGAAACGACAAATGGAGTTATTGACTCCCAAAAGAAAGAACCGATTCTGAACAGCTGAAACGAGTCGTTAGTAATTCCAGATTTACTTCCTGTACAAACCTACGAAGGTTTGTATCAAAAAACCCACCTCTGGTCTTTGTTGGCTGCTCATGAACATGATGTACTTTGACCCGCCCTCAAACATTACAGTTGAGGTTGCATCGTGAAAGTTGGATTCCTGTCTAGAAGACTTTTTCTGCGCTGCAAAAGCAAAACCACTTTGCATGGACTCCCAAAGGATGAGAATATAAAGCGTCAGTAGTTAAAATTCATTTTAAAACGATACCACAGCAGTTCAACTTAGACTTTCGTTTTCATTTCACTGATGACTGCTTCTCAAATCTAGCTGAAGTCAACGTTGGATTTGCAAAATGATTATTCATTAAACATTGGGCCATACTCACTTTATTTGGACCATCTTGCGCCTCTGGATCACAACCTGTAAGTATGATTAATTATTTATGTATATATTTTCTTCTGAGTGTTCCAAATGCGTGGTTTTGTGTTGTATATGCGTACAGCCAGTGCACAGCTGTTAGCCTGTTAACTCACATTATTGCCGAACTACATACAGACTTGCCACTGAGAAACGTCCTGTTCTCGTCATGCTCGCGATGGTGGTTCGGGTTTATCTTCCGATGCATCTCTATCGGACTCTGGCTCAAATTGATAAGGTAAAATGGACATTATTACAGAGCTGAAACTCCAATATGGTAGTGGGTGTTTCCTTTCCAACACGTGCTGTACATGGCAGAACAATCACAACAGATGGGACATCTAACCAACCAGAGCAGAGTAGGCTCTCTGAAAGAAGTTTAGAGTGACCGGATCCTTGAACGAGTCGTTTCTGACACTGGGGGGGGAAAAAAGGTAATGCTGCAATGTAAATTATGAGAAAATGAAAGTTTTCTCATAAAAAAAAAAAAGTCAAACAACATTAGGCACATTTAAAAACCATAATAGGTGTACTTTAAGTTGCTGAAAACAGTTGATCCCACGTATAAGCTGCCTAGCCACAAATAAACAATCTGACTGCCTCAGGGAAGAAACTGTTGCGGAGTCTGCTGGTAGTGGCACGGATGCTCCTGTACCTTCTGCCAGATTCCGGGAGAGGAGTCGGCTGCAATACTGTTGGCTTTGCGCATGCAGCGATTGTTGAATGAGGTGTCGATGGTGGATGTAGAGACCCCAATGATCTTTTCAGCTGTTCTCAAAATTCGCTGTAGGATCATGTGGTCGGAGGCTGTGCAGTTCCCGTACCACAAAATGAGACCGCTAATCAGGACGCACTCTATTGTCCCTCTGTCGAAGGAGGTGAGGATGGGAGGGGGGAGTTTGGTTCTCTTCAACCTCCGCAGGAACTGGAGGCACTGCTGGGCCTTCTTGGCTAGGCAGGTGATGTTGAGAGTCCAAGACAGGTCCTCAGTCATGTGCATAACAGGAAACTTGGAGCTTTTGACACTCTCCATAGTTGTTCCATTGATGTGCAGTGGTGAGTGGTCTACTTGGGTTCTCCTGAAGTTGACAATCAGCTCTTTAGTCTTATCAACATTAAGAGATAGGTTGTCGTCTCTTCACCATTCTGTGAGCTGGTTCACCTCCTCCCTGTATGCTGATTCATCATTGTTGCTGATGAGGTCCACAACTGCAGTGTCGTCAGCAAACTTGATGTGATTTCAACTGAACTTTGCAGCACAGTCATGAGTCAGCAGGGTAAACAGCAGCGTACTGAGCACACCGCCCTGGGGGCTGCTGGTGTTCAGTGTGGTGGTTTTGGAGGTGGAGTTGCTGATCCTGACAGACCTGGGTCTTCCGTTTAGAAAGTCCAGGATCCAGTTGCAGAAGGAGGTATTTAAACCCAGCAGGCTCAGCTTCGTTGTCAGTTGTTGTGGGATGATTGTGTTGAATGCTGAACTGAAGTGTATGAACAGCATCCTTGCGTAGTTGTCCTTTTTGTCTAGATGGGTCAGAGACAGATGGATGGTAGCAGACATGGCATCCTCTGTTGAGTGTTTGGGACAGTAGGCATACTGAAATGGGTACAATGTGGTGGGAAGACTGCTCTTTATGTGTTTAGCTGCTCGAAGCAATTCATGATGGGTGTGAGTGCAGCAGGCCGGTAGTCATTCAGGCAGGAAACAGTTGATTTTTCGGCACAGGGATGATGGACGTCTTGAAGCACACAGGGACAACTGCTTGGCTCTGGGAGATGTTGAAGATGTCACATACACCTTGTGCCCTTGGTGTTTATGAAGTGACTGTGGATTCTTTCTATGTAGTTGCACTTTGCCTCTCTGACAGCCTGGGCCCTTGCTGTGTGGCGGGCTGCCTTGTCAGATCTGAAGGTAGTGTCTCGGGTTTTCAACAGTGAGCGCACTTCTGCAGTCATCCACGGTTACTGGTTTGCTCATGTGGCGATGGTCTTGAAGGAAGTTACATCTATGCACTTGCTGATGTAGCCAGTCACTGATGCTGTGTATTCCTCCATGTCTGTTGTTGTGGTATGTAGCAGCCTCTCTGAACATATTCCAGTTTGTGTGCTCAAAACAGTCCTGAAGTGCTGAGATGGCTCCCTCAGACCAGGTTTTCACCAGTTTCAGAACCATTTTTGCACGTTTCAGAAGTCGTCTGTATGCTGGGATTAGCATAACAGAGATGTGGTCAGAGTAGCCGAGGTGGGGGCGGGGTGCAGCCTTGAATGTTGGTGTAAACAAGGTCCCATACGCCATCTATGTAGGTCTATGCAGGTCTAATCATCGGCATGCCTATAATTGATTGGCATGGGAGGGAGAGAGTACAACACCATACCAGTACAACACCATACTTGCACCAAACTGTGAATCATGTCCCATGACGTAACATGACCATGCTCGGTTGCATCGTCAGTTGTCACGTTTGTGAGCTTTGCCCAAATATTCCATCATTTGGCTAACTTTCTCAAAAATATCCTGTCCCATTGTACTTTTGAGGCATTATAGAGCAGCAAGCTCTTCAAAGATCTCAAAATTTGCCCTGTCAACTCCATGTATAAATATGAGAAGCTGCACAGCGTCTCGCACATAGTCAAGGTTTTTAGATTTATTTTGTAACCGGACATGTAGGTTTCTTCACTAATAGCCTCTAGTCTGTCAGGACAGATTTCAGCAGCAATCATTAGCAAACCGTTTTTTACAAACTCCCCATCTGAGAAAAGTTTTCCACTGCATGCTATTATTTTGGCAACCTTAAACCTAGCCAGAATGTATGACTGGTTCAGTTGAGCTTGTCTTAAAAATAAATTTGGCTGTGTTTCCAGTCCTTTTTTTTGTTGTTGTCCTTTCAATATTTTGTCTGCTCACATTTGTCCTTTTATGCAGTCATTTTATGCAGTCATTTTTCTTTATATTTGGATTCATAATGATTGTGTTTTTTGAAAACAGACACCGCCTCTCGGCCGATCAGACAAATTGGCTTTTCCTTGCATGGAACAAAGAAATAGTCATTTGTCCATTGCTCATTAAATACCCTGCATTCTCTGTGAAGTTTTCTTTTCCTTAACTACTTTGACATTTTAACGCCAAGATCACTGATCAGAAGACTGGTTTGCGTATGAACACTATTAGATGGTTGCGGTCATGAAAAGACGGCTACAACAAATTTTTTGTCAAACATGAAAAAAAAAATGGCTGGCTGACTTAATGTAATGTAGCTTAAGCATATAGATCATTCTTTTCTGAACCATATAGTTATTCAGAGGGCCTGTCAAAATGTATTGTTGGCATGATTCCGTGGGCCAGATAAAACCTTCAAGAGGGCCCATGGGCCATAATTTGGAGACCCCTGATGTCAGGGCAGATGCATTGGTGTTAGTGCTGTTTAGTATGCAAATATGCAAGCGTACACACTATCATCAGTATTTATCATTTTGTTATTATAAGATGAAATAGGGAGCAGCTGTGAGGAAATGCGGCACGCTAATCAAAAAAAGGGTAGAAATGTAGTTTAATCTATATTTTGAAAAAGTCAGTGTTGAGGTAACCCTCTGATCATCATATTCTGTGACTTGCCATGAAACCATGACACCATAGCAACTCTAGTACCATTTGTAGTCTATATGCAAAGAGTGATGAATTGTTTGTTTTTAATTTATATATGGACATCTTGGTGCTGTAAACCTTGTTCAGAGGTCTCTTCCATTGAAATGCTAATCAGCTTGTTATTGCATCACCAATGCAAAATTAACCTTCACCCGGTTGCTTTGTTTACAGGTAGATCAGTACAGGGGGAAACGTGATCTGGAGTCCTTTAAAGAATTTGTGGATAATCAATTAGCAGCTGCCTCTTTAAAAGTTAAGGCTGCTGCTGAGGATACAAAAGGCAATGAAATACCACAGAACACAGATTCTGTTAAAGATGAGGTAAGATGTGTATGTGATAGGATTTCTAACAGTAGAATTAAAAGATTTATTGCAACTCATGTTTAAAAAGTCCAACTTCTGCTTACTACTGAAAATTTCCAGTGTCCCCAGTGTTTATTAATGATTATTATAAAAACCTCAGGAGCTGTGTGCCCCTTCTGCTTTTTCTGTAGCTTATGCATCATGCTCCCCATCCCAACATCATAGACTCTATTTCTGCATGCAGGTGAAAATGCATAATTCTTTGGAATTGTTGTGTTCAGTTCTATACGTCTGTGGAGCTAGCCAAGTTTGATAACCAAAATGCAGCTTCTGAAAAGTCTAGTATTCTCTTCTGCAGATCATAGACATCTTTGCCATTGTACATTTCAGTTCAGTTCATAGCTCTTTTAAACCACATCAGTACAGACTTGGGAATAGATTGTCTGATCATCAACCTTAATGATTCACCACTGCAGCATATTCAGTCTGCAAAGACTGAAGGACCCAAGGATTGCTGCTTATGGTTATTGTTGTCTGATTGTTTTTGTTTGTTTATTCCTGTCTTTTTTTTAGTCCACTGTTAAAATCCTCACTGAAAGCAACTTTGACGAGTCTATTGCTAAAGGGATTTCCTTCATCAAATTTTATGCTCCATGGTAAGTGCTTCTTGATGTCTGTTTGACCAACTATACACTGTAGACATTTGGGTTTTAGATCAAAAGGACAATAATATAGATGATAGATCAGAAAATCAGCTTTCATTTCCTGATATTTTCATGTGTTAAAAAAAAAAAAAAAATCGGCACCTTTGGTGGCAGACATCCCATGTTTTGGGTGAGCAAAAGTAGTGGATCATATCTTGACATAAATAATACATCTCAAAGTAAATAACTGCATCAAGCTGACAACCTACTGACATTACCAAACTGTTTGTATCGCAGCTTATTTCAATTTGTTTTTGGGGGTTTCTCCCTTCAGTCTCCTCTTCAGGGGGTGAAATGCAAGCTCAATTGGGTTAAGATTTGGTGATTGACTTTGCCAGTTCCACTTTTTTTCCCCCACATGAAGACCTTGTGTGTTAACAGTGTGTTTTGGGTCATTGTCATGGATGCATTTCTCTGTAAATTGACACAGAATGCTTCAGTAGACTTCTGAATTCATTCTTCTGCTATCATCATGAGTTGCATAATCAATAAATGAATGTTTTATGAGAGTTATTTGATAATTAAAAGGTCATAGTTGAGGAGTTCATTGACTGTTTTGGACATGACTGTCGAGCCTCATGAACACCTGCACGCACTTTCCAACCTGATGGTTCTGCAGCAAAGGCACATCTTGTTCTGCTGTAATGCTGCCCCCACCACTTTGAGCTAGTGTGCGACACACAATCTCCGGTTACTTCAGGTAATATTCCTAGATGTGTGCGATCCCAGCTTGAAGCAGGGGCATATCCATATGGACAAGCAAGAGGTGGACACTGTCCATCTGGCTGCATCTACCGTACAACCTCTGGCATCGAGGTCTCTACAGAAAATGAGTCAAGATCATGACTTCCAATTAAATCAAATTTAGGCTTCAAAACTGCACAGTAGGAGTCAGTGGTGCTGCGTTGTACACCCAAATTTATATTCATTGGGTCAAGACTTGGGGTAGAAACTGGAGTATGCATATATATGGTTTTACAATACCTAATTGATGTACATAACTTTTTTCCTAGAGTGGGAAGAAACTAATCTTTTCTACTTTCCTGCATGTAAACTTCTAGGGTCTACACCGTAACTAAAACAGATGAGCTGGTAGTTACCATATAACCCTGTGTATACATATGCTACAGTTTATACCTTTAGAAAGTGATTTGTGAAGGTAAATCCCAGGACTGCACATTATTCCTCATTAAGGTTGGCATGTCAAGGCAGTTTCTTATACCCAAGATGCCAATGTTCATTGTGTGTTATGTTGAAGGTGTGGCCACTGCAAGAACCTGGCTCCTGTTTGGGAGGACCTGTCTAAGAAGGACTTTCCTGGCCTGACTGATGTCAAGATTGCTAAAGTGGACTGCACTGTAGAGAGAACCCTCTGCAACAGATTTTCAGTGAGTCACATATTGTTTCTTTAAGGTTTTTTATTTTTTTATTTGAGCAGTTATTCATTTAGCTCCATCTCATTTCCACCAATGTAGAGTGTTGCCAGTTTATTAGGTACTAGATACAGGTACCTTAAATGGCAACACGGGTTACAAAGCATTGTGAGCTACTTGCAATACAATTGGCAACAACACAATGTACAAGATGATTGCAACCTGCTTGCAATACTACTTTTAGCATTTAACATCATTTAATAGCATTTAACTTTCATAACATGGGTTGTGCTGTCTTTATCTCAAGACAGGTGGAATCGGGGTTTCCTCCCCCAGTCCAAAGATATGCTTTGTAGGCTGATTGGCATCTCTAAGTTGTCCGTAGTGTAGTGCTGCGGTATGCATCAGATTGATGTCAGTCGGTGATGCAGTTATTGCAAGCAAGGGATATGCAACCAAATATTAAGTGTTAGTCTTAGACCAAAGTAAAGCAAATATCTGGGGGGGGGGGGTGGGGGATATCAGCCACCAATTGTGCCATGTTGTAAGTTGTTTAACACAACTACATGTAAATATCAATAAATGAAAGTTGAAATTCTGATCTATTGTCTCATTCTTTTGATCTCAAACCCAAATGTTGTCGGTGTATAGCAAAAACAAACATAAAAAAATTGGCCTTGCCGTTCCAATACTTTCAGAGGGGACTGTATTTTATGTTTTGTATGTCATTAATTATGATGTGAAATTTTACTTTTGATTAAGAATAAAGAAATAAATACATACTTGACCAAGTCTTTTGTTGATGTTTCATCATCACTACAGGTGAACGGATACCCAACACTGCTGATATTCCGAGGAGGCCAGTTGGTGGAAGAGTATAATAGTGGACGGGACTTGGAGAGCTTGCACAGCTTTGTCATGAAGCAAGCCAGAGATGAGCTGTAGCTCTACCTCATTACTCACAATATCCTGTATTTGTACCTGATCATCTTCTGTGTTTTCTCAATCTAGGCTAGGCTAGGACATATTTCCACAAATTAAAACATGCTCCTGCAGAACTATACAAGAACCACTGATGAGCTTTCCATTTTTGCCCTTTTTTATGAGAGCAGTTACTGTAACTATCATTAAATAAAATCTGAATGTATTTGAAGTCCATTTCACTTGGAAACCAATGAATGGAAAGGTACTTCTGATTGACAACCACTTTTCCAGTAATAGAAATATCTCCTCTTTTTTTTTCCTCCTAAACTGTCTCTTCAACATTTAGTGTAGTATCTTTATTGCTTGACTTATTGGACCAGGAATACAGTTTGCTGTTACTGTACAGCCGTGGCCAAAAGTTTTGAGAATGACACAAATATTAATTTTCACAAAGTCTACTGCTTCAGTGTTTTTAGATCTTTCTGTCAGATGTTACTAACTGTTACTGAAGTATAATCACAAGCATTTCATAAGTGTCAATGGCTTTTATTGACAATTACATGAAGTTTATGCAAAGAGTCAAAATTTGCAGTGTTGACCCTTCTTTTTCAAGACCTTTGCAAGTCGCCGTGGCATGCTGTCAATCAACTTCTGGGCCACATCCTGACTGATGGCAGCCCATGCTTGGAGTTTGTCAGAGTTTGTGGGTTTTTGTTTGTCCACCCGCCTCTTGAGGATTGACCACAAATTCTCAATGGAATTAAGGTCTGGGGAGTTTCCTGGCCATGGACCCAAAATGTCGATGTTTTGTTCCCCGAGCCACTTCGTTATCACTTTTGCCTCGTGACAAGGTGCCCCATCATGCTGGAAAAGGCATTGTTCATCACCAAACTGTTCTTGGATGGTTGGGAGAAGTTGCTCTCTGAGGATGTTTTTGTACCATTCTTTATTCATGGCTGTGTTCTTAGGCAAAATTGTGAGTGAGCCCATTCCCTTGGCTGAGAAGCAACCCCACACATGAGTGGTCTCAGGATGCTTTACTGTTGGCATGACACAGGACTGATGGTAGTGCTCACCTTTTCTTCTCCGGACAAGCTTTTTTCCAGATGCCCCAAACAATCGGAAAGGGGATTCATCAGAGAAAATGACATTACCCCAGTCCTCAGCAGTCCAATCCCTGTACTTTTTGCAGAATAGCAGTCTGTCCCTGATGTTTTTCCTGGAGAGAAGTGGCTTCTTTGTTGCCCTTCGTGACACCCGGCCATCCTCCGAAAGTCTTCGCCTTACTGTGCGTGCAGACGCACTCACACCTGCCTGCTGCCATTCCTGAGCAAGCTCTGCACTGGTGGTGCCCCGATCCCACAGCTGAATCAACTTTAGGAGACGGTCCTGGCGCTTGCTGGACTTTCTTGGGCGCCATGAAGCCTTCTTCACAACAGTTGAACCTCTCTCCTTGAAGGTCTTGATGATCCGATAAATGGTTGATTTAGGTGCAATCTTACTAGCAGCAATATCCTTGCATGTGAATCCCTTTTTGTGCAAAGCGATGATGGCTGCACGTGTTTCCTTGCAGGTAACCATAGTTAACAGAGGAAGAACAATAATTTCAAGCACCACCCTCCTTTTAAAGCTTCCAGTCTGTTACTCTAACTCAATCAGCATGACAGAGTGATCTCCAGCCTTGTCCTCATTAACACTCTCACCTGTGTTAACGAGAGAATCACTGACATGATGTCAGCTGGTCCTTTTGTGGAAGGGCTGAAATGCAGTGGACATGTTTTTTTGGGATTAAGTTCATTTTCATGGCAAAGAGGGACTTTGAAATTAATTGCAATTCATCTGATCACTCTTCATAACATTCTGGAGTATATGCAAATTGCCATCATAAAAACTGAGGCAGCAGACTTTGTAAAAATTAATATTTGTGTCATTCTCAAAACTTTTGGCCACGGCTGTACAAAGAATCTTGTAACTTGGCTCTCAGGGAGAACTTTTTGTTTTAAATAAGGAGTTGTTCCTTCATTCTGCCATTTGTTGCTTTCTTTACACTTATAAAAACTGAAACGTGAGACAAAACACAAATGTGCAGTTTTAAAGATCCCCTTGTGGGAAATCTCAGACTTTAAAGCCATCTTCATTCATTACTGGTCTATATTCAATCACTGGTCTTTATCTTACTTATTACACCTTACCGGTTCATTATCATACCCTTTTAGAGCTAGTACACAGTGATTAGTGCAGGTAAAACACAAGGATTCTGGTAGTCCTAGACTCACGTGTCAGAACCACTGGTGGGGTTTTAGGGAGGTTTCCAAAATGTAATTTTTCAGCATAAGAAGCTTTTGTAACTTGATTCCGGGGTTAGCATCATAATGACACTTTATAAATAGTGCTAAAATTGACATTTTAACTTTTCAATTTTCAATTTTAAAAGAACACTGCAATTTTGTATGATTATTCTTGCATACATTTTATTGGGTTTCTTCTGCATCTGTTTCTAAACATGAAAGATTCATGAAAGAAATAACATGCATTTTACATGGACAATGTGCAGTAAATGCAGAAGTGGAGCAGCATCTTTCACTACCAAATGATTTTGTACAAAACCATTTTAAAAATTGTTCTACAAATGCTTCCCATGATGGACGATCAGGGTCTCACTTATAAGGGAAAGGATGTTTGGAGGATGAAAGTTCCGTTTGACATGATCAGACCACTTTCCTTTCTCCTCACTTAGGCTAAGTCACACATAATTCACCTTTTCTGTTTCTCTATTGATTTTGACCTTTTCAAAAGCTGCTGTTAAATATTTTTATTGGCATAAAAGTGAGTCAGAATAACATTTAATTCTGCCATTCTGCCTTTTCTTTCACTGTTTAGTTATGTCCTGTTTCTAGCCATCTGTTGTGTTTTAACTTTTCTGGAGTTTTGTGGGTGCTGCTAAATACAACTGAACTGTGTCACAAACATGCTCCTTCTGTCACCTTGATGTTTAACTTGAATATTTTTACTAACAATAAATGTTTTATAGGAGTTATGTGATGATGCATAAAAGGGTGTGGTTGATTGACAGTTTTGGGTAGGGCTAGAAATGACAATCGAGCCTCATGAATGCTGTACACACTTTCCTACATGCTTCTGAAGCTCTTACTGAAATTACATGACAGTGAACTTCATAAAACATCTTTAAAACTATGTAGATTTACAGTGTTGACAGCTTTGACAGTTCTGCAGCAAAGCTGTGTCTTGTTTTTCGGTTAACTGTTGTAACAGACCCTCAGCTGGGTTTTTTTTTTTTTCTTCATCTTGCAGGGCAAACAAAAAAAAAAATCTCAAGGAGTCACAAAAATATTTAGGAGCCAAATTTTCTTAATGAATCAATAAAAATGTATACTTCATCACACACTTACGTTGTGTGCTTCACTGTTCTCTCAGGTTTGCCTCACACTGCCTTTTCTCTCCCCTATCTGTGCTGTCTGCTCTGCCTCCCATTGTCTGTGATGTCTTATTCAGTTTCAATCAAAATTATTTAACCCCCATTGCAAATCAGGTTTACTGTCAAAATTTACAGACTTTTTGCTGTTTGCAATGAACAAACAAAAGCAACTGAAATAGTTCAACACAACGAAAGTGGTTTCAAGTGGTTTCCCCAAATTCAACTGAAAATGCAACTTATGACTTCTCCTGTCTCAAAATTATTCAACCCCCTGAACAGAATCCCTCACAACAGCACAAATATGCAAAACAGGTGTTGTCTCAAGCACCCCTGATGCAACTAATCAAGGGCTTCATTAGTTGCACCAGGTGTGCTTCAGCTGGAACACATGAAATACCTGAACTGGCTAGGGGTTTGTTGAGTGTCACTGCATGTTAGAAATATGGCAAAAGTCAAAAGAATGGTCCAAAAAGTTAAGAGGAGATCATCGCCCTTCACAAACATGGAACAGGACACAAAAAGATAGTGAATGCACTGAATGTTCCTACAGACACTGTTGGAAGCATATTTTGCAAGTTCAAAGTTAAGGGAACAGTGGTTAAACCACCTGGACAGGGCAGAAAAAGGAAGCTATCAACGGCTGCAACCAGATTTCTGAGAAGGCAGATTGTGAAAAACACTTGAGGGACTGAAAAAGACATGCAGCAAGACTTGGTGGCAACAGGCACTGAGGTTTCAGTGAGCACAGTAAGGTGCATGCTAAACGCAAAAGATTTCTATGCCAGAACTCCAAGACGTACACCACTACTGACCCAAAAGCACAAAAAAATTCGGCTCCAATATGCTCAAAATCATATAAATAAGCCACAGAAGTTTTGGGATTCTGTTCTGTGGAATTTTTTTGGCACAATGGGTCAGCGGTATGTCTGGAGGAAGACAGGAATCTCTGCCCACAGTCAAGCATGGTGGTGGATCGATGATGCTCTGGGGCTGCTTTGCATCCTCTGGCACTGGAAGCCTGCAGTGTGTGGAAGGCAAGATGGATTCATTAAAGAATCAGAAAATCCTAGGAGAAAACGTCATGCCGTCTGTGAGGAAGCTGAAGCTTGGGCATCATTACACCTTCCAACAGGACAATGATCCCAAGCATACCTCAAATTCCACCAAGGCTTGGTTGCAGAAGAAGTCCTGGAAGATTCTACAGTGGCCATCAGTCACTTGACTTGAACCCCATAGAAAATCTCTGGTGGGATTTGAAAAGGGCAGTTGCAGCACCAAACCCATGAATATTACTGAACTGGAGGCCATTGCTCATGAGGAATGGGCTAAGATTCCTCAGGAACTCTGCCAGAAGCTGGTGTCTGGCTATGCATCTCATTTGCAGCAGGTCAAAACAGCAAAAGGGTGCTCTACTAAGTACTAAAGATGCTTGCCATGAAAGGGTTGAATAATTTTGAGACTGGAGAAGTCATTATACGTTGCATTTTCAGTTGAATTTGGGGAAACCACTTGAAGCATTCATTGTGTTCAGCTATTTCAATTGCTTTTGTTTGATTTGTTCATTGCAAACAGCTGAAAGTCTGTAAATTTTGACAATAAACCTGATTTGCAATGAGGATTGAATAATTTTGATTGCAACTATATGTAATAACGCTACAATAGATAACCTATAGAAATATGAATATCTATGAACAATTCACATTTACTAATTGTTGTATTTTCCTCCCTCCTCACACTGCCTTTTCAATCTTTTTTTTTTTCTGCTGCACCCTCGTCAGGTCAGTTCTGCTTGTTAGCTTTGTAAAGATAGTTGTTCCTTGCTTATTCCTCAGGCTCAGAGGCAGTGTCACTTGGCCAGCCAGTATAGTTTGGTTTGCGCTTCCTTTTGCCTTTTGACAACCACCACTTTATGTTGGTTTCCGGATCTAACAGCTCAAGTGAAGGGCCCTCTGTACTGATCCTCACTAAGTCTTCCATTGTTGCCACACTAAGGGAACTTTGCACTTTTGACTTGATTTGGTTCTGTGCTGAAAATCCTCTTTCATACTGAGCTGCAGTTAAGGATAGCACCAGCATAACTTCAACTAAGTGAAGAATGTTCAAAAACCATCCAGAATGGCTCCTTCCTTAGCATCACTTTCCAGTGTATGAATTATCTGAACTATATGAACTAACCATTCACTAATGTTTTCAGCATTCTCCATTCCCTCTGCAAAGCTGTTACTTCACATCCATTCTTTGACAAGAGCTCTTTGTACCAATTCACTAGTGTCAACTTCCTCCTCACCATAGGTAACATCTGGCCATGCATCATGAGAAAACACTGAAAAGGTTGATTACCTCTGATCCCTTTGAATTTTTCTGCTGTGTACCATCTGTTCTCCTAGTTCTTAAGGTTATGCCCATGTGGCTACTTGTACTGTAGCCTTCCCCCTCCTGCTTGCTGGTAGAACATCCTCCCTTCAGTTTCCTCTTCAGGAGGTTAAATGCATGCTCAATTTGGTTAAGGTCTATTGATTGACTTGGCCAGTCTAAAACCTTCCATTTTTTTCCCCTCAATGAAGTCCTTTGTTGAGTTGGCAGCATGTTTTGGATCGTTGTCTTGCTGCATGATGAATTTCTTCCCAGTCAAATTGGGTGCATTTCTCTTTAAATTGGCAGACAGAATGTTTCTGTATACTTCTGAATTCATTCTACTGCTACCATCATGAGTTACATCATCAATAAAGAATAGTGAGCCCATTCCAGAAGCAGCCATGCAAGCCCAATCCATGACACTGTATCTGCCAAGCTTGAATGATGAGCTTGTGTGTTTTGGATCATGAGCAGATCCCTTCTTATTCCACAGTTTGGGCTTTCCATCACTTTGGTAGAGGTTAATCTTGGTTCCAGAACTTTTGTGGCTCATGCTGCTAGGTTTGTGAACCCTTTACAATTTTCTGTATTTCTGCATAAATTAGATCTGAAATGTGATCTTCACCTAAAACTAGATAAAGAGAACCAAATTAAACAAATGATGCAAAAAATATAAGTTTTTACATTTATTTTTTGAACAAAATTGTCTAACATTAAATATATTTCATGGAGAGTAGTGACTTCTTCCTTGCTATGTTGCCATGCATACTGTTTTTGTTCAGTGTTTTCCTGATAGTGGACTCCGGAACATTGACATTATTCAATGCAAGAGTGGTCTGTAGGTCCATAGCTGTTACCCTAGGGTTCTTTGTGACTTCCTGTTATATTATTCACCGCACCCTTGGAGTGATTTTTGCTGGATGTCCACTCCTTGGGAGACTAACAGTAGTGCTGAATTTCCTCCATTTGTATATCATTTGCCTCACAGTGGATTGTTGGAGGCCAAACTCTCAGAAATGATTTTGTAAACTTTTCCAGCCTGGTGAGCAACGATAACATTCTTTCTGAGGTCCACAAGAATCTCGTTTGATCAAGGCATGGCACATTTCCATAAACCTGTATGGTGAAGACCAGGCTTGAAACATAGGTAGGCCTGCTAAACGCATCCCTTGCCATCCCCTTGATTGAAACACCTGACTTCAATTACTCTTTTAAATGAACTAGTACTCCTAGAGGTTCACTTACTTTTTCTGACAAAAATGTTTGATAATTTTGCTCAATAAATACAAACCCAAAAAAGGTGGGACACTGTGTAAAATGTAAATAAAACAGAATGCAATGATTTGCAAATCTCATAAACCCATATTTTATTCACAATAGAACACAGAAAACATAAATGTTTAAACTGAGGAAATGTACTATTTTAAGGAAATAATAAGGTAATTTTAAATTTGATGGCAGCAACAAAACAAAAACACGCCATTTGTGTCTGATACAGTATTCTAGCTGCTCAACAGTCTTGGGTCTTCTTTGTCGTATTTTTCGTTTCATGATGCGCCAAATGTTTTCAATTGGTGAAGGGTCTGGACTGCAGGCAGGCCAGTTCAGCACCCGGACTTTCTGCTACGAAGCCATGCTGTTGTAATAGATGCAGTATTTGGTTTAGCATTGTCTTGCTGAAATATGCAAGGCCTTCCCTGAAGAAAGACATGGTCTGGATGGAAGCATACATTGCTCTTAAAGCTGTATATACCTTTCAGCATTGATGGTGCCTTTCCAGATATGCAAGCTGCCCATTCTATAGGCACTAATGCACCCCCATACCATCAGAGAGGCAGGCTTTTGAACTGTGTGCTGATAACAAGCCGGATGGTCCTTCTCCTCTTTAGTCCAGAGGACACGGTGTCCATGGTTTCCAAAAAGAATTTCACATTTCGATTCGTCTGACCACAGAACAGTTTTCCAATTTACCTCGGTCCATTTTAAATGAGCTTTGGCCCAGAAAAGACAGTGACGTTTCTGGATCATGTTCACATATGGCTTCTTCTTTGCATGATAGAGCTTTAACCTGCATTCGTGGATGGCATGGTGAACTGTGTTCACAGATAATGAGTTCTGGAGGTGTTTTTGAGCCCATGCAATGATTTCCAGAATCATGCCCGTTTTTAATGCAGTGCTGCCTGAGGGCCCGAAGATAACGGGCATGCAATATTGATTTTCGCTCTTGGCCCTTGCGCACAGAGATTTCTCCAGATTCTTTGAATCTTTTGATGATATTATGTACTGTAGATGATGAGATATTCAAGTCTTCGCAAAAAAGGAACATTATTCTGAAATTGTTCCACAATTTGTAGATGCAGTTTTTCACAGATTGGTGAACCTCTGCCCATCTTTACTTCTGAGAGACTCTGCCTCTCCAAGATACTCTTTTTACCCAATCATGTTACTGACCTATTGCCAATTAACCTAATTAGTTGCAAAATGTTCCTCCAGCTGTTTCTTTTTAGTAACACTTACTTTTCCGGCCTTTTGTTGCCCACATCCCAACTTTTTTGAGATGTATTGGTTTTTTTTTTAAATGGTAAATTTACTCAGTTTAAACATTTGATATGTTTTCTATGTTCTATTGTGAATAACATATGGGTTCATGAGATTTGCAAATTGCATTCTGTTCTTATTTACATTTTACACAGCGTCCCAACTTTTTTGGAATTGAGGGTGTAATAGGCAGTGTGTCAAAATGTGAACTCAGTACAAGAGATAGCATAGAAGGGATTCCTTCTCTGTGGGCATCCCTATTGGTTTTGCTGAAATTGCCACTGGAGCTGTTTGGGGTTGTTTTCCCATTAATTCTGGAAGCGAATTAGGAAAGAGCTAGGGGATTTATGGGCCTGCTGTTTAGTGTTAGCCGCATGTGAGATATCTTGTTTCCCTTGAGTTCCCTAGCGCACAAAAGCATGCAGTTCATTATAAAAGTCAGTGAGATGTTGAGAGTCAGCCCAATCATAGTCATATGGTTCAGCCTGTGTGCCTCTGCCTCAGATGTCATCATGATCCAAACCAAGTGTGAGAAAGCCTGCTATTAGAAGGTTTTCTGTAGTATCCTGACCAAGAACTTTCAGTAAGATACAACAAAAATCAGGACCTGTTAACTGAGCATATCTGGTATGTTGTTTAAGCAAGTCAACAAAATGTCCAGCTTTATCAGGTGAAGGCAGATCATCACAAATGGCTTTTATTTCCATAACACTAGGCAGTTTCAGGGCTTTCAGCATTTACCAACCTGCACAAAGGGTGCTACAATGTTTGGCTCTGTTCCAGGGCGGTGGTACCCCCAGTAGTAGTAGAAGCTTTTCTACTTCAGATTGAGACGGACGAGTCTGATATGGTGGCGGAGCGCTTGGGGGCTCAGAGGGCAGACAGCTAGATGCTGGATGACATGGCTAGTTTAATGGTTCATGTCAAGTTTTTTGTCCTTTGTTTTAACTTCCTTGGTTTTTGTGAGGTCTGCTGATTTGCCCTTTTTCTTGGGAGGATATTCTTCATCCCATTGTGGTTTACTGGCTTTCCATGCACTTAATGCCTGCTTCATGTATTTATAATCCCATTTAGGATCACCCCAAGTGTCTCAAATGTATAATGCCGCAGTTAATAAATGAGCCTCATCGAAAGTACCTTCTCAGGGATAATAGCAGAACTGGGGTTGACCCTCTGTCCATCCTGCCAGATTAGCTACAAAATACACCCTTTCCATGATCATACATCCATTGATTTGTCATAATTTTGGACTGACCACTTCCAACCATGGTTTATTTCATAGTTATGTTACTCTGAGATGGTATCAGACAACATTAGGTCCTATTGTCCAATTAATAAAAGGTATCAGGTTTTACTCTGTTGAATCACACAGTAACATGGTCCGCAGACTAAAACAATGTGATATTTTCAACCATATATAGTTTCTTTTGAAGTGCCCTTTCTATGTTGTATCACGTGGGAACTGAGTCTCTATGTGTTTCTACGATGTGATATTTTCAACCAACACTTCAAGAATACAAGGACATCTACATGGAGGCAGAAAATAAAATATTGTTTACCTCCGTCCAGATATCCCACTTCTGACATCACTAAACTGGTAAGATTTCGCTGACACTGGTCTCATAGTTAAATTCTCGGACCCACACTGCTGTTACCCTCTCTGTACCGAGCTCGGGAAGAAGTCACACAGAAACAGAGTTCAGTGAAAGCTTCTTAGTTTAATGCCGAAATTATCAGAAAAGGGGAAGAGTTAGATCATTGCTTGTCTTAACTAGGAACAGAGAGCTTATTGTGTCAGAACAGGGACTTCTGTGGAGGGAGAGAGAGAGAGAGAGAGAGAGAGAGAGAGCACAGCATACCTCTCAGTGATGTGGAACTTATCAACAAGGCTCCATCATTCAAATCTGGAACCAACTTGATGGAGAATATTGGTTTTCATTAGTGAAGTCCATGCCTCAAATAATTCAGGCCATCATGAAAGCCCAAGGAGGAGCAAAAAGGACTAATTGTGATATTTTTTGTTGTTGCTGATTATTCCATATTTTTTTCCTCAACATTGAGTGATTCTGTATTTTTTCCTCTACTTGATGTGGACAAATATGCCATTAATTAAAACAATTTAATTTCATTTGTTTGAGGTATGTTTCATGAAGCCAGAATGTTCAGCTATTAAACAAAAATTGTTTTGTCATATCTGGGGTTTGTTTATATGCATTTCTAGGGATTCCAGTGTTAACCCAATCACATTTACTTAACATTTTTATTATTATTTTATATTATTATTTATATTATTATAATTGGAGCTTGGTCCAGGTGTCCGACATGCCACAGACCATCCCTGATTTGTTCAGCCTGGTTCGAGATGAGGCACTGGGAATTGCACTATTGGTGAAGATGAAGGGTATGCATGGGGATTTTCACAAGTATCTGCTGGTGCCAGTCACGATCCAATTTGATCAAAATCAAAGAGGAATACTCAAACCAAAGAGGAAATGACCCAGTTGTTGGTTGGGAAAAGATGTCGGGAAATGTTATTCCAGGCGACCCACCATAATCTGATGGCGGGGCACTTAGGGCAGGACAAAACATTCAACCGACTCATGGCCTGTTTTTACTGGCCAGCCATTCACACCAATGTTTGCAGATGGTGTGCAGCATGTCGCGAATGTCAGCTGGTGACCCTACTGGCCACCCCAAAAGTGCCATTGTGCTCATTACCCTTAATTGAAAAGATTTGGTATGGACCTTGTCGGGCCATTAGAACAGACTGCACGAGGGCAACGCAGTCAGATCCTGACTGACCAGGGCACATCCTTTATGTCACGCACTCTTTGCAAACTGTATTTTTGGGGATTAAACCGATTCACACCAGTGTTTACCATCCGCAGACAGATGGACTGGTCAAATGATTTGGTCAAATGATGCTTGGGATTGAGATAAGTGGCTCAAGCCCCTGTTCAAGAGGTCCTGTGAGCCTCCAAAGGGTGTTCCCCATTTGAATTATTGTACGGGTGCAAACCTCTCTGCGTCCTAGCCATCAATATGGAAAATTGGGAGGAGGAACAGACATTTCTAACAGCAGAGGGTAAAACTCCACACCTTGAATTACCTAACATAGGAGAATTTGTGTCAGGCTCAAGAACCACAGTATGACAGGGGTACTCAGCTACAGGAATTTTCACAGGGAGAATTTATTCGGATTATTACCCACATCAAGCTCCAAATTGCTTGCCAAGTGCAGTCGGAGAGGGAGGAGCTATGACTGGAGGTAAATCTGAAAACAGCAGCTCAATCCACCCTGGCCTCTTATGGAGACCACCTCTCACCGTCCCAAATCAAAGTGGTTGCCAAGTTGCAGGTGGAATTTTCCAATGTGTTCTTGTCCCTATCCAGTCTCACTTATCTCGTAGATGTTCCCAGGGGTGGTGGTACACCCTATCATTTGCCCGAGCACAAAAAATGGGTGGGTTAGGAGTAGCTCACGGCCATGGTCGATATAAGGGTAATTGACTCCTACAGTGAGTGGCCCAGTCCGGTGGTCTTGGTTCCCAAGGTTTGGTCCGGTTCTGTGTGAACAACTTCTTTCTGTTGTTGTTTGTTTTGGTTTATTTCCTTCCTCTGTCTTCTCTTCAAGAGGTGAAATGCATGCTCAATTGGGTTTTATCATATTTAGTCAGTTTTTTTTTTCAGTCAAGTTTTAGTTCACTAAAGGTCTGGGCATTTTAGTCTAGATTTACTCAATGAAAACTGTTGATGTTTTAGTCACGGAAAAGCAAGACAGGACTCAAACCAAGAGTACACATTCAGAGATGATGTGCCATGTATTCATGATGTGCCAAATGTTTTCGATTGGTGAAAGGTCTGGACTGCAGGCAGGTCAGTTCAGCACCCAGACTCTTCTACTATGAAGCCATGCTGTTGTAATAGATGCAGTATGTGGTTTAGCACTTGTCTTGCTGAAATATATGCAAGGCCTTCCCTGAAAAAGACGTCGTCTGGATGGAAGCATATGTTGCTCTAAAACCTGTATATACCTTTCAGCATTGATGGTGCCTTTCCAGATGTACCAGCTGCCCATTCCATAGGCACTAATGCGCCCCCATACCATCAGATATGCAGGGTTTTGAGTGCTGATAAGCCAGATGGTCCCTCTCCTCTTTAGTCCAGAGGACGTGGCATCCATGGTTTCCAAAAAAGTGGTTTCCACTTTGCCTCAGACCATTTTAAATGTGCTTTTCACATTTTCACATATGGCTTCTTCTTTGCATGATTTAACCTGCATTTGTGGATGACATGGTGAACTGTGTTCACAGACAACGAGTTCTGGAGGTGTTTTTGACCCCACGCAGTGACTTCCATTACAGAATCATGCCTGTTTTTAATGCAGTGCCGCCTGAGGGGCCGAATATCACAGGCATGCAATATTGATTTTCACCCTTGTCCCTTGTGTACAGAGAGTTCTCCAGATTCTCCAAATCTTTTGATGATATTAGGTACTGTATATGATGAGAGATTCAAAATCTTCACAATTTTACATTGAGGAACATTATTCTGAAATTGTTCCACAAATTGGTGAACCTCTGCCCATCTTTACTTCTGAGAGACTCTGCCTACCTTATTTTTTTCTTAAAATTGTACATTTCCTCAGTTTAAACATTTGATATGTTTTCTATGTTCTATTGTGAATAACATGGGTTTATGAGATTTGCAAATCATTGCATTCTGTTTTTATTTACATTTTACCCAGCGTCCTAACTTTTTTGGAATTGGGGTTGTAACTTTACACATCAATCTTTTTTTTTTTTTCAATTGTTCATTGAACCATTAACAAAGTTGGGTTAGATTTTGCACTTCATGTACATGTGATCATACCATACTGTAATATTTTACAATATAGCACTTTGCACAAAATTGTAAAAAAAAAAAAAAAAAAGAAAAAGCTTTAATACACACAATAACACAGCTTATGGAGGCCTTAAAAATTGTCTGATCATTTTTAAGGTCAAATATTTTAGGATAAGTAAATGTACAAAAGAATTCAGTGATTGGGCTCCAGCCCTGCACATGTAGATGTTCACCTTTTATAAATGGTTTGGTAATTATCTGAGAAGTAAAATCTAACCTCTTATTTCTAGCCCTCTATTTTAGCATGCTGCTGTTTCTAGGTAAGATTTGGTTTTGAGGCTTTGTAAAGCGATCATATCTCTTACCATTGTTGGTTTCCACACTTATCTGCAGGCCCAGATTATGATGTGGATTCATTACCCAGAGGTTACTGGTAGCTGTGATGTCAAATTCCAGCCAACCTTCATCCACTGCCCAAAGCTGGCGGGACTCCAACACAAAAAGGTCTGCATCTCTACATAGAAAATAAATTTACAGCTATCTGTCAATTGAACTGCAGCTGAGAGAGTGATTTAGTCATTCATGCACTTGCTTTTTATTATTTATTTATTTTATTTATTTACCTTCTCTTTTTACAGAATACTTATTACAGCTGCTCTGTTTGACATGCATTCCTCGGGGAGTTCACAAGGCAAGCCTGGAGTAAACTTGCTAAGGCTGACTCATAATACCTGGTAACAGAATAATACTCTGCAGGGTTTGTTTCTGGTGATGCATCAGCCTTCTTGAAGCCCTCCTACAAACAGTTTTTTTTTTTTTTTAAGTTCTACAGTTAAACATATACAGTTAGTGTATCAAAAGTTTAAAATGCATGTGTACCCTGTTGTACTTTTCAGTTTCATTCAATCTTAGCATGTGTTTGTACAATGTTGTACTTTGACATTGCTTGCTGGGTATCTTCTTTATACTAATAAGCAAGACATACAGGCAGGTGACAAACTTGCTTCTAGCATCTGACCAAGGCTGCATTTCACTACTTGTTCTACTTGATCTCAGTGCCGCATTCGATACTATAGATCATGACATACTCTTAGATAGATTACAAAACTACATTGGTATTCAGGGACAGGCATTGAAATGGTTTAAATCCTACCTGTCTGACCGCTACCATTTGGTTTGTTTAAATGATGAACTTTCTGACATAACGGCAGTAAAGTATGGTGTTCCGCAAGGATCGGTGTTAGGCCCCCTGCTGTTTTCTTTATATATGCTGCCCCTTGGAAGCATTATCAGAAAACATGGGATAAATTTCCATTGTTATGCTGACGATACTCAACTATACAGTATATTTCCACAAGCCCAGATAAAATTTCCAAATTCTCCATGTAAACGGAATGTGTTAAAGACATTAAAGACTGGATGAGCATTAATTTTCTTTTACTAAATTCTGATAAAACAGATAAATTGCTAATTGAACCAAAAATCGGTACACAAAAGCTCCTATAATATAATCTGCATCTAGAAGGATGCATGGTTACTTCATCCTCTGCAATTACAGACCTGGGTGTTATATTAGACAGCAACCTGTCATTTGAAAATCATATTTCCCAGGTAACAAAAACAGCCTTCTTTCACCTTAGAAATATTGCCAAGCTACGTAACATGCTATCTGTTTCTGATACAGAAAAACTAGTTCACACATTCATGACCTCAAGACTGGACAATTGTAATGCACTACTAGGTGGTTGTCCTGCATCCTCAATAAATAAGCTACAGTTAGTCCAAAATGCAGCTGCAAGAGTGCTTACCAGTTCATGAAAATATCAAACATATTACCCCAATTTTATCATCACTACACTGGTTACCTGTTAAGTTCCGTATCGATTATAAAATTCTGCTACTCACCTATAAAGCCCTAAACGGCCAAGCCTCTTTATATTTAACCAATCTTCTATCACGTTACAATCCATCACACTCTTTAAGGTCGCAAAACTCTGGATTTCTGATAATACTGAAGTATCAAAGTCTACTAAAGGAGGTAGAACTTTTTCACATTTAGCTCCTAAACTCTGGAATAGCCTTCCTGATAATGTCTGCGGTTCAGACACACTCTCTCAGTTTAAATCCAGATTAAAGACACATTTCTTTGACCTAGCATTCACCTAACCGCATCTCATGACCTTGTACTTCTTTGTAAAATGATAACAAATGCACATGTTTGTAACGCCTCAGCACAAGCAGCATCATATAATTCACAAAATTATAACCAGAAGAAATAAAACAATGGGCCTTCTCAGCCTGAGAACCCACAAGAAACTCTGAACTAAAATGTCTCCACTCAGGGAGCCATAAAACAAGGAATCCACACCCAGACACCAAGGAGCCACTTAAATCCAGTGTGTGCATCTGCCTTATCTCAACCAACACAGCAAGCATTAAAGGCCTCCCTAACCCAGGGCTGAACCCTCTCGACCACAGAAACTGCTCTCAGATGCAGTGATTTAGGCCTTTTGGGCCAGACCAGTTTGCTTACTCTACAGATAAGTCCAAAGATCCTTACCATTAAGGCCAATAAATTCTGGAAGAAAGGAGAGACCTTTTCACTCACTCACAAAGATTACACATTCCACAATTCCACAAGTCTACACAAGGACTCACACATTCCACAATCAGCGCCTACCAGGAGCAACGACTGTGGGAATTAATACATCTTTGAACAACTGCAATCACCTATTTCCTACCATGTGTTGTTCTATTTTCATCATGTGTATCACCATTAAGTTGCCACTAATTGTTCCATTTAGCATGTATTAGTGTAGTAGCCCTATGAGGATCACTGTGTTTTAAATATTAGTAATGTACTTTAAGTATAGTCAAACATGTCTTGTTTGGTATGTATGTGTTCATTGAGTGATTTCCTAAATCATAAGAGTAAACAACTTATAATATGGCACTTTTTGTTTGAACCCACCCATTTTTCAAGGGATCAAAAAATATTGGTACATGTGACTGACAGGTTTTTCTTGTTGCCCACATGTGCCTTGTTAGTCATTGTTTAAAAAATTATTAGTTCTGAAGGTCTACTCTTAGTCCTAGCCCTGGGTTTCACCTGCAAACATTGCATTTGTTAAAAAGAATAAATCAACATGAAGACCAGAGTGCTGTCAATAGGAGAAAAGGAAGCTATCCTGAAGCTGAGAAAAGAGGGAATGTAGATCAGTGCCTATGCACAAGCACTGTACATAGCCAATACAAAAATCTGGAATGTACTGAAAAAGAAAGAAAGCACTGGTGTAATAACAACCAATCATCGAACAGGTCAGCCAAGGAAAACGATCACAGTTCACAGAAACACTGTGAGAGCTGTGAAGAAAAACTCAAAAACAACAGTCAGTGACATCACCAACAACCTCCACAGGACAGGGGTTAAAGTATCACAATCCACTGTTCAAAGAAGACTTCAAGAGCAGAAATATCGAGGCTATACCATAAGATGCAAAGCACTCATCAGCAGTAAGAATCGGAAGACCAGATTGTAATTTGCAAAGAAATACAGAGATGAGCCACAGAAGTGTTGGAACCAAGATTAATCTCTAACAAAGTGATGGAAAGGCCAAGAAAAGATGTGCTCAAGATCCAAAAGATATGAGCTCATCAGTCAAGGATGGTAGTATCATGGCCTCAGCTTGCATAGCTGCTTCTGGAAGGGGCTCACTAAACTTTATTGATGATGTAAATCATGATGGTAGCAACAGAATGAATCCAGAAGTCTGCAGAAACATTCTGTCTGCCAATTACAGAGAAATGCATCCAATTGGGAGGAACTTCGTCATGCAGCAAGACAATGATCCAAAACACACTTCCAACAGAACAAAGGACTTCATCAGGGGAAAAACATAGAAGGTTTTAGATTGGCCAAGTCAATCACCAGACCTTTACCCAAATGAGCATGCAGTTTTAACTTTGAAAATGACCGTTCAACTGTAGTTGTGGAGACAGGTATTATGGCATATATTTTTAGGAGTTGAGAAAAAGAGGGGATAACATTCTCAATCTCATTGTTTTTCAGGCACATGAGCATTTCCTGAACATTGCCTTTGGGGAAGGAGTAGGATGCATGAAACATGTGAAAACCTGGGAGATGACAATATTACTAAATATTATTTACTTTTATTTTACCAAACAATACAGTGAGAATCAAGAAGGTAATCATGTTGAATTCATGTTCAATTTTGTTGAGGTAAATTTTATGTTTGTATTATATGGATGAAAGTACTAGCTATCATGAAATCAAAGATATGAATGCCATTTCACGTAGATGCATTTCCCCAAAACATACCATAAAAGTTAAAAGCATTTTTATGAAAGTGTAATTAAATAAATAACTAATAATCTCTGGTAACTAATACTTAAATAACCACACGAGGACGTGCTAAACTGCTACTGTCGTTGAATGGTTTTGGATTAAAACAAATTGAATATCATTGACAGAAATTCGGTTACACTTTTATTATAACTGATTAAGCAAAACACGCATGCTGCCACATTCACTACGTTTACATTAACATGGTAGTATAAATTTAAAATTTCCGTATTACCTGCGGCTCGTGAAGTAATTCGAATACTTGCGGCTAAGAGACTGCTGTGTAGCACTGTAAAGGAAGCCCCGCCTACCGCTCCACCTAATACTTCCGCCAAAAACCTCATTCTCACCACGGTAAAGTTGGTTTTATATTGGACATTCGCTGCACATTCGAGCTTCTCTCTTCTATCTCTCAATAAATAAACACACAAAAAAGGACAAAATGTGTATTTTCTTACTCCGGAGTGGGCAGAGAACCAAGTACAACTAAACATATCAAAAATGTTTCTCCCGTTAAAGCCGGCTGAAGCCAATCTTTCAGCAACGCAGGTCATCATTGCTTTATAATAATGGAGGAAGTAAGGGACCGTCTAAAAAGTGCATGACCTGGGCAACTGTATAAGATTCTACCAAGATTATTGTCATCTACTTCGCAGGATATGTAACGTATTGCAGTGTTAGGATACAGTATAGATACAGTATTTGTTTATTTTTTATAGCATATATTTCATTAATGATTATTAATGATATACATTTTTATTACACATATAAACTTATTGTGCCATATAAAACCCAGGGTTAGTCTTAGCAACTACAGCAAAATGCTGTTTTTATTACTATTTTTTTTTCTGTAAAATAAAATAAAATTTTATGATTCAATATATTATACTCCATTCTTCTTATCAAAGACAACTCTATTTTGAAAATAAGGTTTTTTTTGTTTAAAAAAGAAAAATAATTAAAATTCAATAACTTATTACTTGTAGGAGTTACACATGTAAAACCAAATGTACAGCTTATATAGCAAATAGATTTTAAAAACTAAATTAAAAAATTATTTACATTTTTTAATGAAAAATAATCTAAATTCAATAACTGTTTGACTGTATGAGTTTCACATCAAACGAAATGCAATATGATACCGTATATTACTGCTACCAACTCCAGCAAATAGATTTTTAAAAACTCAGTTTTTAATTTTTTTATTTAATTAAAAAAAAGAAAAATCATCAAAATTCAATAACTTTTTGACTGTAGGAGTTAAACATGTAAAACTAAATGCAGTATGATACCATTCATTATTGCTACCAACTACACCAAATAGATTTTAAAAATAACATTTTTAATTTTTTATTTAAATTTTTAGTGAAATATAATCAAAATTCAATAACTTTTTGACTGTAGGGGTTACACATATAAAACCAAAATGCATTATGATATCGTTCATTATTGCTACCAACTACAGCAAATAGATTTTTAAAACTCCATTAAATTTTTTTTTGTAATTTTGTAAAAAGCTGATAATCATAAGACTAACTGCTAACCAGGTCTTTATCTTTTTCAACTTTTATGACAGTAACTTTTAAAAAATTGCAACAATTGCAAAAAAAAAAATTGCAGTTGCAAAACCGATTCTTAAAAAATGTAAATCCACAGATGTAGATGTCAGAACATTCATGACATTCATGTGCTTTCTATAATTTAATGTCATATAAAATAATCTCTCCCCCACACCTCCTATGAAAAATTCTAATTATTACCTGCTTCCTTTGTATTATTTTTATTATTATTGTTATTAATATTAATATAATATTAATAATTAATATAAGAAACAAAAAATTATATAAAGAAATAAATAAACACAGAGCTTTTAAAATTTATTTGCTGTAGTTGGTAGCAATAATGAACAGTATCATCGTGCATTTGGTTTTACAATTGTAACTCCTACAGTCAAAAGGTTATTGAACTTTTATTATATTTCTTTTTTAAAAATTATATATATATTTTTTTTTAAAACTGAGTTTTTAAAATCTATTTGCTGTAGTGGGTAGCAATAATGAACAGTATCATTGTGCATTTGGATTTACATGTGCAACCCCTACAGTGAAAAAGTTATTGAATTTTGATTATTTTTCTTTAAAAAAAAGTTTAACTGAGTTTTTAAAAATCTATTTGCTGTAGTTAACAGCAATAATGAGGAGTATCCTATTGCATTTGGTTTTACACGTGTTACTACTATACTCATAAAGTTTCTGAATTTTGATTATTTTTCATTTTAAAAAATAAATTTAAAAACTGAGTTTTTTTAAAAATCTATTTGTTGTAGTTGGTAGCAATAATAGACTGTATCATTGGTTTTACATGTGTACCTCATACAGTCAAAAAGTTATTGAATTATTATTATTCTTCTTTAATATATATATATATATATATATATATATATATATATATATATATATATATATATATATATATATATATTTTTTTTTTTTTTTTTTTTTTAAAAACTGAGTTTTTAAAATTGATTTGCTGTACTTAGTAGCAATAATGAACACTACCATAGTGTAGTTGGTTTTACATGTGTAACTCCTACACACAAAAAATTATTGAATTTTTATTAATTTTCTTTAAATTAAAAACCAACAAAAATTAAAATAAAAAAATTACACAGTTTCTAAAATCCATTTGCTGTAGTTTGGTAGCAATAATGAACAGTATCATGATGCATTTGGTTCTACATGTGTAACTCCTACACTCAAAAAGTTATTGAACAAAAATGTATATATTTTACATTAAATATTAAAATGTAATATAAAATTACATTTTATATTTAATTTTTACTTGCCAAAGGGGGTGTTACTAAGTATTGACCATGCAGGGTGCCCAAACGTTTGCATGGTGCTCCTTTCCTTTTTTTTTTTTTTTTTTTTACTCTACAATTGTACAAAAAACAAACAAATAAAAAAAAAAACATACACAAATCTTGCTTAAAATGTTGAAAAGAATATTTCATCTTTAACTGTATGCCTTTTGGAGATCAGTTAATCTTCTATTCACTTAACTATTCACAGTAACAGAAATTTTGGCCAGGGGTGCCCAAACGTTTGCATGCCACTGTATATATAATTTTATTACAACACTTCTGTATGACTTTTATAATATTGCACTTGTAGTGAGTCTTACATCCCACTGTACTGACTCCATACTATATCCTAACACTACAATACGTTACATATCTTGCACAGTAGACGACTATAATCTTGGTAGAATCTTACACAGTTGCCCAGGTCATGCACTTTTTAGACGGTCCCTTACTGACTCCGTTACTGTAAAGTGCCGACGACCTTCGTTTCCGAAAATTGAATTAAAAAATATATTCAGTTGTACTTTGTTTTCTGGCCACACCATAGTAAGAAAATACACATTTTGTACTTTTGTACTATTTCTTGAGAAATAGAAGAGCGTATCTCGAATGTGCAGCGAATGTCCAATATAAAACCAACTTTACCGCGGATTATCATGCACCTTTGAACTATTCATTACAAGTTTGATAAATACAAAATAAAATAATATTATTATTGTTGTTAATGGCAATGGTAGAAACGTATTGTTATGTGTTATAATTTTTTATTTTATTATTATTATTTTTTTTTACTATGACCAGAGGGGCACATTTACATTTTGTAAATGTAGTACAGCAAAAGCTATTCGCATCCTAGAGTGCCCCTGGATCCGGCTGCCCCATCATAAATATCGACTACTGTATACACGAACAATAAACATTTCAAAACATGGCAGAAAAAGAGGACACTTACCTAAATTTACAAAGCTCATCACCATGTTGACTTCATTTAAGTACACGTTGTCTTGAATTGTGGCTAAATGGGGTTCTTGCATGGTGAACACTGACTTATAAGAATTCAAAATCCCGTCTACTTTGGTGTTCTCTTCGACGTTTATTGCATTGTACAGGTCCAGGATGAAAAGTGGTGCTGAGTTGTATTTGCCATTCCATAAATGCGGTCTGGGTCTGTGCGACAATCCCAGAATGGACAAGATTTCTTGCTGCATCTCTTTCTTTTCTTTAGTCCGTAAACGCCGATTTATGGATCTTGAATGGAGTTCGCTGGCGCTGTCAAAGAAATAACTGCTACCTGCAACAAGTAACATGCAATAGGAACTCCACCAAAACCCCGCAAATACAAACCAGTGGCTTTTCATTTTAGACCCAGTATGTCGTGATAAGTGCGCAACTGTGAACTTTCCAAACTTCTGAATATAAAAAGGTTTTATATGGGTGAGAGACGAACTAATCATGGTTCTTTATGATAAAATCGACCAACCTTTACGCCCAGCAGGTATCATCCTGTAGGACACAACGAATGGAAATATTCGTTTTCCAAAGTTAAATCCATTAAATCTAAAGCGCAAAGGCTAGCTTCGAACACACAGAGGGGTGACTTTTCGAAAATATGGGACACCTGAGGGTGATGTGTTTCAAGCTTGTCACGCTGACATTAATTCTGACAAAACTGAAAACCGGAAAACACAAAAAGAAGGTTCAGTATATAGTATTCCGACACAACGTGATAGACTTGAATTTCCATTATAGTTCAATTAGGTTCAGAGAAAATTCGCTAGCACTTTCAGTCCATGGTTAAGTGCGTACAGTGGAAAACGCAAAATAACGGCTGCTGTACCCGCCCAGGTTCAGAGGTGGCGCTATCGGACCCCAGATTATAGACTGCCTATCACAACTGGTCAAGGGCTACTTTGAGTTGGGGTTTAAGAAAAGGGTTGTTGTATATAACGATACAGATTTTATTACCTCTTTTGTTTGGTGCTTATTTTATTTTATTTTTTTTTTAGGTCAATTTAGAGAATTGACATTTCCTTCAAGCACTGGTGGGGCCAGATGGGCACTAACCCCAGCTGAAATGTGATTGGTCTCTGAAGTGACCCTGTCCTGTCAATCATGGCTGAACTACGTCACTCCATCAGCTGAGTCGTTTGAAAATCAACCTGCCTAACCTTCTTTCTACCGCATCTCGTAATGGCTGCTGCTCAGACAGTGCGTTTTCATTGTCTTCATCCACTTAAGCTTCAATGATAAGTACCTATTCAACACTTTAATTAACGTCTCAAAGGACATTAGTGTTACTGTAACTTATCTTCTCTTTGTTTAATGTTAGGGAGCTAGTTAGTTACAACACCACACTAGTTATTTTATTAGCTAGTTATCTAGGCTAAGCATTGTTGGATGCTAGCTATAGCTGGCTGGCTAGTTAGTTAGGTTTCACACATTAGTTCACAGTTCAGGGAAGTAAAATATAGCAGTAGACACATAAAACCTATACTGATGTTTCATGCCACACAGTCTCGGTCATTAATTGTTGTAAATAAAACTATTGCTGTGCAGTATAAGTTGCAGTGTGGAAGTGAGTTCTGACGTGAATCGAACATAGCATAGTACTAACGTTAATCAGTGAAGCTATTTTATATATATATATATATATATATATATATATATATATATATATATATATATATATATATATATATATATATATATATATATATATATATATATATATATAAAATTTTTGATCATTTTTGTGTTCCTATAGTATTTTCCTGACCTCATCTTGGTAACATCCAACTGGAAAAGCCATGGGCCACAAAGAGCTTGCAAAGCAGGTAAATCTCATTGTTGAACAGTATCAATCAGGAGAGGGTTACAGAAAAGCTTCCAAGGCATTGGATATACCATGCAACACTGTAATGACAAGAATCAACAAGGGCAGAACAACTATGTGGAATAATGTTTTATGGTCTGAAGAGACCAAAGTTGAACTTTTTGACAATAATACCAAAATATATGGACTGAGGTTATTCTATAATTCTCTGGGCCTGCATCTTATCTTAAGCGCTATTCGGACGGCACTAGTTGTACTAAACACACAGCATGTGTTAAATGTACTAAAACACTGATTGTGTTGAACACAAAATGTGTTGTCCTTAACTAGACACACAGGTGTGTTAAAAATTAACACGATTTGTCATTAACACATCTGTTTTAAGAGTGTAGATGCGGCTGTGGCCAAACTTCATGATATTAAAGGCCTATATAGTAGAAGTTTATTTATTTAATTGTTTATCTAATTCTAATTGTTTAATCTAATGTCTATTTAATTTACCTTGCCTTTTTCATTTCTTTTAAATTTGCAGATGATGATGGTGGAAGAAGTTAACCAGTGTTTTTCAAGTGGACAACCTGGTCAGAAGTTTAAAAATGTATGTTTTTATAGTTACAATATATTTTTTAATGATACAATGTTCTTGCAAATTTCTATTTATGAATTTTTAATTTTGTTTGTATTAAATGATAATTAATAGTAAAAGTCAATGTTGAAAATTGTGGTCAAGAGAACGTTAGGGGAATGTTCTAAATAGGATGTATTGTTGTATAGTATCATGCGTTACTGTGTTGTGCATGGAAATCAGCAGGGTCTGAAATACTCAAACCAACCTGTCTGGTACCAACAACCATGCCATGGTCAAAGTCAATGAGATCACATTTTCTCCCCATTCTATGAACATTAACTCAAGCTCTTAACCTGTATCTGCATGAGTTTATGCATTGTGCTGCTGCGTCATGATTGGGCAGATCTATAGGTGTTCCTAATAAAGTGACCAGTGAGTGTACATTCTACATTTGTTTGTCATATATACATATACTGTATCATCTACACTCTTGAAACTTTGGAATATTCACAGACAGGTGACAGATTAAGGTGCTGGACTATCATGAGCCACTAAAACAGTTATAATGTGCTTTGGTGGAGATTCTTTAAGTCTCTGTAACTCTACTGGAGGGATAAAACATGATTCAGAGGATATTCCCTCAGTTAGTGTTTTTAACAATGGCAGTGGAGATCACTGCTTAACACACCAGTTCAATTTCTTCCATAGGTGTTCAATTAGATTGAGATCTAGAAAGCAATAGCATATTATTTACATACTTATTAAACCATTCCTGTGAGAGGGAAAAAAGGAAAAAGAGATTTGTGTGTGGAAATGCATGTATTGTTTTGCTTGCAATTTCAGTCATAATTGCTTGCCTAATAGCCTTTAATTTGAATCAGTGCAGCTGTATCGTAAATATAGAGAATAGTTCTTCAATGCAAATCAGTAACTCTTCATACGACTATAGAAGACTCTACAGACAATTGACTCTACAAAAAGCAAATGAAGTTTTCAAGCACTTGCAGCCTTACTACAGTTTGACTCAAGGAGAATTGCAGCAATGCAGTGTATGACACTGATATTCCTTTATTTAACAGTGCCAGTGGGGCTTGTCACAGCCTTGGTCACTGGGAAGGTCTGTATGGCTCTGGTTCTGTTAGGCAAATGTGCCTGAGTGGTATTAGGTGTAACAGCAGGAAACCATATGGAACCAGTGGCACTGAGCATGCATTAATGGTGTCACTGGGGAGGCCTGTATGGTTTTGGATGCATTAAGCATGTTGGCAAGGCTGTAGGAAGAGCGGGTTAATCCTATAGGCACCGGAGGAGGTGCGACAGTCAGTAATGCCACAGGAGGTCAACATCTACCTGTGTAATTAATGCTGCATCTATTTATTTCTATTCTATTCTATTTTAATAACGTCAACACAATTTCAGCTTTTCAGTATGGTGTTTACTAATACAGAATTGACAACAATCACAATAAAAAGGACTGTTTACCAAAATACATGATCTTGGACTACCCATGCAAACTGCACTTTCTAGTTTAAGAATTTTGCAACAAATAGGTTTTACTATTATCTTTATAGTGACCATAAATGTTGGCTGCTCAAAGGAAGACAATCACTACCAAAACTCTATGCTGTTCTGACCTTTGTCAAAATCACTGATGCCTTTTCTCACAAGTGAAATACTACAAGCACATGTAATTACTAGTACATTGTTATTGGAGGGGAAAAAACACATTTATCATGTCTTTCAAGAGAACTTTCCACCTCTTCCAGTGCCAGAGATAAACCTAGTTGCCCCGGGAACAGCTTCAGCTCTGATTATTGGCAGGCCATAGTCGGTCTCATACTGCATGGCCTGGGTGAACGAGGTGGCGTCAAAAGTTGCATGATAGGCAGAGTTACGATCAGCACGGAGACAGAGCTGAGGAAAGGAGCTTATCTGCTCAGCAAGCTCAACAGCTACCTGTAAGGCTGACACACACACAGAGAATGAAACAAAGAAAGAGAGAGAGAGAGATTTGAGCCTCATTAATGAGCTATGATCATTATACACCTGCACAGCCTACACAAATGGATGTGACTGTTTATATCAACATTTTTTGTATTTGTCAATTTTTCCATCTCTCAGGTATGAACAAAAGTGAAACCTCCTTAAGGCTTCTGCTCTATGTGAACTAAAGAATACCCCAAGCACTGACTATAACGATGCATTATAAACTCATGTTACAAATGAGAATTTCACAAAGGTACTAGTAGTTGATTTTAGTACTTTAATTCTTATCACAAGTGTGTGTAACTGAGTGGTGGTGTGTGTAACTGATTGATCTTTTACAACATATTTCAAGTAGAACCGTTAACCATCCACAAACTCCATTGAAATCATTTTCTGTCTCAAGGGAGTCACAAGGTATTAATTAAATTGAGTTGCAACAGTTGTAAATTTCCATTAGGTTAACACTATGCAAGTCAGGTCACAGAACTTCAAAAAAGCACACCTACTGATTAAACTGGTTGCATACCATTTAAGGAAAATTCAGTGTGTATTCATCCATATGAGGGCTGTGGTAGCTCAGTGGTTAAGACTAGAGATGCACTGATTGCAATTTTTTTGGCCGATTCCGATTTCCGATTTTTTTGTAAGTGTGACCTGCCAATACCGATTTTTGCCGATTCCAATTTTCTTTCTAAGAACTATAATTGACAGCAAATACAAACAAAAATCTACTTTTCTTTAATGCAAAATGTTATTTTTATAATAAAAGAATTATTATACATTACAATTTCCTCCAAACTGCACTAAGTTACAGGATCTTCTCTCACTTAAACAACTTCCAAAATAAAGTGCTCTGTGACTGGATGTATCCCTCAATTATTGCAAGTTGCCCAGGCCCTGAAGTAGCAAAGCATCCCAACACCATCACACTCCCACCACCATGCTTGACCATAGGTATGATGTTCTTTTTTTGTGGAATTATGTGTTTGGTTTACACCAGATGTAACGGGACCCCTGTCTTCCAAACAGTTCCACCTTTGACTCATCAGTCCACAGAACATTCTCCCAAAAGTTTTGAGGATAATCAAGGTGTGTTTTGGCAAAATTCAGATGGGCCTTAATGTTCTTTTGGGTTAGCAGTGGTTTTCGCCCTCGCCACACTTCTATGGATGCCATTTTTGCCCAGTGTTTTTTTTTTTGATAGTGGAGTCATGAACGGTGACCTTTACTGATGCAAGAGAGGCCTGTAGGTCCTTTGATGTTGTCCTTGGGTCTTTTGTGACTTCCTGGATGAGTAGTTGCTGGGTTCTTGGAGGAATTTTGGAAGGTCGGCCACTTCTAGGAAGGTTCACTACTGTGCCGAGTTTTTCCAGTAACTGTAATGGTGAGCATGCAGCCCACAAACCATTTATACAGACTCAGTTGCTTCTCTCTCTTCATGTAATCCCAGACAAACTCAATGATGTTGAGATCAGGGCTCTGTGGGGGCTATACCCTCACTTCCAGGACTCCTTGTTCTTCTTTACGCTGAAGATAGTTCTTAATGACTTTCGCTGTATGTTTGGGGTTGTTGTCATGCTTCAGAATAAATTTGGGGCCAATCATATGCCTCCCTGATGGTATTGCATGATGGATAAGTATCTGCCTGTACTTCTCAGCATTGAGGAAACCATTAATTCTGACCTAATCCCCAAATACATTTGCAGAAATGCAGCCCCAAACTTGCAAGGAACCTCCACCATGCTTCACTGTTGCCTGCAGACACTCATTCGTGTACCACTCTCAGCCCTTCAGTGAACAAACTGCCTTCTGCTACAGCCAAATATGTCAAATTTTGACTCATCAGACCAGAGCACCTGCTGCCATTTTTCTGCACCCCAGTTCCTGTGTTTTCATGCATAGTTGAGTTGCGTGGCCTTATTTTCACATCGGAGGTATGGCTTTTTGGCTGCAAGGCTTCCATGAAGGCCACTTCTGACTAGACTTCTCCGTACAGTAGATGGGTGTACCAGGTTCTCACTGGTTTCTGCCAGGTCTGAGCTGATGGCACTGCTGGACAACTTCCGATTGCAAAGGGAAGTAAGCCTGATGTGTCTTTAATCTGCTGCAGTTAGTTTCCTTGGCCGACCACTGCTTCTACGGTCCTCAATGCTGCCTGTTTCTTTGTGCTTCTTTAAAAGAACTTGGACAGCACATCTGGAAACCCCTGTCTGCCTTTATAATTTCTGCCTGGGAGAGACCTTGCTGATGCTGTTTAACTATCTTCTGTCTTGTTGCTGTGCTGAGTCTTGCCATGCTGTATGACTTTTGACAGTAAACTGTCTTCAGCAACCTCACCTTGTTAGCGGAGTTTGTCTGTTCCTCACCCAGTTTTATTCCTCCTACACAGCTGTTTCTGTTTTAGTGTTATGATTGTGTAATGTTTCATAGTAATGACTGTGTTTCAACCTATGTATTGAATTAATGATGATTAGCACCTGTTTGGTATAATTGTTTATAATAAGGGTGGTCACAACAAATATTGATTTGATGTAGATTTTTCTTCTGTTCACTCAGTTTGCATTTTGTTAATTGATAAATATAAACTATTAAAATGTCTATTTTTGAAAGCATTCTTACATTACAGCATTTTTCGCCTTCCTAAAACTTTTGCACAGTACTATATATACAGAGGATATAGAAAAGAATCACACCCCTTTAAAATAATCACATTTTGTTGCTTTTCAGCCTGAAATGAAGACAGTTTTTTTTTATCCAGCTATATTTACTCAGTGCAGCTTATAACATCCAAGTGAAAGATATAACACCAACATGTCAGAGAAAATTAATAAATAAATAAAAAAACAGAATCACTGAGTTGGAAAAAGGGTCACCCCCTTGCTTTAATTTGCCTTATTTTTAATTACAGCCTTTAGTCTGTTGGGATATGTCTCTACTAACTATGCACATCTAGACTTTGCAATATTTGCCCACTCTTCTTTGCAGAACTGCTCAAGTTCAGTTAAATTTGATGGTGACCGTTTGTGGACTGCAGTCTTCAAGTCATTCCACAGATTTTTAATGGGGTGTAAGTCTGGGCTCTGACGAGGCCATGCAAGGACATTCACCTTTTTCTCCTTCAACCACTGTGTGGTCAGTTTTGCTGTGTGCTTTGGGTCATTGTCATGTTGGAAGGTAAACCTTCTTCCCATTGACAACTTTCTGGCAGAGGACAGCACATTTTCCTCAAGAATTTGACAGTATTTTGCCCCATCCAGTTTCCTTCTATCCTGACAAGTGCTCCAGTCCCTGCTGCAGAGAAACATCCCCATAACAGGATATTACCACCTCCATGCTTTACTGTAGGAATGGTGTTATTTGCATGGTGAGCTGTATTGGATTTCCACCAGACATATTGTTTGGTGTTGAGGCCAAATAATGAGGTAAAATAATTTTAGTCTCATCTGACCATAACACCTTTGTCCATGTGGCCTTCAAGGTGCGTTCATGTGGCCTTTCGTGAGGAGTGGCTTTTTTCCTTACAACCCTCCCATACAAGCCACATTTGTGGAGAATTTGTGATATTGTTGTCAAATGCACACAATGACCACTCTTTGTCATAAATTCCTGCAACTGCTTCAGAGTTGCTGTAGCCTCTCTGACCACTTTCCTCCTGGCTCTTTCATCCAGTTTGGAGTGATGTCATGATCCAGGGAGGGTCTGTGTTGTACCAAATACCTTCCACTTCTTAATAATAGACTTCACTGTGCTTCTAGGCATTGATAAAGCCTTTGAAAAATGTTTTGTATCCATCTCCTGACTTGTGCCTGTCCACAACTTTATCACGGAGAGCTTTTGACAGTGCCTTGCCATCCATAGTTGATTGTTTGCTTCAGTTGCACTACAAAATGCTCCAGGAAAGCTCCTTTCATGCTGAGCTAGTCAACATGACCACAGCTGATCACAGTTGAAAGTCAAATGGCTTTGTGTGCCATTGAGAAGGTGATTAGCTATACCTTATTGAGTTTACAAGTCATTTTAGGAGGGGGGTGATCCTTTTTCCAACTCAGTGGTTCTTTTTTTTTTTTTTTTCCTTCTGACATGTTGGTGTTATATCTTTCACTTGGATGTTATACATTGCACTGAGTAAATACAGCTGGATAAAAAAACTGTCTGTCTTCATTTCAGGCTGAAAAAGCAACAAAATGTGATTATTTTAAAGGGGGGTGATTCTTTTCTATATCCACTGTATATGGGATTGGGTTCTATGGTCAGATGAAACCAAAATAGAGGTGGTTTTGGTGCACACAGAGAGGTAGCCATATGGAAAATAAAATGTTTTGGGGCTGGAGGACCTGGACATTTTGTTAGGATACATGGCATCATGGACTCTATCAAATATCAACAGCTATTAAATGAAAACCTGACTGCCTCTGCCAGAAAGCTTAAAATTGGCCACAGTTGGTGCTTCCAACAGGACAATGATCCAAAACATACATCAAAATCAACACAAAAATGGTTTACTGACCACAAATCAAGGTCCTGCCATGGCCATCCCAGTCCCCTGACTTGAAAACCATAGAAAACCTGTGGGGTGAACTGAAGAGGAGAGTCCACCAGCGTGGACCTCGAAATTTGAAGCATCTGGAGAGGTTCTGTATGGAGCAATGGTCTCAGATCCCTTGTCATGTATTCTCTAACCTCATCAAGCATAATAGGAGAAGACTCAGAGCTGTTATCTTGGCAAAGGGAGGTAGCACAAAGTATTGACTGGGTGCCAATAATTGTGGCACACATATATTTAACAAAGTTTTTTTTTGATAAACCTGTATTTTGTTTCAATTGTTTGATATCCATGAGAGCAGAGTATTTTTGTGATTTTTTTTTAAACAAAAGATCAAAAGGTTAAACAATGAAGACAATTTTTCACAGCCTTCATTGCTCATATTTACCAAGGGTGCCAATATTAGTGGAGGGCACTGTATGCATAATTCTTAATGTGTTGTTACCTGGATGAGGAATGACTGTTTTTATGTTTTGTTATAGTTGTTCATGAGACCCTTGTTTGTCCTGAGCAGTTAAACTGCCCATTGTTCTTAAGAAAAATCCACCAGGTCATGCAAACTCTTTGCTTTTCCAGCATCTTCTGCATATTTGACTCCTTTCCAACAGTGGCTATATGATGTTGAGATCCATCTTTTCACACTGAGGATGACTGAGGGACTCATAAACAACTATTACAAAAGGTGCAAACATTCACTGCTCAAGAAGGCAACACACTACATTACGAGCCAGGGGATGTAAAATTTTGAACAGCATTTAGTACTGCCCTTCAGAAGCTACGTAAGATATTTACATGTTTCCCAGAAGACAAAATAATAACAATTTACACTGATCACCAAAATTTTACACCCCACTGGCCCTTAATGTATCGTGTTGCCTTCTTGAGAATCAATGAATGTTTGCACCTTTTTGGTTTGTACAACCTTAACAGTTGTGTATGAGTCCCTCAGTTATCCTAAGTGTGAAAAGATGGATCTCAACCATCTTATAGCCATCTTATATGATCTCAACGATCATATAGCCACTGTTGGAAAGGGATAAAATATGCAGAACATGCTATAAAAGCAAAGAATGTGCAGGACCTGGAGGATTTTTCTGAAGAACAGTGTGCAGTTTAACTGCTCATGACAAACAAGGGACACATGACCAACTATTACAAAATCCAATATTAATGGAAGTTTTAAGCAGACACTGAACACCAGTGCAAGTTTAAAAACTAACTACATCTCTGTTTACCTTTTCCATCTGGCACCACTCTGTTTGCTAGTCCAAATGCCAGTGCCTCCTGAGATCCTACAGGTCTTCCAGTCAAAATGAGGTCTAGAGCTCGAGACAAACCAATTAGCTGTGGGAGCCGCACCGTCCCACCATCAATCAGTGGCACACCTAGAAAGATGGGAAGACAGTAGAAGAGTTCAGAGTCTGATGCAATGTTTTTGTGCTGACAGACCATTTATAGAAAAATGAATGTAAAACACAGATACACAAACACACCTATTCTAAACACTATATACAGGTCCGGTCCATAAGGTCCATATTTTGACAGTGACAATTTTTAAAATTTTGCCTCTGTACACCACCACAATAGATTTGAAATGAACCAATCAAGATATGATTGAAGTGTAGACTTTTAGCTTTAATTCAAGCGGTTTAACAAAAAATTGCATTAACCGTGCACTGGTGAGCTCAGAAAAAACAAAAGGCTTGGCTTCTTGCCTGTGTCAGTGTTTAAACTATACTGTTCCTTTCATTTCATCAATATTTTTGCACTAGCGTTTTCATTTGTTGTAGTTTCCCGTTCTCTTCTGCCATACTTTAATTTTTTCAAAGAACGCTTTTGTTTTTTTGACTAAAGTCGGCAAGTGGAATCCATCCACGTTGGAGCCTTCTAAAATAACATCAACTAATCTTTGACTAAGGTACGTTAAACACTCAATATGGCACACGTTCAGCTTGTTCAGTGTGTTGAGTGCAGGATGTTTAGTCATTCTAAACATTCAAATGGGTGACAACTCGGCAGCACAATCGCAAAGCCAAAGCTAATGCTAAGGCTTGCCCACAGGAGCACCACTCCTCTCCGCTTCACGTGTCCAACAGGTTTGCTCTCCTCAGTGAAGCACCCGCTGAGAAACCTGAAAGAGCTCTGGTAATAGGAGACTCTATCTTAAGGCACGTGAAATTAGCTAGGCCTTTAGGGGCTCCAGTAGCTTTAGTCAGGTGTATACCGTGAGCCGGGGTGCCAGACATAGCAGGTAATCTGAGGGTCTTAGGCAAGCACAGGTTTTCAAAGGTTAATGATATATGCCTTCGTCAGTCAGAGGTTACTAAGAGTAACATTGTAGAGGTGTGTAAATTAGCGAAGGCAATGTCAGATGAAGTAATATGCTCTGGACACATCCCAATATGGCATGGCAATGTAGCTTACAATAGGTTATGGTCGTTGAACTGCTGGATGTCCAGGTGGTGCTCCGAAAACAATGT
Source organism: Cranoglanis bouderius (assembly GCA_023630585.1). Lineage (NCBI taxonomy): Eukaryota > Metazoa > Chordata > Actinopteri > Siluriformes > Cranoglanididae > Cranoglanis > Cranoglanis bouderius. The sequence continues at coordinate 18,871,139 of CM042539.1, forward strand.
GGGCTTTATTAAAACTGGAGTAGTTTTGAGGGCAAGGCTGGCCTGTTAGAGCAAGACGGTATCCATCCCACTCGGGAAGGTGCTGCTCTCATTTCTTTCAGCATAGCACATAGTCTCAGGTGTTTTTTTCTGTTTTAACCTATGAACTTTATTGCTGTTCCTCCAAGCCAAAAATAACACTCTTCTCATTCATGATTAGTGTATATTAAATGTAAAACATACTACTCTACAAATATATGCTTTTTTTTGTGTCAACCTATCTTCATTTAAGTCTTTCAACCATGTACTGGCGCTTTAATTCAGCACGAGCAGCTCGAGCAGCGCTGCAAAAAATAGACTCGATGCCGAAACTCCTGTTTCACTACTGCCCACGCTCAGCTCCTGCGCCGCACTGCTGCAGCGTCTGGTGTAAAAGCACTCATTCATTAACATGCACACCGAAAGAAAATACGCACTGCTTCTGCTCTGCTGCAGTGTGCGGTGCGAAACAGGCTTAACTCGTATGCTTTGGATCATTGTCTTGCTGCATAATCCAGTTGCGCTTGAGTTTCAACTTATGGACTGAAGACTGGACATTCTCCTTCAGGATTTTCTGGTAGACAGCAGAATTCATGTTTACCTCAATTACTGCAAGTTGCCCAGGCTCTGAAGCAGCAAAGCATGCCCACACCATCACACTTCCACCACCATGCTTGACCGTGCAACATATGATGTTCTTTTTGTGGAATTCTGTGTTTGGTTTATGCCAGATGAAATGGGACCCCTGTCTTCCAAACAGTTCCACTTTAGACTCATCAATCCATAGAACATTCTCACAAAAGGTTTGAGGATCATCAAGGTGTGTTTTGGCAAAATTCAGATGAGCCTTAATGTTCTTCTTGGTTAGCAGTGGTTTTCGCCTCAACACACTTCCACCTTTATTGATGCAAGAAAAGCCTGTAGGTCCTTTGGTGTTGTCCTTGGCTCTTTTATGACTTGCTGGATGAGTAGTTGCTGTGCTCTTGGAGGAATTTCTGAAGGTTGGCCACTTCTGGGAAGGTTTATTACTTTGCAGAGTTCTTCCATTTGGAGATAATGGCTTTCACTGTGGTCCTTTGGAGTCCCAGAGCCGCTGAAATAGCTTTGTAACCTTTCACACACTGATGTACTTCAATCACCTTCTTCCTCATCATTTCTAGAATTTCTTTAAATTTTGGCATAGTGTGTTACTGGGTAGGACCTTTTAACCAACTTCATCCTGTCGAAAAAGTTGTATCACTTGTGTACGAAAAAAGCATTGCAGAATCAGCCCCCAACATTTTCCACTATTCTTGTGGAATTATTTTAGACAGCGATGTTGTGATTATTTCTGATGACGAGTTTCTTGAAACATCCATACAAGGCCATTTGAATCCAAGCCCGTTGGAACATCAATCTATCCAAAGACCAATATCTGTTGTAGTACTGCAGCCTAGAACAATCCTGCAAACTACACGTAAGTCACAACATAAAAGTATGAATACTTCATACTGTAAAATCTTTCATTTACTAAATGCATTTATATTTTGTTTGCATCATATTCAGAAGTTGAGGTCACTCCGACTATCACTGATGATGATTCAAGTGATTTAGGTGAGATGATATTATATATAATAAGCCTTCTATTTCATTCTATTTTCACCCATCTGTTCAGTGCATAAAGCTCTCTGTTACGATTCCCCCTTACGCTGATCACCAAAGCATGCGAGCAGCACACTTCTGCATTCAGTGACTTTCGCTTTGTTTACTTCGCTACGTGTCTTTGTTTTGGTTCATGTCTTGTCTCCGCCACTGTATTGTCATTGGCTTCATCCTAATGTGTCCTAACATTTCATGTGTCTTGTGTTTGAGTCTCATTGTGTTCATGTATTTAAACCCTGTGTTTCCTCGCCTCATTGCTAAGTATTAGCTCAGCAACCTCGTGTTCTGTCTATTGCCAAGCCTTCTGACTTTGTTACGTGCTTCCTGGTTTCGATCCTGTTTCTGTCTCGTGTTATAGATTCTTGCCTTGCCTCGTTCATGTTATTTGCCGATTGCCTGACCCACGCCTGTTCTTTGACTATGCCTTTGTCTAACGATTTGGATTACTGCTGTACCTATTATTTTGACTGTCCCTTTACTTTTGGATATTTCTAATAAAGTGACTTTTCCTTGCACTTCCATCCGCTTACCGCCGTGTTACCTAAAAGAATACTTCACCTAACCATGGATGCAGCAGGAAGTGGAGGACACGTCACATGTACCCGCGTACGATTCTATTCTGTTTCCACAATGGACTTTTATATATCCCCCTGACGTCTACAATGGATTTTCTGTGTACCCCCAATGTTTTTTGTTACAGGCCCAAATTTATTTTCTTAGCTTAGAAGACCCCAAACCCGACGAGAAGCAGTGGTTGGGGTTCCTCTTATCACGTCTAGTAGGCTCAGCTCACCAGTGGGCGGAGTTTCACCTTGCCACAGATCCAAGTAAGTTATGTACCGTGTCAAGCTTTGTGGATCTACTAGTAAAAGTGTTCAGAAGTCCTGATTTCGCTCCCGACCTTAAGAATTTCATGGGGAGGGACCGCCTGTCTGATCGGCCCAGCCGGCCGTTCACCACGCACTACGAGAGGGAGCTGGCCGACGTGGCGGCCTACACCTCTCAGCCTCAGCCCCAGGCCGACAAGGCACCAGTGACCCAGGCGTGCACGACCGAGGGCTGCAGCAGACAGGCAAAACTACAGTGTCCCACATGTGTGGAACGAGGGATACAAGGCTCATACTTCTGGTCTCAGGAGTGTTTCAAGGGCAGCTGGCGTACCCACAAACGGCTCCACAAGAGAGCACCTGCAGAGCTCCAGCCAGAGACCCAGCAGATGGTCTCCTCAGCGGAGCTCAAGCCGGAGGTCAACCTGGCGACCTCCAACCCAGAGCTCCAGCCGAAGACCCAGCAGATGGTCGCACCTGCGGAGCTCCAGTCAGAGGTCAACCTTGCGACCTCCAACCCAGAGCTCCAGCCGGAGACCCAGCAAATGGTCTCACCTGCGGAGCTCCAACCAGAGGTCAACCTGGCGACCTCCAACCCAGAGCTCCAGCCAGAGACCCAGCAGATGGTCTCCTCAGCGGAGCTCAAGCCGGAGGTCAACCTGGCGACCTCCTCTCCAGAGCTCCAGTCGGAGGTCAACAAGGTGACCTCCTCTCCAGAGCTTCAGCCGGAGGTAAACGAGGCGACCTCCTCTCAAGCCAGGTTCCTGTCGAAGGTCAATGAGGCGACCTCCTCTCCAGAGCTCCAGTCGGAGGTCAACGAGGCGACCTCCTCTCCAGAGCCAAGGCCAAGTTCCTGCCCGAGGCCGACCAGGCGGCCTCCAAGGCCAAGTTCCTGCCCGGGGCCGACCAGGCAGCCCCCAAGGCCAAGTTCCTGCCCAGGGCCAACCAGGCGGCCTCCAAGGCCAAGTTCATGCTCAAGTTCATGCCCGAGGCTGACCTGGCAGCCCCCAAGGCCAAGTTCCTGCCCGGGGCCTCTCCTCTGGAGAGGAGGTCGCCTCGTTGACCTCCGACTGGAGCTCTGGAGAGGAGGTCGCCTCGTTGACCTTCGACAGGAACCTGGTCGGCCCCGGGCAAGAACTTGGCCTTGGGGGCTGCCTGGTCGGCCCCGGGCAGGAACTTGGCCTTGGGGGCTGCCTGGTCAGCCCCGGGCATGAACTTGGGCATGAACTTGGCCTTGGGGCTGCCTGGTCGGTCCCGGGCAGGAACTTGGCCTTGGGGGCTGCCTGGTCAGCCCCGGGCATGACCTTATATGGTGTTATCTGTTAGTTAATCAGTTATCGGCGCGGGTTTATTTGTCCGTGGCAAAATCCAGTCAGGCGAATTTTGCAATTCGGGTTCTGTCACTGTGTTGGATCTTGTTGGGAAACCAAATGTTACATTGGCGATCTGGGAACATTTTGGATTCGTGCCTCTTTTTGTTAGCTGTCCATCATATCCGATGAGGACTGTATCCGTCTCTGAATCAAGTGTCTCCAGTTTTCACTCTGCTTAGATAGGGATTGCCAAGAGCCAATGGGTATGCGTCTGTCTTTGAGATTTCGTTTGACTGTATCCTTGAATCTCAGCTTTGGTCGGCCCTGGGCAGGAACTTGGCCTTGGGGCTGCCTGGTCGGTCCCGGGCAGGAACTTGGCCTTGGCTGACCTGGCGGCCTCCAAGGCCAAGTTCCTTACAGAGGCCGACCAGATGGCCTTCAAAGCCAAGTTCACGCCAGAGGCGTGAACCAGAGGCGTGAACCTTCCCAACCATCCAAGAACAATTTGCCTGTGAATCCCTTTTTGTGCAAAGCAATGATGGCTGCATGTGTTTCCTTGCAGGCAACCATAGTTAACAGAGGAAGAACAATAATTTCAAGCACCACCCTCCTTTTAAAGCTTTCAGTCTGTTATTCTAACTCAATCAGCATGACAGAATGATCTCCAGCCTTGTCCTCGTTAACACACTCACCTGTGTTAACGAGAGAATCACTGACATGATGTCAGCTGGTCCTTTTGTGGAAGGGCTGAAATGCAGTGGACCTGTTTTTTTGGGATTAAGTTCATTTTCATGGCAAAGAGGGACTTTGAAATTAATTGCAATTCATCTGATCACTCTTCATAACATTCTGGAGTATATGCAAATTGCCATCATAAAAACTGAGGCAGCAGTAATATTTGTGTCATTCTCAAAACTTTTGGCCATGGCTGTACTATGTATTCCTCAGCAGACTAAAAAGCAGTTTCTAATGACAATTTCCTGCTCCTCAATCAGAAACCAAATACACACATCCTGCATATAGGGCTGTCACAGTGGCCATGACAACCGCACCACTGAGGTGGGAGTACCGTGGTGGTAGAGTGCCACCTGCAGTAGTGTCATATCACAGGCCACGTTAATGTTTCTGCTTGAGTGGGCACAAGTACAAAGTACAATGACAAGTACAAAATACAACGTTTTGTATACAAGTGTAATAATAATAACAGTTGCAATATTAATTTGTATTTATAGCCTACCATATAGCAGGAGATTTTATATTAGTACACAAATTACATAATCATAATCAAACGCCTTATATGGTGTTATCTGTTAGTTAATCAGTTATCGGCGCGGGTTTATTTGTCCGCGGCAAAATCCAGTCAGGCGAATTTTGCAATTCGGGTTCTGTCACTGTGTTGGATCTTGTTGGGAAACCAAATGTTACATTGGCGATCTGGGAACATTTTGGATTCGTGCCTCTTTTTGTTAGCTGTCCATCGTATCCAATGAGGACTGTATCCGTCTCTGAATCAAGTGTCTCCAGTTTTCTCTCTGCTTAGATAGGGATTGCCAAGAGCCAATGGGTATGCGTCTGTCTTTGAGATTTCGTTTGACTGTATCCTTGAATCTCAGCTTTGGTCGGCCAGTTCCTCTGGTGCCCTCCTTGAGTTGGGAATACAGGATATGTTCGGGGAGTCTGTTGTTCTCTAGTCTATTTACATGTCCTGACCATATGAGATTTCAACTGATAAGGTCGTCATACATGCTAGGTAAAGTTGTTCTTTCCATGATGACGTCATTCGAGACATGCTGCCACCACTTGGTCTAAGATTCGCCTGAGATGAGGCGTCATGTATGCATTCAGCTTGTGAGCAGTCACTTTGTACACTGTCCATGATTCAACGCCATATAGGAGGGTTGAGAGAATGATGGCCCGATACACAGCACACTTCGTCTTTGCAGTCAAGTCTTTGTTTTGCCACACTCTTTCTTGAGCCTGCCAAAAGCTTTTGAGGCATTTGACATGCGAATCTCCAGTTCTGTATCGAGCTTGTTGTTGGTGGTGACAGTGGAGCCAAGGTATTTAAACTGGGTGACATTTGCTAGATCTACCCCATCAATCTGAATAGGCTGACCTGTATCAGAGGATCCAGGAGAAGGCTGGTAAAGCACCTCAGTCTTTTTGATGTTAATCTTGAGGCCGAAAGATTTCACTGATTTAGCAAATCTTGTGATGATTTCCTGTGCATCAGTGTGGTTGTGGGCAACGAAGGCAGTATCATCTGCAAAATGAGTTCTCTTACCCGCACTTTGCAGGTGTTTTTCATTGACTTGTATTGATTTACATTGAATAAGTCAGCACTAGGCTGGCTTTGAATCCATACCCCGCTCTGATGGTCTTTGAAGGCATGATTGAGGACCACAGTAAGGTAGATTGAGAAAAGTGTAGGAGCAAGAACACATCCCTGCTTCACACCATTGTTGACTTCGAAAGGGTCTGACATCTCACCTTTCATGCTGACTGATGCTTTCATGCCTGTGTGTAAGGCAGACACAAGGTTGGTGAAGTGTTTAGGGCAGCCAAGTTTCCTAAGAATAGTCCACAGGGTAGCTCTATTCACGGTGTCAAAGGCCTTAGTAAAGTCCACAAAGACCATATATAGCTCCATTCTCTGTTCTATAGACTTTTCCTGAATCTGTTTGAGGGAGAAAATCATGTCAACAGTTCTTCTTCCAGCACGGAACCCACACTGCGCCTCTGGAAGAAAAGTCTCGGCGTAGGATGTCAGTCTATTTAGTATCACACGTGCAAACAACTTGCCAGGAATGGACAGTAGTGATATGCCACGATAATTGCCACAGAGACGGCGATCACCTTTCTTAAAAAGATTTACTAGCTGGGCATCTTTCCAGTCCTGGGGAGGTGTTGCTGATTCCCACGTGTCCAGTATGATCTCGTGAAGTGTCTGAACTAAGCATGAGCCTCCTCTCTTTATGACTTCAGGATGTATGCCAACGGCACCAGGTAACTTCCCATCACTTAACATTTTAATGGCTTTGCTGACCTCATCCACAGTAGGGCTTTCGTCCATCCATTGCGGGATAGGGGATTGCTCAATGCTCTCTGTGACACTTGGATATACCTCTGTGATCTCATTTAGCAGTGAGCTGAAGTGCTCAGTCCATCTGGACAAGATATCGTTCTTGTCGCAAGTAGTGTTAGATTATCAGAGGCTAGCAGCTGAGCAGGGTAGTTAACCCTGGGTCCCCATATGGCTTTCAGTCCCTGGTGGAAACCTCTAATATCATTCATGTCAGCCATTTCTTGCAGTTCAGCAGCTTTAGTCAACCACCAATCATTTTTCAGCTCCCTGCATCTCCGTTGTAGAAGCTGACAGCATTTCCGATACCTGGCTTTAACAGACCTGGTGTTTCTGTTGAGCATATCCACTCAGGCTTGGTTCCTCTGTTCTAACAGCTTACTCAGCTCAGTGTCATTTTCATCAAACCAGTCCTCATTTTTCCTTGAGATAAAGCCAAGTGCCTCTTTAGATGCATCGTAAACCTCTGACTTGAAGGCTGACCATTTCTCCTCCACAGAGCCTGATATATTGACCAGCCTAACCTCAAGAATTATCTCCAGCTCTGATGTTTTCAACATTTAACTTGTTCACATTTAGTTTAGGTCTATGTTGTTGGCCCTTACGCATCATTCTACTTACTCTAAGGCAAGTCTTCGATCTAATCATGACATGGTCAGTGCTACAGTTGGCACCTCTCATAGCTCGAGTATCCAGGAAGTCGCACAAATCACGTTGACGAGTGATGATGAAGTTGATTAGATGCCAATGTTTCGACCTCGGGTGCATCCAGAATGTTTATGGGCAGCTTTGTGCCTGAAACATGTGTTGGTTATGACTAACTGGTGCTCAGCACAGATGGAAAGGAGGAGCTCACCATTAGAATTAGATTTGCCAGTACCAAACCTTCCAAGCACATCTTGCCATGTAGCATGATCTTGACCTACCCTGGCATTGAAGTGCCCCAAGAGGATGATCTTGTCTGCTTTAGGCACACTGCTCAGGGTCTTATCCAACAAGCTATAGAATTGATCGATGGTTTCGGTACTGTTTGTCATGGTTGGAGCATAGATAGCAATCAAAGTCAGGTACCTGTGGTTGTTCAGAGGCAGTCTGAGGGTCATGAGACATTCATTTATAGACTTAGGATCTTCTGTAAATTTGGTGATCATGTCGTTCTTTATAGCTAGGCCAACACCTGACTCGCTCTTGCTGCCGGTGGTCTTGCCACTCCAGTAGATCGTGAAGCCACCATCTTCTCTGATGCTGCCACTGTCACAAAATCTGACCTCACTCAGAGCTGCAATATCTATGCGATATTTGACAAGTTCACGAGCAATGATTGCACTTCTTCGCTCAGGTCTTTCTGATCTAGCATGGTCAAGCATAGTTCGTACATTCCATGATGCAATATTGCGATTTAAAGTAGATTGGACCTTTTTATCCTGGGCGACCTCCCGCCAGTATGGGTTCCTTTGGTTGTGACGTTTCATGATTCATAATAGGATAATAGCCAATGCATCCCTCTCGACTATTGAGAATAGTATGAGCTGGCAAGGTGAGACTGAGACAAGATCATTTTCTCTATAGTTGCAGTGACTGGCCAGAAGTGAAGTGAAGTTCACATACACAGCTGCCCTCACAGGTTGTCACATGTCTGGTTTTTCTGTCTGGGTTTTTCCTCCCATAGATCCTCATGTGATTAGCCTGGGTGTAACAGTCCAGTTTCCAGTAGTGACCGTGAGGAGGTTCACATGAGGTCTTAAGTATAGACTGGCATGTCCTTGGTGCTAGCTTCTGGGTCAGTCCGCAGTCATATATATATATATATATATATATATATATATATATATATATATATATATATATATATATATATATATGTGTGTGTGTGTGTGTGTGTGTATATATATATAAAAAGAGATATATAAAGAGATAAAGAGGGGTGTGACATGGGTCTTTTTGGGATATATTCATACATACATACACACACATATATACAGTATCTCACAAAAGTGAGTACACCCCTCACATTTTTGTAAATATTTTATTATATCTTTTCATGGGACAACACTGACGAAATGACACTTTGCTACAATGTAAAGTAGTGAGTGTACAGCTTGTGTAACAGTGTAAATTTGCTGTCCCCTCAAAATAACTCAACACACAGCCTTTAATGTCTAAACCGCTGGCAACAAAAGTGAGTACACCACTAAGTGAAAATGGCCAAATTGGGCCCAAAGTGTCAATATTTTGTGTGGCCACAATTATTTTCCAGCACTGCCTTAACCCTGTTGGGCATGGAGTTCACCAGAGCTTCACAGGTTGCTACTGGAGTCCTCTTCCACTCCTCCATGACGACATCACAGAGCTGGTGGATGTTAGAGACCTTGCGCTCCTCCACCTTCCATTTGAGGATGCCCCACAGATGCTCAATAGGGTTTAGATTTGGAGACCTGCTTGGCCAGTCCATCACCTTTACCCTCAGCTTCTTTAGCAAGGCAGTGGTCATCTTGGAGGTGTGTTTGGGGTCGTTATCTTGTTGGAATACTGCCCTGCGGCCCAGTTTCTGAAGGGAGGGGATCATGCTCTGCTTCAGTATGTCACAGTACATGTCACAGTACACTCCCCAGTGCCGGCAGCACTCATGCAGCCCCAGACCATGAGACTCTCACCACCATGCTTGACTGTAGGCAAGACACACTTGTCTTTGTACTCCTCACCTGGTTGCTGCCACACACGCTTGACACCATCTGAATCAAATAAGTTTATCTTGGTCTTATCAGACCACAGGACATGGTTCCAGTAATCCATGTCCTTAGTCTGCTTGTCTTCAGCAAACTGTTTGCGGGCTTTCTTGTGCATCATCTTTAGAAGAGGCTTCCTTCTGGGACAACAGCCATGCAGACCAATTTGATGCAGTGTGCGGCGTATGGTCTGAGCACTGACAGGCTGACCCCCCACCCCTTCAACCTCTGCAGCAATGCTGGCAGCACTCATACGTCTATTCTGCAAAGCCAACTTCTGGATATGATGCTGAGCACGTGCACTCAACTTCTTTGGTTGACCATGGCGAGGCCTGTTCTGAGTGGAACCTGTCCTGTTAAACCGCTATATGGTCTCGGCCACCGTGCTGCAGCTCAGTTTCAGGGTGTTGGCAGTCTTCTTATAGCCTGGGCCATCTTTATGTAGAGCAACAATTCTTTTTTTCAGATCCTCAGAGAGTTCTTTGCCATGAGGTGCCATGTTGAACTTCCAGTGACCAGTATGAGAGAGTGTGAGAGCGAACACCAAACTTAACACACCTGCTCCCCATTCACACCTGAGACCTTGTAACACTAACGAGTCACATGACACCGGGGAGGGAAAATGGCTAATTGGGCCCAATTTGGCCATTTTCACTTAGGGGTGTACTCACTTTTGTTGCCAGCGGTTTAGACATTAATGGCTGTGTGTTGAGTTATTTTGCGGGGACAGCAAATTTACACTGTTATACAAGCTGTACACTCACTACTCACTACATTGTAGAAAAGTGTAATTTCGTCAGTGTTGTCCCATGAAAAGATATAACAAAATATTTACAAAAATGTGAGGGGTATACTCACTTTTGTGAGATACTATATATATATGCAAAATAACATTACATGTTTGCATATTATAATTATATATATTATATTAATATATATATATATATAGTTATATTTCATTATACCGCCACTCACTGAGGTGGTTTGGTCATTAACCACCACAGTGGTAAAAAGCTGCCACTTTCTCAGCCCTACCTGCATATAGTATCAAAAATAAAACACACATTGCAACTCACACAATCAGTACCTAATCAGAATAAGATTTAAAACATTTAAATAAAATGCTGTGACAGGTAATATTTGCACAGGATCACAATGGATTCCCCCCCCAAAAAAAATGTAAATCCTTGTTTTAAGTACTATCATTTAGGGAGCTAAAATATGAGTATTTTACCAAATCTGCGGCAGAAAACCCCCATAATGGCGCTGGCTTCCACAACCCTGAGATCAGCCAGTAGGGACAATTCCAACCCCCCTGCCACAGCATAACCACTCACTGCCGCAATCAGTGGCTTTGATAGCCTCAGGCGAGAGGGGCCCTTCAAGCAAACAAAGTAGAGAAGCACATTAAAAAGTGTCTGAAACAGTGAGTACAGTATATGGGTAAATGTGGACAGCTTTGTACAGCTCTATTAGAATCAGCAAGGGATGTAAGTAACAGATGTGAAAAGGCACTCATCATGTCTGTAACTGTGAAAGATGAAAATTTGCAAAAATACACAATATATGTCATTAGTTACTCCATCTCTTTTAAGCCAATTTTATCATGTGTGCTTCTCTGTTCTTTTTCTCTAATTGCATGAAATATGTAGCTAGTACAAACACTATTCATTTACAGTCCTGACAAATTAATAATTTAACCATTCAATTTAGCGCTAATATATTGTTGAAGAGATAGAGTCAACAGAACTAAGCCTCAGTCCAGCTAACCAGTGTACCTAATGTAGTGATCCTATAATGCTGTAGTGTAAATACTTGGTTCATCTGAAAAGGGACAAGTTTAAGTTCCACCTCTTACCATTGGAGCAGGACCTCGGGTAACATTTTGCTCCAGTGTGAGGGAATCCGAATCCTGGGAAAGTTCTTTAAGATCATAACCAGCACAAAAATTCCCTCCTGAAAATCAGCCCCAAAATGCAGAAAAAGAGAAGTACACAAAAGGATAATAGATGAGAATAAAGACAAAAAAGAAAGAAATATCAATGTTCATGTTTGCTAGGCTTTTACGAGAATGATATTTTTTAAAAAATGGATGTGTACACAATAATATTGATGACTTTGATCAATATTATCATGTGTTTGATCATCAAGTAAGCAATTTCAGGTGAACAACACTGACCTATTCCATGTAGTACAGCTACATTCAACGTATCATCCTGATTGAAAGCTGAAAACTCTTCAAATAACCGCTGGGATGTCTCCTGGTTCACTGCATTACGCACCTCTGGCCTGTTAATCCCCACAGTAAGCACTGGACCTTGCTTTTCAATAACCACTGTCTGACCTAAAGTGGCAGAGATTAGACAATTAACCACTCCACTTAGTAATCTCAACCTAGCGAGTCAGTAAAACAAGAGAAATAAGCTATAAGGATGACTTCTTTGCACCACTACACTAGCAACATTTCGTTATTATAAGTAAAATTAGCAAATGCTTTAGTTGCCCATTTCACCAAGTTGAAAAATTTGGTCTGGCTTCCTTATAATCAATTGACCACTTCAGACATTTCTTCTGGAAAGTAGTGAAATAGTGAACTTTCTGAATTTGTTTTTTTTTTTTTTTTTGGTAAAACCCAGTCCAAGGTTTAGCTTTAGGACAGTGGTCCTCAAGAACCATTTCTGATTCTTATAGATTTAGCAGTAGGCTATAATTTTAGGTGTCCACTCACTGCCCACTTTATTAGGAACACCATACACATTCATGTAGTAATCAGCCAATCATGTGGCAGCAGCACAATGCATAAAATTATGCAGACATAGGACTCATCATCAGGAATCATTCAGACTTGTTTGTCCTCCTGGACAGTTGACAATTTGACAAATGTCTTTTTCCAATCTTCATCTGTCCAGTTTGGGTGAATCTGTGTCCACTGTAGCCTCAGATTCCCTCAAAGTTTGGCATGTTGGGCTTTCTGAGATGCTTTTCTGTTCACCACGGTTGTAAAGCATAAAGAGCCCACTGTCCTCAGGAACCAATACTGGAAAATTGAAGATTGGAAAAAGACCAGGTGATGTTTGTCAAATCTTCAACTCTCCAGTCCCAAGAGATCAGCAGTTCATTAAATACTCAAACCAGCCAGTCTGGTATTAAGAACTATGCCAAGATCAGAGTCACGGATATCACATTTCCGCCCATTCCGATGTCTGATGTGCACATTAATTGAAGAATTTGAACTGTATGATTTTATGCACTGTGTTGCTGCCACATTCTTGGTGGATTGGATTAATAAGTTGGATAGTGAGGGTATACATGTCCAGTCAATAAGCCTCATTGATATTAGGACCGTATGTTGGTAGGTAGCTAACAAATCTAAAGAATAAAGAAAATGTTCAATGAATTAAAATATGGATATTGTGTTATTGGCTGTACATTGTGAAGTCAATTTGGAAAGTATTTGCTGGCCCCCTGCAGCCACCCCCCCCCTTTTTTAATCGAAACACAGTACCTGCTGTAGGGCGTTCTTGAGAAGTGCACACAGAGCTCCAGAACCGCTGTCTTGCGCCAAGGAAACACCGCTCATGTCGCCCAGTTTTTTTCTTGATTCTATTTCCGTTCAGAAAAAAACCTGTATGTCGAGAAAAACCTGAGGTTATGACCATTATGTTTTAAAACTCCGTGATTAAATTAAACGATATTCCAAACTGTATTTGTAAACTAAGCCATACAAGCAAACGTGTCCTAAATGTTTGTGTTTCAAAAATGTTAGACTTACTAATAAGTAATGATGGGCGAGGACACTTTAAAAGCATCGTTTAAGACAGCTACTTTGAATCTGTCACATTAAACAGTCTTAGTCTGTGTCAAGTAACGTTAGCAAGCAAACAGTTACACACTCAGCTAAACCTAACAGAGGACAGTTGACAAATAACCTATGCAAACAAATCGCTCACTTAACGTGCTCATAAGTTTAGTTTTGTTTTAGAAAAGGGCTAACGTTCCAATCATAACACTAGATATGGATTCAAGCTTTTGGAAGTGAATTTTAAACATAAAAGCGTTGGTTTAAAGTTGGTGAGGAAATTTAGCCTGTTGAAGCCAGGAATAATACGTCATCTGCATCCGAAATCGCGTATTGTGACAGTACGAACTGCATTCGATGCAGTACCTACTGCACGGCCGTTGAAACAGTACGTACGTAGTATGAATACAATCCCACACATACTACAACTGTCATGTGACCTTCGACGTCATCATAAAAAAAAAAATTCTTAAAGGGACCACCAAATTAAAGCAACCGCACTAACGGCAAAATGCACATCAGGATGGCGGATGTAGGATGTCCGGGATTGTCATACCACACACACATATTGATACTGTTAAAATGGGTAAAAGTCTTTTTTGCCTTGGTGTTCCTTATGCCCTCCAATGCTTAAAGATATTGATAAAGCTCAAACTTAAAGTGTACAAAGTTTGGTACCTTTTTGACCATCAGCATTTATGAATATAATATTTACTTAAAATAATCAATAAATTAAAACAAAACAAAATTTATATTCTAAAGGTTTATCATACAAAAATAAAACATTTTTATCTTCCAAAAATAATGTCAGCTCCAGTAATATCCTTAAAGGAACCCTTAAAATCACACCAGAACAATTTAGTACAAATAAAATCAAAGAACAGGTGAAGAAATACTCTCGTCATTCAAATTACAAAACGCACGTCAGGTCAATATCTTTCTTAAGTCTTTTTATGACTTGGTTTACTGGGTAAGTACAATGATTAATTTTCAATGGGGTACCCTAGATAACGGACACATCTGTCTAAGGAAACAACTGTTGCATTTTTTTGTCAATAATACTTGTACCATCAAACTTTAAATTGAAGTCAAGATTCATATTGAAATCAACAATATCAGCAACACAGAACATTTGAAGGAGTCCATAAGGTATAGCATCAAAGATAATTGCTTAGCATGATCGTTATGGTGGCCGTTACGATGACCGTTATGGTGAAACAATTGTGTCACCAATAAAATATTATATCTAAACCAATATTTAAAAAAAAAAAAAAAAGTGATTTATTTTTGTATTTAATATCCTTTTTATTCCAAATAAAACATCTATGGGGAGAGAAATTGTGTTTATATACCATCAACCAAGATAACAGAGCTGTTAAGTTAGATAGCTTAATAGGGATTTTATTAATATCAAAGTTACAGTTGAAAACAATTGACAACTTAATACCACCAATTGTGTTAAAATTACATTTGGGATATAATACCACAATTTGTCATTTAATTGAATACAGCTCTGAATCCATTTAATCTTAAAGATAGTATTAGAATTTTGGAAAGAAATTACTGAATCACTATCCCTCTTCCTGGGCTGCCACATCCCATTATCCCCTGCACTCTGCTTGTTAGGAGATATATCAACAATCAACCTGAACAAAACAAACAATAGATTACTCCTTGTGGTTCTAACTATTGCAAATAGTAGGGGGCTGCACGGGTGGGTGCATCCATTTGCGGGGGGGGGGGGGGGTCAGGGGTCTCCTTTAGCTGGTGGGAAATCTTCTGGGGCGATGGACTCTCTGTCTGTGGGGGTTCCTCCTCCAATTCCTTCCTGTTCTCCTCCTGTCCAACAAATACAGTCGGGTTGAATGAAACAGACGAGTGCCCTACGCAGCAGTAATGCTGTAGTAGAACATGCTTGTTGTTATGATGCTTCTACTGAGTGCACAGAAACTACTGATGATGATGAGATGCAGATAGTTGAAGAGCTGCACCTGGCCCGCTCTATCAGACAACCGCATGTAAAGGTGGTGAAGGGTGGGGGGTCTGTCATCTTGGGGGACTTTGCGGGTAGGGGGTCTGTAGTCTTGGGGGAGCGATTGCTGGTGGTGGGGGACTTTTTTGCCATTTTCCCGGGTGGGTGTGCTTGTCTGCACCTTCTTGGCACTGGACTTCTTTCTGCGCTGGTGCTGGCACTGGCAGCCAGCATGGAGGATGTATGGGTAGTGATGAAATACTTATGTCTGTTCTTGCGTTTGTTATTGTCTATATTCCTCACATTTTTCTTTATAGTACCCTTGGGTACCCCAATTATTGTTATTGCTGTTGGAATTGTAGTTGAGGTTGTT
This sequence comes from Cranoglanis bouderius, assembly GCA_023630585.1. Taxonomy (NCBI): domain Eukaryota; kingdom Metazoa; phylum Chordata; class Actinopteri; order Siluriformes; family Cranoglanididae; genus Cranoglanis; species Cranoglanis bouderius. Next base: position 18,886,890 of record CM042539.1, read on the forward strand.
GATGTTATTGTTGTGTTGATATTATTGTTGTTGTTTGTGTTGTTGATGTTATTGTTGTTGATGTTCATGTTGCTGTAATTTAAAAAAAATACCATACAGAGCAGTAAACAGTAGTCAATGAAACAAAGTCAATATTTGGTGTGACAAAACAAACAAACAAACAAAGAATTTAAATATAGCATTAGATATTTCAAAATCAATGACATTTAAACCACCTTGATGAAATGAATTACATAATATACCTCTATGTAAGTAATGTGGCCTATTCTTCCAAATAAAATTATACATTTTCTTATTAACTTGCCTAATACTTGACTGTGGAGCCTCTAAGACCATTGCTGTATAAGCTAATCTTGACAATCCTTCAGCCTTTGATAGCAGTATTCTACCACTCAAAGATAAATCTCCTATTAACCAAGCATTAAGCTTCTTTTGTACAACCCCAATTCCGAAAAAGTTGGGACAGTATGGAAAATGTTAATAAAAACAAAGAGGATTGATTTGTAAATTGACAAAAAACGTATTTGACAAGGTATTTGATGTTTTACCTAATCAACTGCATACTTTTTTTTTTTTAAGATAAACGTTTATTTTGAAATTGATGCATGCAACATGTACCAAAAAAGTTGGGACAGGGGCAATTTAGGACTAATAGTCATGTGACAAGGTGAAATAAGAAGGTGATGTAAAACAGCTGAGGCAATCGTCTGTTTTAGCCTCCAAAAAAGGCCTAGTCCTTCAAGATGGGTCGAGACTTGCCAATCTGCCAAACCATGCGTCAGCGAATAATCCAATACTTTGAGAACAACATTCCCCAAAGACAAATCGGTAGGATTTTGGGCATTTCACCTTCTACAGTACACAGTATAAAAAGATTCAAGGAATCTGGTCAAATCTAAAGGGCAAGGCTGAAAACCACTTCTGAATGCGCATGATCTTCAATCCCTCAGACGTCACTGTCTTAAAAACCGCCATGAGTCTGTAATGGATATCCTGACATGGGCTCTGGAATACTTTGGTAAACCTTTGTCAGTCAACACCATTCTCCGCTGCATCCACAGATGCAAGTTAAGGCTTTACTATGCAAAGCAGAAGCCATACATCAACACTGTCTAGAAGCGCTGCCGACTTCTCTGAGCTCGGTCTCATCTGAGATGGACAGTAGCACAGTGGAATCGTGTTTTGTGGTCCGACGAGTCAACATTTCAAATAGTTTTTGGACAAAACAGCCGTCATGTTCTCCGGGCCAAAGAGGAAAAGGACCATCCAAGCTGTTATCAGCGTCAGGTCCAAAAGCTGTTATGGTATGGGGTGTTTCAGTGACCATGGCATGGGTAACTTGCACATCTGTTAGTGCAGAAAGATATGTACACATTTTGGAGCAACATATGCTGCCATTCAGAGCAGGACAACGCCAAACCACATTCTGCCCAGATGGTTGCGTGAGCAGAGAGTGTGGGTGCGAGCATGGCCTGCCTGCAGTCCTGACCTGTCTCCGATTGAGAATGTGTGGTTCATTATTAAGCACAAAATAAGGCAACGAAGGCCCCGTACAGTTGCGCAACTGAAGAAATGCATAATGGATGAATGGGGGAAAATTCCACTTGCTAAACTTAAACAAAATGGTGTCTTCAGTGCCCAAACATTTAATAGGTGTTATTAAAAGAAAGAAAAGAAAAGGTGATGTTACACAGTGGTAAACAGATTGGCAATCATCAATATTTTTATCCAAACAAAGCCTCAGTCTTTCTGCAAATATAGCTGATAACAATTTAACATCATTATTAACTAATGATATGTGCCTCCAGTTTTCAATACTAAGTGGGTCTTTGCCTGACTTTGGTATAAGGGTTATTAAACTGTGAATCATTGTAGGCAGCAATTTCTCAGCTTCCAATATTTCCTGAAAAACATGTAAAAGAAATACAGAAAGATCTTCCTGGAAGGTTTTGTAAAATTCAGCCGTTAATCTGTCATTAACTGGTGATTTATTATTTTTCAGTTTAGCAATATTTTTTGGTACTTCATCCAATGTTATTTCCCTAGCACACATATTTTTGGAATCTTCATCTATTACTGTAGAATATAGTTTAATAGAGTCCAAGAATGATCCTGCATCTCCAATACCGTCATCTTTAGTATATAATTTTATATATAAATATTTTTTAAATAAAAGCTTGTTACAAACTGAGAAATCTCATTTGAGTCAGTTGAAACTTTAGCATCCATTCTAAGTCTCTTTAAAGAGGACAATTCAGTATTTCTTTTTTCTAGATTGTTCTTCTCTCCTTCTTCAAACCATTTATGTCTCGACCTAAGAAATGCTCCTTTAGCTTTATTCTCAAATATTAGATCCAATTCTGATTGTGATTTGACACAAATTATGCTTTTCATATATAAGAATAATATCTTTAATTATGGATTCCACTTTAGCTCTTCTGGTCTTAGCAATTTCTTTAGCAAAACCTGATAGCAAACTTTCTTATCTCATACTTCATATACTCTCTTTGTTTCCCATACAATTTAGAAGCACTTGCACTTGCTTTTTGAAATTGTTCATCTCCAAGTAGAGTGTTATTTACTTTCCAATAATTAAACCCAAACCTTCTCTCAACCAAACTATCAAAATTATAGATATATATATTATTATATATATTATATTATACATAGATCATTTTATGGGCAGTAAGTATGGAAGGTATTATATCTTTTTTTTTTTCTTTGTGTCCTAAATCTTTAGGAAGAAGCCAAAAATCAATTCGGGATTGTTTGGAACCATCATTTTTACTCCATGTAAACTCAATTTTATGAGGATTCTTATTCCTCCATTCAAGACAATTAAGATGCAAACATAAATCATTAATATCAGAGAGACAATCTTATTTTACATGTCATGGAGACAATCCAAAAAAGGAGCTCTGATCTCGCACTGAAAGGAGCATGTGAGTCTCCATCCACATTAGCGTTAGAAAATATTAATAACAATCCAGAAATCTCCTCTTCAAAACTCTACAACAAGCGTTGATTTTCAACTTTGTTATTATGACCATAAATATTTCCTAAGATAACAATATTATCTTTTATCCCAACTGCAGAATTACTGCTTCTATAGGACAGCCAAAGATCACCTCCCCACTGATTTTTCCAAAAGTTATAATCAGATCCTAAAGCATGAGTCTCTTGCAAAAAGTAAAAGTCAGCCTTGAACCTTTTGAGATATAAAAGAAAATGGCTTTTCTTTTTAACATATCACGAATACCCCTTACATTGAAAGAATATAAACATAGCGACATTGCGCAAAGAAACCCAAGTGGTGAGAAAAAACAAATATCAAACACCATAGAACAACATAACTAATCCAATAATTTGATCCATCCAATAATCTTTTGTGCATACTTAAAGCAATCTATCAAAGAAATGTGAGACATAATAAATGACATTTACCTTAAAGTCCAAAACTCTCATAAATAAAGCAACATAGTATAATAGGCGGCTTGGGGGAAGGAGTGGCCTCAGAGACAACAGATCAAATGTTGTTCAAAATGATAAGCTCCAAGTCTGAAAATCATCTCAAACAAGGATAATATGTGTATAACAGATACATGACTGACAGCTATTGCTGTCTACACTTGAACTTCTCTTCCATCAATTATTGCTTTGTCTCCGACATAAAATGCTCTTTTCCCTTCCTTACATGCAGCATTGATTTGGGGCCAAAGTCTGTTACTAGCTTCCTTATCTTTTGTCATCAGATCTTCCCCAAAACATAGCTTCCTGAATTTCAGATATTCCGATCCTTTTGCATTCTTCCAAATGAGATTTTTAATTGACGTTGCTATATAACTGGTCGAATCTTCTCCGCATTCTTCCTGCCAACTCTGTGGCTGACATCAGTGTGATGCTGACAGGCCTCTGCAGCCTCTGGAATGACTGAGTGGCAGATTTCAACAACCTGGGTTTTGACATCCTCGCCTTCCTATTCTGTCAGTCCATACAACCTCAAGTTCCATTGTCTTTGGTACCATTCAACTTCATTCAACTTCTCATCAAGTTCCGTTATCCTTTTCTGGTGGTCTTCACCCACTGTTTTAATATTAGCAATGTTTGCTTTTACATCCTTCAATTGTTGAAAGATAACTCTTCTCCACTAGTATCTTGATGATATTATCTTGTACCTCACCAAGTGTGGGCTCAGACCAACTTCTCTTAGAATCTGGAGTGCTGGGTTCAGATTCGGGCAGCGGTATGAGACATGTACTATCACTTTTATGCGCGTATGAATGCATGCCCGTAGTGTCTATTACGTGCCCAGAGGCCAACATATCTTTGCTCTTTGCAGGTCTCTTTTCCGCCATTGTACAAATGAATACATCAAATACAGAAGAAAATTTGAAGAATAAGACGCTTTCCCCGCTACTTCTGACAAGTTAACACTGCACACCATTAAAAATAAAGGTTAATGTTGTTCCTGTGGTGTGAAAAAAGAAAAATACTTCCTAAGCATAGAAAACACGTATGCCTCGGCCACCATCTTGGCCCGCCCCATAAGCTGCTTAAAACAGCTAAAATAGCTGTTCCCTGTGACGTGCTTGGTGTGCATGATCACCTGGATACAATTTCTTTGAGCCAAGCAGTCATCCCAGTGTGCTTCAAGACGACCACCATCATCCCTGTGCCAAAGAAATCATCTGTGTCCTGCCTGAATGACTACTGGCCTGTTGCACTCACACCCATCATCATGAAGTGCTTCGAGTGGCTAGACATGAAACACATAAAGAGCAGTCTTCCCACCACACTGGACCCATTTCAGTACGCATACCATCCCAACCGCTCAACAGAGGACGCCATATCTGTTACCAATCATCTGTCTCTGACCCATCTAGATAAAAAGGACAATTACATAAGAATGCTGTTCATAGACTTCAACACAGCATTCAACACAATCATCCCACAACAACTGACAACAAAGCTGAGCCTGCTGGGTTTAAACACCTGCCTCTGCAACTGGACCCTGGACTTTGGCAACTCCACCTCCAGCACCACCACAATGAACACCGGCGCCCCCCAGGGCTGTGTGCTCAGTCCACTGCTGTTCACCATGCTGACTCGTGACTGTGCTGCTAAGTTCAGTTCTAATCACATCATCAAGTTTGCTGATGACACTACAGTTATGGGCCTCATCAGCAACAATGATGAGTCAGCATACAGTGAGGAGGTGAACCCGCTCACAGAATGGTGTAGAGACAACAATCTATCTCTTAATGTTGATAAGACTAAAGAGATGATTGTCGACTTCAGGAGAACCCAAGTGGACCACTCACCACTGCACATCAATGGGACAACTGTGGAGAGAGTCAAAACCTCCAAGTTTCTTGGTGTGCACATGACTGAGGACCTCTCTTGGACTCTCAACACCACCTGCCCAGTTAAAAAGGCCCAGCAGTGCGCCCACTTCCTGCGGAGGCTGAGCCAAACTCCCCCCTCCCATTCTCACCTCCTTCTGCAGAGGGACGATAGAGAGTGTCCTGACCAGCTGTCTCACTGTGTGGTACGGGAATTGCACAGCCTCCGACTGCAAGACCCTACAGCGAATTGTGAGGGCAGCTGAAAAGATCATCAGGGTCTCTCTACCCACCGTCGACACCTCCTTCAACAACCGCTGCATCCGCAAAGCCACCACTATTGCGGGCAATCTCTCTCACCCTTTTCACAAACTATTCACCCTCCTGCCATCCGGAAGAAGGCACAGGAGCATCCGTGCCACCACCAGCAGACTCCGTAATAGTTTCTTCCCTGAGGCAGTCAGATTACTCAACACCCTGCTGCCTCCCAATGCTCACCTGGGCCAGTCAAACACCTAACCCAGTAAGACTTATACCTCTGCACACGCACTAACCCAGTAAGACTCTACTGCACACTGCACTTTACATAGCTGCATCAGTCACTTTACTATGGAGCTCACTTTTTTGCAGCCAGTATTACTGCTATACTTATGCTCCTACATTATACAATAGCTTGTAGTTTACGATCTATGTTTACAGTTTACAGTCACTGTTCTGTGTATTTATTGTCCTGTGTATTTATTGTTTTGTTTTGTGTACTTATTGTTTTGCACTCATCTCACACTGTTGTGTATCTGCACTTTATGTAGTCTTGCGTACTGTTCTGTGTTGCACCATGGTCCTGAAAAAACGTCATTTCGTTCCAATGTATACACGCTATATAGAGGAATGACAGTAAAAACCTACTTGACTTGACTTGAAATAGAGAGTATGCACATGACGTCACAGTAGCCAGAATGTACCGCGGTCACGCCCACTGAGTGGCAAAAAGACTGAGTGGCAGCATAAGTGTACAGCGTGAATTCTGCGAAAACACAGTAAAAGCACATCTAAATGGGAAAAAGCTGTTGTGCGATCAACTGTGCTAAAGGATTCAACAAGAATCCGGAGCTATCTTTTTACAGACTGCCAAAAAACGCAGAAAGGAGAAGTAAAGTGTCATCCTGCATCCTCACACCAGACATAACTGCAAACATCAGTGCTGCTACATGCGAACATGTCTCTCTAAGTCCTGCCATACATGTACAATGGCCTGTCAAAACTGTCCCTGTCTTCTCTGCAACTATCCAAGGTTTCAGTGGGGGCTCATTCATTCTCTGACTGTGTTTTACCTTCACAAATATATAACGTTAGTAAGTGGAAGCAGTGTTAACTACAAACAAACTAGGACTAGTTAGCTTACGGTTTACCAGATAAAATTGTATAATAAAATAAAAATATTTGTACATACCTGTCCACATACACCCAGAATGTTTATTGGTGTTCTTGTCACTTTAATTTCTCCAACAAATCCCGCCTTGAAGTAGGACCAAGCGTCAAGGCTTTTGTATGCCTTCAGGCTTTGCTTAGCATATTTCCCCAGCATCAAAATCAGGTACATATAAATGTTGGGAAAACTGATTTCTGGCCACATGTTGTCTGTCCATGGACGATAGGTTCTTGGGCAAGTTGTAAGGGTCACTGTCGAGTCCAACTGCCTTTAATTTAAGTTGATAATCGTTAGTTATACTAGCGTTTTCGCAGCTTCCCCTATTAAAACCAGCCATTTTGCTATATGTTTTGCCACTCAGTCCAGCTGAGGGGGGCGTGATCCGGCGATGTCAAAGTGATGTCAATGCATACCCTCTATTTCTTCTAAGGAAGAACTGGACTTATAGGGGGCCACAATTTTGGTGCCAGGGTATCAAGGGCAAAAATGCACTGTCTCTAAAAGTAGACCCTGAAATATTGCCATAGGTACATTCCCAATGAATCCCCAATTACAATCCCTTCTAAAACTATTGGAACAGCAAGCTAACAAACAAACAAGAAAAAGACCCAAGCTCCAGTGAGAGACAAAGACAAAGAGGAGGTAGCACACTCAGCATTGATGGCTCCTCTGAATGCACCTCCCCCACCTGCTGCTCAGCCAAATGCACCAGCTGCTTGAACAGTCCCCTGCATCTGTAAATAATGTCTACTAGCAACCAAACAACATGGACTGGCAGAGAAGGCCACCACCAAGAGGGCAGAGGGGAAGAGGCAGACCCAATTCTGGTCCTCTAGGAATATGCTGGGGATGTGGACAGGCTGGACACAACAGGCGTGACTGCCCCACCAATCCATGGCAACAGCCTTCCGGGGGTAGAGGGGAGTTGGGTTCAGCCCAAGGCCCAGTAAATCCATGGGACAGGGGTGCCCAGGGAATCCTACAGGGGATAGTCAGCTTCCAATGCTACCAACTGATGCTAATCAAGAACCTATGCTGCAGGTTGAAATAGAGGGCAAAATTACACCCATGATGGAAGACACTGGAGCCACTTACATATGTGTAAGTCTAAAGTATTCCTCTCATCTCCCCATGTCTGGTAAGTTTGCAAAGACAGTAGGATTCTCTGGACAAATGCAGCTAATTCCTATGACACAAAAATATAACACTACCATAACCAATTTTGGTCTTAGAGCAAACTCTATTAATTTGTTAGGGAGATATGCATTATCTAAAATGGATCTCCAAATCTGGTGTTCCCCGGATGGAGTGTATATAGATAACAGAGGAATTAAAATGCAAATGATAATTTCAGAGCCAAAAGCAAATGTGTACTGGTTAGGAAAATTAGGAACTGATGTAGAGAAAAGCATTAGTAAATGGGGAAAGTTCATTGAGGCATAGATCCCTGGGGCGCAGATGCCAAAATCTGAATTTCGCTGCACAATGATTTGACCCAGAAACTGAAAAAAGGTGGTTGAGTGGAACTGAAGGCCAAAAAATCCCTCTGATATCGCAATACATAGTGATAGGGAAACATGGAGCAGCAATGCAAATTGTTGATTGTGAATTCATTGACAGTTCGTTTCAGGTTCTCAATTCAATTTCACATGTGACTCTTTGCGTGAACAGTGGACAGGAGTCAAAAGACTTAGGACCAATGATGAAGGAAGTGGAAAAAGGTACAGAGCATCCTTTAATTCACCACTCAGCTGACAAACAATACATTAAGATTCTATGTACTACTGTCATGACAGGAGTCCCACAGGAAATAGTGATCAATAAGAAAACGCAAATGCAAGTGATAGAAACACTTGTAGTAGAAACTAAAACAACTAAGCTACTGAGAGAAATGAAAAACAATCGCCAATTAAATTATGGTCCTAACATGACACTGATGTGGGCTTAGTAAAATCTGCTAACCCAGTCAGGATAGGATTTAAACCAGGAGTGTGTTTGCCACGAAAACAACAATATCCATTGCATCCTAATGCTGAGCAAGGTATTCAACCAACTATTGAAGGGTTAGTCCAGGAAGGAGTCTTAGTTGAAACATCCAGCTACTGTAACACTCCAATCCTGCCTGTTGCTAAATCAGATAAGTCAAAATGGTGTCTGGTACATGATTTATGAGCAGTTAATGAGGTAGTAAAGGATTGGCCGGAAGAAGTTCCCAATCTGCATATGTTGTTGACAAATGTTCCTCCTGATGCCAAATACTTTACTGTGATTGATCTTTGTTTTGCCTTTTTTTTTTTTTTTTGCGTTGCTCTGGCTGAGGAGAGCAGGCACTCATTTGCCTTCACCTATCCTGGTAAACAATACACATATACCAGGATGCCACAAGGCTTCAAACATTTGCCATGTGTTTTACCAGGTTCTCAAGGCTGACTTTGAATACCTCATTTTGGAAAGCATTTTTTTTCTAACTTGTTCCTTTTCACTCAAACAATGCCACAGAGACTCTATGAAGGTACTAACCACACTAGCTCACGGAGGACACAAAGCCTACAAAACAAAACTGCAGTATTGTCAACCACAGGTTGAGTACTTGGACAGGTTAATTGCACATAAAACTAAGGCTATAGCACTGGCTCAACTAGAAGGCATAAGTAAAGCACCATTACCACAGACAGTCGGACAAATGATGACCTTTTTAGGTATGATGGGTTCAGACTGGATAGCGGATTACACAATTAAGACTGCTCCATTAAGAGCACTCAAGAAACAAGCAGGACATCAAAACTTGTGTGCACCATTGCTATGAAACAGTAATGCTTTATTAGCCTTGAGTCACTAAAAAGGGAACTTCAGGTCGCACCAGCACTAGCTATCCCAGAATACACCAAACCGTTTCACTTGTGTGTGGCTGATAGGACAAACAGCTATGCATCTGCAATATCAATGCAAGAAACCTGTAGTGGTAGCTATCATCTGTGCTATCAACAGGAACTTGCTGCCCTATACTTTGCATATGAAAAAGCATCAACTCTGACAATAGGTTGCCAGGTAATTGTTTACACTCATCATAAGGTTGCGGAGCGTCTAGAACAGGGATGATTTGTCCCGGCTCAGGCTTACTCGACTCTGCTGACTTACTCTGACGTCACTATCAAGTGTTGTACTACGGTAAATCCGGCTGACATGATTCCCTTGGAATGTGAAGGGCAACATGACTGTGTAGCAGACTCGTTAGCTTTTACTCACCTTTGACCGTTGACTACTTTGTTGATGGAACTTGCTTTAGAGATCATTTGGGTATTCACGCAGGGTACTCTGTAGTGAAAAAACAAAAAGGAAGATTTTGTGACTATAATTTAACAGCATTGTGAACAACCATGCTCTGCAGGTGTATGTCACCTATTTGGAGCTGTTCGGAAACAAAGAGGTTTTAGGAAAAGTAATGGGAAGCCCATCCAACATGCTGAGCAAATAGTTCAATTGATCTCTGCTATGATGCATCCAAAATGAGCAAGGCCCTTAACTCTCAATTGCTCAGATGTATAAATGAAATAATTGTAAGTCGCTCTGGATAAGGGCGTCTGCCAAATGCCATAAATGTAAATGTAAATGATTAGCAATCATTAAATGTCAGGCACACAAAAAGGGCAATGATTTTGTTATTTAGGGTAATAATGCTCCAGATTTGGAGGCCAAGAAGGCCTCAGGTTGCCAGGGAGCAGTGATAGCACCTCAACCCAACTTGGATGACAATGCTTGTGTACAGCATCAGGCAAATGCTTATGAGAATTCAGTGTAGCAACTGAGAGGTGCTACCAGAGATGCAAATGGCATATAGTGCTCACATGAAGGACATATGATTGCACCCACTACAATTCTCACTGTACTCATTTCAGATGTGCATGGTTTTTACCATTGTGCAAGGGGGGAAGTGATAAGAAAAATAAAACAGCAAGGACACTGGTCAATGGTGGATACATTTTTTTCAACAGAGTGTGAAATCTGCACAGTGTTAGAAAAGGAACTTCAGCACCAATAGGACACATACCAATACCAGAAGGACCCTTCAAGCATCTGGTAATAGACTATGTGGGCATGGTAAGAAGCGTGAGGGGTAAAAGATACATGCTAGGGATAATAGACAGATTTAGCAGATGGGTGGAAGCGACACCATCAGCAGACCAGGCTACAGGAACAGTGATTAAATTTTTGACAAGAGAAGTAATTCCTAGATTTGCCACACCATCTCAGATTAGCTCTGACAGTGGCTCAGCTTTTGTTCAGAGAACAGTGAAAACAGTGTTGCAGCAACACTGAGATTAAATAAAACAGAGATTGGGATGTGTTTATCACCCTCAATCACAAGGAATGGTGGAAAGAATGAATGGTACTCTCAAGGCTAAGCTTAACAAGATTTGTGCTGACACCAAAGTTAACTGGGTAGATGCTATACCTCTTGCGCTACTGAGCTATCGCATGAATGCCAACAGAACTACGCATCTAACACTGCATGAAATGCTTACGGCTCAACCCATGCCTGTGCCATAACTGAGAGGTCACTATGAAGGACCGCCTCTAGAGCAATTACAAATGGAACTGAGAGCATACATGTGACAACTAACTGCTATACATGAAGCTATTTAGTCACAGGAAAAGAACAGGGGACCGAGAGAAGAGGCAAAAGCTCCCTGTCAAGTGGTTCCTGGAGATCAAGTGTATCTAAGGGTGTTCAGGAGAAAGTGGAACGAGCCTAGAAGGGAAGGACCATACAAGGTGGTAAGCGCAACCCCAAAAGCAGTGCAGGTAGAAGGTATCACCACTTGGACCATTGCACTAGAGTACCTAGACTAAGACCTAGGAGACAAGAAGATCAGGTTGCTGAGGAGGAGGAGGTCTAGTGGCTGAAACCTCAGAGGAAAGTCAGGAAAATGCAGGAGAGAAGGAGATGTGCCAGGACCTGCCCCAACAGAACAGGAGGGAAAGGTTGATCCTGTTGCTGCGTTCTGACGTATCTGATACACCTAATGAGGGGGATAGAGATGAACCATTGCCTATCCTGCTGGGGGAAGGGGATGAACCGTTGCCAATCCCCAAACAGGAGGGTGAGGATGATCCTGGTGCTGAGCAAGATATTAATCTACCTTTTGCAGACTTTCCCACTGAATCATCCCTTCCAAGTAGACATTTCCACGCTTGATTTCACAGCCCTTGGCTGGTCTCCAAAACAGCACTAGACTAACTCTCACAAAACAAGAATTGAATGAGACAATCAATTGGGCAAGGAGTATGGCCTATGTTGTCTCTAATTACCAGCCCCAGAACTACTCAAAGCCAGCTCTCACTAGACAAAAACTGCATGAGGAAAGAAAAAAATCCAGAACTAAAGGCAGTACTGTAGTGAAAAAAGAGAAAACTGTTAGAAATAGCACAACATGATGGGACAAATGACCATCTTGCCACTTAGAGGTGTTGTAGGGTTGTTTCCGACGCGTTAGATCCAAACAAGACACGCTTCCCATCTAGTACTGCTTTAATCAACTTTAATTATCACAAAGCTCGTAGATGTAATTTTAAACTCACAGTTCCAATGCACAAACACATAGTAATCCCACAGCTTGCTTCCACCTGCACATGTCCTGACAGTCAAAAATTGTTGTGCTTCCCGCCATTACACACCTGCCTTCTCTTACTCTCTGGCTACCTATATACTAAATAGATGCACACTCCACTCAGTGTTAAACAATGGGATTACAACAGACATTCAATACAACATAATGGCTCTTACAGTACAAGTGGGCAGAATATACTGCTAGTAGCTTAAGAAAGGTCAATTCTCTCATGTGCACACCTTCGCTTTTAAAAAAGGTAGTAGTAGTGCCCAATCCAAATGACTACCATCAGTGTGCAGAATTCAGTGGAAATAATAGTTACATAAATGAGAGTAAAAGGCCTGTTTGCCCGGCAGAGTCCTTGACATATGTGAGTAATTCAGATTTTCAGCAATATCACAACAGCTGGGGGAACTATTGCAAAGATGTAGATATAACAATCAGGCCAACAAAAGTAGAATTTCCACATCACTATGAGATAAGTCAGGAACTGGGATATGAATGCTTTAACAAAAGTAAGGGATCACAGTACTTAGGGAAGTTTGAGGGTAATTGCTTGGTTATTTGGCACATTCTTAGTGTAAGAAGCCTAATACTAAAACATTTAACTGACTTTTTGCCAAATTATAGTCCCAATGTCTACTGGGACCAGACGGTGCCAGTAGCAGATTTTTTCTGTGTTTGTGGAGGAAAGCGTTTAAGGGCCACATTACCGAAAAGATGGAGAGGACTGTGTGCTAGAGTACAAATGATTCAGAAAATAACAATGGTTGGCTGGAGGCCAGAGCAGTCTTCTGAAACAGCAAAGAGAAATCTCAGAGTAAAAAGGCTTACACTCCAGACCCAAATATATGCATAGATGCAATAGGACAACCAAGAGGTATAACTAATGAATTTAAGGCTAGAGATAAGGTGGCATCAGGATTTGAGTCCATCCTAGTCTGGATAACAGCTGACAAAAATACTGAATGGATTAATTACATTTACTATAATCAACAGAGGTTTATTAACTATACAGATGATGCCTTATCAACATTAGGAGACCAATTTGATGCCACAAGCAAGATGGCATGGCAAAACCGACAGGCCTTAGACTGGTTGCTAGCAGAAAAAGGAGGAGTCTGTGTGATGTTTGGAGATCAGTGTTGCATACAGTTGCAATCAAAATTACTCAACCCCCATTGCAAATCAGGTTTACTGTCAACATTTACAGACTTTCAGCTGTTTGCAATGAACAAATCAAACAAAAGCAACTGAAATAGTTCAACACAACGAATGCTTCAAGTGGTTTCCTCAAATTCAATTGAAAATGCAACTTATAATGACTTCTTCAGTTTCAAAATTATTCAACCCCTTCATGGCAAGCATCTTTAGTACTTAGTAGAGCACCCTCTTGCTTTTATGACCTGCTGAAAAATCTTAGCCCATTCCTCATAAGCAATGGCCTCCAGTTCAGTAATATTAAGGAAAGAACATTCACCAAAGCTATGAACAAACTGAAAAAGCTAAGGCAGGTGGTTACTGAAAATGCGGGAAGAAACATGCATACTTGGGACTGGTTTGAGTCTATGTTTGGAATTTGGGGAACTTGGCTGTCAAAAATGGGAATAGTATTGGCAGTAGTGGTTATTGTTGTAGGATTGTTGTTTTGCTGTGTTGTGCCCATAATGAAATGGCTTCTGGTTCAAGCTACTGTTGAGCAAATGTCTCTTATGCCTGGGACACTTATGGACAATGACCTGCATAAAGGCAATGAGCTGAACCTTTTGACCCCATGCCGGATTGGCCCCCGAAGCCACATTGGATCCCGGAACAACAACCGGGTGAAACAGATTCCAGTTCCTCATGTGAGGACGAAGAATAAGAGTGATGAGCCATGCCCTGGGTGTAAGTGCTAGCCTAACCCATGGGCAACCCCCTGTGATATGTAAAGTATCTGGGTTGAAGGATAACATCATTTCACAGTAGAGATGTCTGCCGTATAAAAAAAAGGGGGGGAAAGAGGCTATGTTTTTATACTTTTACTACTGATTGTCATATTAAATATAAATATAAATATAAATCATATTGATTCGTTATTGCTTAATTGATGTTATTTGATTGATTCTCAATTATTATTGTAATCAAATTTGAACATTTTTTTTCATGATTCTAAAATTGATTATGTTTTAATGATTGATCTACAACCATAACAACTGTATAAGTTGATACTGTTTAATCACTATTGTAGTCTACATAAGCGTGACAACCACGGGCAAGTGCTGCTCATGCTTACACACACAATGTTTGATTTTTGGGGACAGGGATATGGGAGACAGGATCTTTTACTTCTTCTTAGTCAAGTGTGGAAGGAGATGTTTGGTCTTGTACTCCACAAGAGAGTGGTTTTAAGATTTGGTTGTTGGTAAAAGGATGGAGTGGTCAAGTGTTGATCACTACTTAGTGTAGATTGAAAGGATTGAACTGTGAGACTACTCTCTTGAGAAAGGTGGTAGTTTGTAAGTCCCAAAGGGGAAAATATATAGAGTATTTTTCTTGATTATAGTTTGATTTGAGTTGATGTGAGCATGATTATTCTATAATCCATTAGGTTCAATCAAAAATGTGAATTAATCAACAAGAAATGTTTTGAATCCATCAGAGGCCCAAAATAACTTTAATCATGAAAATGTTTGACATTGACAGTGCTGACAATGTAGGAGACTAAGACTGACTGGATGACAAATCAGCATTTAAACTGTGATAATGTTATAAAAATAAATTGTTTTTTTTAAAAAAAGCTGACTGATCTCATGCCACAATTATAAAAAGGTATGAGAACTAAAAGAGAAATGGGGTAAAACACTGCCTAAATGAGATAACTGTTTCAAGCTGGTATAAAAGCCTGTGCTTTGACTGTATTCATTCAGATGATCTTTTCTGTGTATTCAATAAAGTCTGATTTTTGGCATCTTAAACTCCTTGACTTTGGAAGTTTTTATCTTTGATTGAGGAGATATTCCACCACATAAAATCTCCCAGGTTTCATTAACAAGTCTTCTGAAGATGAACGAAAGTCTTATGGGTTTGGAACAACATGTGGTTGAGTAACTGATGACAGAATTTTCATATTTTGGGTGAACTATTCCTTTAGCACTGAACTCACAAAGAGTAAAAACACCAATGACAGGATAAGGGTGGAGACAGGACTAGAATCGCAACAAAGGCATGTGTCAAAACAAAACTACTTGAACACAAACATAGACATATATAGATGCATTGGCCGCTTTGGCCCGTTGTTGCGATAAGTCAACGCGTCCGACATTTTGATCCGGGCAAGACTGCCCTATAAACAAATAGAAGTAAATGGGGAAGCTGCATTTTTTCTGGATAAAAAGCACAATAATGTTTACATTTCTCAAACGATTTCAATGGTTTGTGATCTGTCTCAAATTACTTACAATCTCGATAGTTAGACTTAAAAAAATTATTCATTGTCATAAGGAATTGTGAAAACTCTCACTTGTCAAGCATAGCTTTGGCTTATTTTTCTTGGTTAATAAATGCTGAGACGTCACTAATGTAATATAATTGAATGTACATGAAATGTGCATAAAGTTTTTTTCATTGTGGAAATGGCTTTTTCTGTCTTCGACCCCATCTTTTAGCTTTTCCTATGCTCCAGGTCAGAATTTTGTTAACAAAGCTCGTCCATTTTTAAATACTGAAAAAAATTGGAATAGTGCATCTTTTAATTTTAATTAAGCACTAATAATTGACCATCATTGTACAAAAATGGAACAAAATCAGAAAATACAAATCAAGTGACACTGGCAGTGAGTCTGCTTTCTATATTTTATTAGCAATAAAAGGATAGATATACTCCAAAACAGACAATTACAAAGACAGTGTAACAAAATACAAAAGGGCATTACTAGCATTATTCTTTTCCACCAGAATAATGAAATGGATCAACTTTAAACATGAAACGAGACAGAAGCGCACGCTTGGATTCGAAGCACCCTTTTAAAGGAGATGAGTTTTAAAGCGTGGCCGCGTTATCTACCAGAATGTATAGTAACTCGGATGAATCTGCAACGTTTAAAAATATTCTCCACCAGTTACAATTTATGTAACAAATAAAAAAAAGATGTTTAACACGTTTAAATGTATTCTCCAATTTATGTAAGGAATTAGCTCGAATGGCGTGAAATATATCTATATATTTCATCAACGCGTGTTGTGACCAGTTATAAATATACATCAGCCATAAAAGGGAATTCATGTAGGTGCACATATACATATAGATAATTAACTACAATGGATTATAATTAATTATGACTATGTATGTGGCCTAGATCAGCTTTATGAACTCTAAAGAGTGAGTTTATCCTTCTGGCCAGGAAGAATTAACTCACGGAATTTGTTATTAAAGATTAGAGCGGGTAACGAGATCTTATGCAGCGTTTAATGGCTCATCACATGACCAAAAACAGAGAAAATCAAGCGTGGGATAATAGATTTTAATAGCTATATGTGACTATGAATACACACGACTAACTCTAAGCAAAACATACATATATACACATCTATATACAGGGAGAGAAAAGGGATAGAGAGAAAGTAATGAAAGAAAGGGAAGCAGACAAAAACACAACTAATTAGCCTTTTTCAGAACCAGCACGAACTTAATTCTCCTGTAACACAGGGGTCCAATCTTAAACGCAGATATAGATCATTAACTATACTTACATAGCCTCAAGGTTGAGAGTTTGCGCGAGGTCGTGTAGAGTTCGTTGCGTCCTTTGTGAAGGCGTGAGGCAGTAGTTGCATATTGTGTCCGGAGAGAGAGATCCTGGCTTCCTCTTCCTGGGGCACGTGGCCCCGGGGGAGAGAAACCGGAAGAAGTGTAGAGGTGAAGCTGAAGAGTCTCTAACTCTGAAGTCTTGAAGTCTAACTCGAAGTGAGCGTGGTGTTGTTTTTAAAAACAACACCAACGCACATGCCTCTTTGGGCTATGGGCCAATCAGGAAGTTGGGTTTGCATGTCCGGACGACTCTCTTTGTCTGGTCTCGGACCCTAATTTAAATGTCCAGGGAGGGGCTGGTTTATACCGTGTTATAAATGAAATTACGAGAATACCTAGAATAATGTATCCCATTGCAATATGATATGCATAATTAATCCGGGTATCTCGAGATGATTAACTACATACCAAATTTGATGGATTTGTAAAGAATATTACAAATAAAACCTGGTTACAGACATTTAAAATGATATGCTAGATTAAAACTATCTAAAGTCATTAAGGTTAGTTAAACACACAATATATGTAAACAAAATAACATCACACTATTTAGACGTGGAATAATTACATATAATTACACGTTACATTGAAGAGAGGGAGATTTCTCCATTGTGTGTAAGGTAAGCGTGTGTGTGTGTGTGTGTGTGTGTGTGTGTGTGTGTGTGTGTGTGTGTGTCCAGAAGAGGGGGCTGGCGTTCTTCTAATGTCCCACTGGTCCTTGGTCACCTCAGGGTGACCTTAGGGAGGACATTTCTTCCTCTGGCTTTCTGACTTTGAAGCTAAATCTATATGGTCGTAAACCGAGATTAGATCAAAGATTTACAGGCCCTTGGTCGGAGTTTTGGTGGATCCCTGCTGACGAACTAATCATGAAGTTTCCCAGACGTTCAGTCATCAAAGGTTTCTTTTATTGCATGGGTAAGTCCTGTGTGGGTCCCAAAGAGTCTTTTGCATCCCAAAGGTGCATCTGGTCAAAGGAGGCCTCTTGGGGTTACTCTGGGTCGCCTGGGTGGTGAAACTTTCTATGTTTCGTTTGGGTTAATTTAGAAATCAGTTTGAGCATAGTCATATGCTACAACAGTTATAAGATAATCATTTATGGATCTGGTAAAACATTTACGGTTACAACGGTAAAAACATTTATGTGATGATGATGATGATAATAATAATAATAACAAGCCACGATTTGATGAGAAGCTATTAAATCATTATAGCCTATCGATACACCTACTGTTTGGAGATGAATCGGGAAACTGAAGACAGGTGGTTTCCATCTCTAATCCTGACAGTCTGACCTGTCCTGTCAAAGTCCTCCAGCTTGAAATTCTCACTCTATAGCACGGAGGACTCACTTGCAGAAACACCTTTCCTTCTTGCAGCTACTTCCCAATGCCTCAACTGTTTTTCTTTGGGAAATTGTGTGGGAATAGTTAGCTAGCCAACTAACTACAGTAATATTCATAATATGTCAGTCACTCAGCCGAAACGAGGAGTTTGTCATAAAAGTTGGTTTGGAGAAAAACGGCAGTATATATGAAAATCTCGATTATGGGTAATTTAGTTTATAATATAAACTATTATATAAGCTAAGACTCATTACTGTTGCCCGGACCAATATGGCGGTGGCAGTGACATACGATCCAGTAGCCAATGCGGCATCTATTTATATGTTTGTTATATGCTTTTATATGCTTGTTGTCAAGAAGTGTGCTGCATATCAAGATATAGGTAATTCATGACACCAGTCTACTTTTATTGATACAATATCCTTTGTTAAAAAACAGAGGCTGAAATATGTGGTGATAAATTCTCATAGAGCATGCGTTGGGAACCTTCCAGGCTTCCTGCTCCTGTCCATGCTTGCAGCTTGCAGTTTACTTTGGAGCTCCGTACACGCCTTCCTTTGGCTTTCACCCAGGTGGGTACTTTGCTGCAAAGGCTGTATGGTGGGTTTCGAAATGTCTCTTAACAGTTGATTTTTTTAAACGAGGCAACACATTCTGTGTAAATGAGACACAGCAGAGCACTAGAGCTTTCAATAAAAGCATGTTTCAGTCCAGTCACTTTGAAATATTCAATGCTCCTCTGAATTCTTTCTTTTTGCCATCTCCGCAAACTAGCTAGGTAGTTGCTTGAATCTGAGCACGAGAGGTTACCATAGAAACGCAAGTGGTTTGCCATTGATTTGTGTCATGACACTTGCGCACAGCACTGCATATGTGCACTGGCCAGAACAACTTGAAATATATTATTGTAAACTGACTTTTCATTAACTTCAGTAGGCTGTACAACAAAGGAATTGTAATTGACTTTGCATTTTCTACAGGAAACTGATCTCTAGTGATGTGTCTAAGTTTTAAAAGATGATATGTTGGTGAAGGGTGAGACACCGGGCGAGCCACATGATTTTTGTCAAAGAGCCACGTGTGGCTCATGAGTGCGAGCCATAGATTCCCGACCACTGTCATAGAGTATAGTGTAGGCTGGGTAATATGACAAAAATACTTAAATTAGCACTTTATTTAAAAAATAATCTTGTGTTGTCTGTGTGTGTTTTTTTTTAATACTATATAAAACTATACTATATATTATACTATATTTTTTTTTATACTACATTACCTCCCCAACAGAGATTTTTAGACTGACAGTACTGTGACCTAGTGAACCAGTATCAGGCTGTACTTATTGACAAAGACTTTAAAGCACTTTTTGGCAATTACAGGGATAGTTCAGAACAAATAAATAAAAAAAATAAAAAGACAAGTCACAAAGGGAGAAAGCACACATAACATACAAGTCGTACATATGGAACCTCCACCTAGATCCCTTATCTGTATTCCTTGACAAGGATAAATCACAGGGTACATAATCAATATATGTTCTCAATATATCAATATAAAAGTTCTCATCAATTGGAAGTCACATGCTGCTACTGAGGATGGCCCCACATGGTGCAGCCTAAAGATCATTGAGATTACTGAGGATGGTACCACCTAAAAACCATAAAGATGGCTTTGAACCTCAATTCATATGAACAGTTATGCTATGATGGCTACGAATACAATTGCCACAAACAGTTTTGCACTCAAGTCTCCATCAGTGAACAAGTTCAACAAAACAGTCTTCATGTAAAAACTGTAATGAATTTTCCTGGTTACACAACTGTTATTTGACCATGCAGTATTACCACATTTATAGAAGGGATTTATTTACTTATAATCGCACTATCCGGTGTCACCCAGATGAGGATGGGTTCCCTTTTGAGTCTCGTTCCTCTCTAGGTTTCTTCCTCATATTGTCTCAGGGAGTTTTTCCTTGCCACCGTCGCCTCTGGCTTGCTCACTGGGGATAAATTCGTACATTTAAAATCTATATCATGAGTTTATATATTTCTGTAAAGCTGCTTTGGGACAATGACCATTGTTAAAAGTGCTATACAAATAAAATTGAATTGAAAATTGAATTATCTCTTAAAGCCGTGGAATAGGCTTCATTAGGGACAAGTCCCTTCGCAATACTTATCCACTGAGCCACCGAGGGGTTGTGTCCCTTATTCATTGCAACAAAATACATTTGCAGGCACAGTGTAGTAATATTTGCAAGAGATGAGCACCTTTAAAGCCCTGGGGGAGTTCCTGTGTAAGATCTTAGGTCATAACTGCAAAGAGCAGGAGAAGATTTTCCCCAATTCTAGAAAAACACCCGACCAGAACTGTTGGACCTTGAAACACCCCCAAAAGCAATGCGTAAGGGTTCTCTCAGCAACCTTGCATTTATTGCAGAGGCTGGATAGATTGGGATTCATTTTGTGTCTGCGTACCGGAGTAATGTGTAATCTATGCAATATTTTAAACTACATTTCCCAGGATGCATTATCTGCTAAGTAAGAGGGTGCGTCACATGCAACTCTCCAATCTGCTTCACGTATTTCTTCCCCAAGATCAATTTCCCATAGTCCATGACTTTATCCGAATTATCCTTGTTTGAACTTATAAATATATTGTAAAAACGACTAAGAGCTGATCGAGAAGATAACAATTTGTTCAACTGTACCTCTAATGTGGACAGTCCAAGGCCACCTGGGTGATCCCTTTTTTGACACAAAACTATGTATTTGATGATAAGTAAAAAATATTACTTATCAATATTATACTTTGAAGCAATTTGATCAAAGGTCATCAGCTTATCGTCTTACATTACATCACCTATAACACAAATCCCTTGCTTTTTCCAGATTGATAGTCCCTCGTTCATTCCAGGGGGGGAATCTGGATTGTTGTGTATAGGTGTTAATGGCGAAAGATGTGTAGAATAACCCTCTGTTTTGTGGGCCAGCCTCTGCACTTGAACTATATTATTAAGAATTAGGTTGCCTTTGGTTAAAACTGACAGTCTTGCGGATGACATGTATAATAGATTACGAAGAGGGATAGACCCAATACCTGCCGCTTCTGCACTGACCCAGGTCAAGTTCATCCCAGAGCCATTCCAGTATGAAATTTAATTGAGCAGATAATTGATATAATTCAAATGAGGGAGCTGCCAGCCCTCCAAGTCTACTAGGGAGTTATAGAAAACTGTATCTAAGTCTGGGCCTTTTTTTCTGCCAATTTTCTGCGTAATTGTCTTAGGGCTCTACCGTGAAGCAAAACAGGGAGCATCTGGAAGAGGTATAGCAGACAGGGTACGATGTTCATCTTGACAAGGTGAATACGACCCAGCAGTGATAACGGCAAGCTGCACCATCTATCCAGGTCATTAGTAATAGAGCTGATAATCGGACTGAAATTTAATTTACTGAGGTAATCCAATTTAGGTGGGATCTTTATACCTAGATATGTAAACCAAGAAGGAGACCACTTAAACGGCAAGGAGACTGCCAAGTCCAAAGAATGTGCATCGTAGAGAGGCATTGCCCCCGACATTGCAAAGTTAATCTTATACCCAGAGAAAGCACCAAACTCAGAGATCCAATCTATTAATCTGGCAATATAGCTCTGTGGTAAATCTAGATAAATTAGGACATCAGCTGGGATTAGATAAATTTAGGAGATGCTTTATTCATAAATAAATAAATTAATAAATATTTGATAATGAAGAAGAGAAAAATGTTGCATTTTAAAAATTTTAGTACAATATTGTTGTCTCCTTCCAGTCAGGTTGCAATTATTATTATTATTATTATTATTATTATTATTATTATTATTATATTTTATTTTTTTTAATCAAAATTGATTAAAAAAAAAGATATCTCCAGCCATAGTACAGTGTATTTCCTTTGTTAAAGAGGCTGAAATATGGCATAATAAATTCCTCTATCTTCTACCACTTATTTTTCTTTTCTTTTTGTTGCTTACTATTTCATAGCTTTACCGATTTATTTGTGTTTTCAGCGGTATTTGTCGTCATTGTGTTCATATTATTATTCACAATATTAGACCTTTATTTTGACAAAATCCTATCAAATTCCACCCGGAAGTAAAATGAGCTAATCTGTTGCTCACGAAACAGTGCTGTCTCTGTATACACGTTTCTATTTTGGTTAATCATTAGGCTCGACGACTGAAACAGAAACAAGGGTTTACGAACAGTAATTTTATTCGACCTCTGCCAGAAGCTGTTTAGTGCTGAAAATATCTCAGATCTGTTTTACGTTAGTGTATTAGCGTATTGACTTGCTGGCGTTCTGATCCATTTCGTGGATCAGGTTACGTTACTTATAACTGTCTTTACATACCTGTCAGCATGTCTTACGCCGGAGCAGTGTGGCTTGCTGTTCAGGAGGACTTATACAGAGGTGCGTGTAGCGAACCGACTCCTAAAATTCTTTACAGCGACAGCAGCAGCAATAGCACGGAACCTCGCGGCACAGACAAGCTCACCGACGAGTCAATAAGTCGCCTGGACATTTTCGATGACTACTTTTTGTCACAGTGTTTTCACTTCACTCGCCAGTGTCTAACTTTTATTGTGGACTGCATTAAAGCGCGCATGAAAAAGGATGTGTTTAGACCCAGTAGCGACGCCAATTCGATTGAAGCAATGACACTTGCAGCACTATATTTCTACGCGCACGGTTTTCTCCCCAGGAAAATCACAGCCGCGTTCGGATTGGAGCACGCAAGCGCAAGCGAGGCCGTCAACGCCGTGTCTAAGGTGTTGGAGGACATGTGCCCGGACTTCATCACATTCCCCGGCACTTATGACGATCGCATGGGCGTTGCACAGGGGTTTAAATACATAAGTGGGATTCCAAACGTGGTGGGGGTTTTGGGTTGGTTACATGTCCATGTGAACCCTTCACCGGCTGAAGAAAGTCTCTTCCTTAACACCAGGGGTTACCATTCAGTAATGGTGCAGATCATAAGCGACGTGGATGGAAATATACTAAGTGTGGAGCAGTGTTGTCCTGGGGGGACGCAGGAACAGGCCGTTTGGGAAAGCTCAGATATTTGTCAAGAGTTTAACAGACTTCAGCATGGTCAGACCTGGGTCCTGGGTGAGTAGATGAAGTTAATACACAAATTGGATGTACAAATATGTCCAACATGGGTGTTGCCTGATCTGGTAAAGATGCCAACTGGCTGTGAGTGTGTACACACACACACACACACACACACACCCTGGCAAAAATTATGGAATCACCACACTTTTTTACTCACCCAGATTTTTTACTTTGTAGCAAGTAAACAAATCACAGATATGACACAAAACAATTTTTGTTTAATAGCTGAACATTCTGGCTTCGTGAAATATACCTCAAACAAATTAAATAAAATTGTTTTAATGAATGTCATTTTTTCCAGAGCAAGTAGAGGAACAAATTATGGAATCACTCAATGTTGAGGAAAATTTATGGAATCATCAACAAAAAAAAATCACAATTAGTACTTTGTTGCTCCTCCTTTGGCTTTTATGATGGTCTGAATTCTTTGAGGCATGGACTTCACTATTGAAAAACAACATTCTCCATCAAGCTGGTTCCAGCTTTCTTGAATAACGGTTGACAAATCAGCTTTGCAGGATGAAGTCTTGTCAAGAACCAATATACAGGTGCATCTCAAAAGATTAGAATATCGTGGAAAAGTTAATTTTTCCCCCAAATCTAATTCAAAAAGTGGAACTTTCATATATTCTAGATTCATTACACATAAAGTGAAATATTTCAAGCCTTTTTTGTTTTATCTTGATTACAGCTC